>JANIWJ010000013.1:0-352481 GCA_030705055.1 Kodamaea plutei | reverse complement strand
CTGGGAATTACCACTCTTTTACTCCAAACCAAGGAAATTTGAAGTCACCTAAGAAGTCCAATGATTGTAACTGAGGTTAAAAAAGGAAGAAGAAGCTTGCTATTAACCTGAGTGGGATTGTTTGTAAGCCACATAAAGATTTACCCCAGAGTAATACAAAAGTATTATTTCAAATGATTATTGTATTATTTTGAATGATTATATGCTAGTAAACGATGACTTTAGGCTACACCATGACAATATCGTATTGATTTTCCGACAATAGTGAAGTTCACTTGTCAAATTACGTCATTTCGTATTGATTGATTACATAATCATCAATATAACCTTTTCATGTTTGGGGCAGCGAAGGTCAATGGTGATCATAGATAAAACTATAAGTGCCAGTTAAATTTTGCATTACTTCAATCTCTTCATTCTAGAATGCAATTCTCTAATACTTTCAACTTTTTAACTTTGGTTTCCATAGCCAGCACCTCTGCTTTCAACTTGATTTCCATTAGATCTGGTTCCCAATACCAATATTATGGTATTTCTGTTCAAAATGATCAAGTTGTACTTGAGCAATCGAAAGTTGACGATTTTCTGTTGACTTCAGAAAATTCTTTGTACGATAATAACAACTACAAGTATATCACATTGAAGGATGGTGTTTGCGTGCCTGCTTCTGAAGCTGACGACAAGTTTAGTATTCTGGGTGCTCATTTGAGTTGTGCTGGTCAGGAATTCTACCCCTGTCCTGATGGAGACACTATTAGGTTAACTTCCTCATGTTCGGATGCTCTGGGCTCCCCAATTGCACTTAGGGTTATTGATGTCAAGGGAAAGTCACCAGAAGAGTCTACTTCAGGTCCATCTGAAGCAGCCGGATCAGCAAAAGACGAAAGTGTCGGTAAAGTACAATTCGGTGTGATAACCATCCGTTCGGAATCTAGATTTCAAAACGGGCCTATAAAGAAGGTTGGTGATCACTTGCACGTTTTCTCTGTTGGTGGTAATGCTGGTAATGATGTAACTTTCACCTTGCATGAAGATGGTACCATGACAGACCAGGAAGGTGTTGGAATCAACTTGGATAGCACAACTGGCGAATTAAGGGACGTTGACCCATGGGGAATTGTAAAACCAACTTCTGGGTTTTCAATCAAGAATGGACACTTGGTTCACAACGGAGAAGATAACTGGAAGGCCTGTCCATCTGGTGATGGTGAATATTCCTTAGCTAATAACAACTGCACTGGTGGTACTGGTATTGCATTGCTGGTTGTAAATCCAAAAAACATTTAGTTTATTTCTTACTTTGAACACAATGATTACTATAATTTATGTAGATACTTTTGCACCCAATTAATATTTTGGTGCGATTTTTGGAAAAAAATGAGAAGAGATGGACTTTGTCTTAAAAATAAATAGAAGTCAGAGGGAAACCCAGAGCTTTTGTATTTGAGCCTTAACAGTGGGCGTACTCTAAAGAGATTTAAGAAACAATACAATAGAGAGTATATGAGCTCAATGGAGTTCAAAAAAAGAGAGTAGAGTGGCTCTAACGAGTAGTGTATAGAGAAAATTTCTTTAGATGTACTAATCTCGAGCTAATAAAAGGGAAAGATGTACTCAAGAGTGTCTGCCAGTATATGATGAAAGTCTAATGTGAAGAATCCTTAGAGAAGTTCGAATTATAAGTCAAAATTTGAACTCTCATCTTCAAAGGATATGTAGGAGGCTGATAGGATTCCGCTTTAGGCAAGCACAATCATAGCGTCTTGTTGTTTGTATATCTTGCTTTCCGATATCACCATAGCATCTTATATTGATGATATACTAGTTTCTACACTACAACATTAATAATACTTAGAAATGTACATTACAGATTTAGAAGATATCTAGACGATTTAAGCTTCCAAAGCAACTCTACCCTTAGGGTTGGTGACCTTGAGACCATATTGCTTAGCCTTAGCAACAATTTCGACTCTGTTCTTAGCAGAGACGTTGTGGGCGATTTCAGCAGCAAAAGTCTTGGTGTACATCAACAATGGGTCCAAGTCCTTAATGTTTCTAACCAAGATAGCCTTGTGACCGGATGGCATCAAGAACTTAGTCTTCTTGTTAGAACCGTAACCAATGTTTGGTTGTGGGATGGTACCTCTGAATCTTCTTCTGACACAAGAGTCGATACCCTTTTGCTTTCTCCAGCTTTCACCAACACGGTGGTATCTGTCAGAGTGGTGTCTCTTGAACTTACCAGTGAACTTCTTCACGATCTTTGGGTGTGGGACAGATGCAGCCACTAGAAACTGTTAGTATTTGCTTGCACTTGTGGGTATTGCTGAGCATCTAAACGTCGGGTCATCATGAGGGACATGAGCTTTTAAAACTCATTATCTTCGTGTTGGAATGTCATTACGAATGTCACCACTAACGTCACCGCGAAGGTTACCTCGAACGTCTAAAGGGTCATCTCACACCAGGTTCTCATTTCAACATACTTTTGTTCGTTAACAACTAGAAGAGTTCTCGAAATTAATTAAATGTTTGAAAAAAAATGCCCATACTCGCGGGATGGCAGAAAATTTTTCGTTTCGCAAGGATCTGCTTATGTAATGTCGACCGTCATTGTGATCCCGTGCGCACGCAAGGGCTGTGCCCTATTAAACAAATCGTGATATACACGTGACCAATGTAATTAATTTTTCAGAGCGGGCTGGTGCCAAGTGCTTCGACCCCGTAAATAATCCGAGCACTAGTCCGTTTTGGTCCCTTTTAGTGATATACTTCCTAATTTAGAAATTTGGAAAGAGACTGCAGTGTGAACTGACACAAATGACTAAGCGGCGAGCACCCCGCCGAGAGTACGTAAACTGCTGAGCGCATTGTTTACGTTTCTAAAACATACGAAACAAACACTTTTCCAGTTGCTTGCTCTTTTTTCCCTTACATTGTTATAGCAGAGGTATCGTATTACTAACTACGTCAATCCATCGCCAGCGGATTATGTAAAAGAGCGAACAGAGAGCTGGGGATTTTTTTTTTTATTTTTGAAAGCAGTATAATTTTTCTACTACAAACATGTTCATATTGAAGCTTTTGATGCTTCAGCGCTCGCAGGATGTGCTTTTATACATGATCTTAATAGGTGCAACGTGGAAGGTACTTTGGTGGATAATATACTTTTTAACTGGTTTCCACATCAAGTACATTAGCATTAACAATGGAATATCGTTCAACAACATATGCTTGCGGACCCGACGGCTCGAGGTGAGTGTGGGTAGTTTCCGCTTGCGACTCTGGGGGAACACTCGGAAGATTATTGTGGATGATTTTGTAGTTTGTATTGCGGACTCAGACATTACAGACACTTCAGATGCCAAAAGTGCTCCTCCACACACCAAAAGTAGTACAATACATACAAATAGTACGGCAAAAGGCACCACTAGCACAAGTGAACCACACAGTACAACTCGAAATGGTGCACACAGTACCGATACCGAACAATTCCAAGTTTACGGCAACCGAGGGTGGTTGGTGACCAGAATTGCAAGATTTGTGATGGCACATTTCCCACTGGTAGACATTGAATTCCGGAATTCGAGTGTAATCAGCGGCGACCACCAAACGCTCTTTGACTATTTGATGTTCACGGTGATCCCATGCAGAAACAAAGATTCGATCAAGTTTATTAACAAACTCATCGTGGGGCACATCACCCAACAAAAACTCGACATTGTTCCCGTTTCTTTGTCGAGCCTCCAGCTTACATACACGGTGCTGATTGATTTAGCAACCGGGGTGATAGACGACTTGAAGGTGCTGGGCTTTGTAAATGAGCCTACTGTAAGCGTATTCCATTTAATCAAGTACATCATTGAAGAGAGTGATAATTACTTTGATTTTTCAAGCGACGACGACGATTTTGACGATGTGTCTACATTATCTGACCAGAGTATCCTGCCCATGTCTGACCAGAGTACTAAGTCTGTGTCTGACAAGAGCATGCCGTCCGCGAGCTCCACAGACAGGGAGCGGTCCCCGGAGTTGACGCAGCCGTGCGACTCGAAAAGGCGACAACTTTTGACGAAAATTCACAACTGCCTATCTGAATTCTCACTCCACTTTGAGAATTCCCAAATCAACTATATTCCATTTTCTTCGTTGTTGAATAACCAGAATGTGGGCGACTACTTTGGGGAATCTGAACCTAAAAACTCACTCGGCTTAACCATCAAGTCGTGTTCGTTCAACTTGGAGCGTTTGTTCGATACTTCTGCTGGTTACGACTATTGGTTCAACTCAAAAGTGGATAACCCAATCCACTTGGCTTGCTCGATCCAATTGTTGAAATTGAAGTACACAACCATAGGGAAGCAAACAGACGAAATAATCGTAGTTCCTAACCACTCGCTAAACTTCAAATCAAACGTTTTGAATCACTTAATTAAAGGTTACGGATTCAAAAATACAATCTTTGAGTTGTTCGCAACTACAAGCTCCCCGGTATTGGATTTGACCACCCTACAATTGAGTGAGTTGTTCTACAACGCTATCTTAATCCAAAAATATCTCAAGTTGAAGAAAATGCAAACTCCAATTCATACAAGCGATAAGAAATTGAACAAACTGGTTTTATTCAAGGAAAAACTTTTCCACTTACTCGATGAATACTATCCGAAATTGGACGTCAAGTTGATCATTGAACAGCCGAGGTCAATCATCAGACACCATATTGAAGACAAGACTCAATTGCTTAATATTTCCTACTCGCTACTTAATTTCCATATGCTAACCACAGAGTCAAGGGATTATCTCGCTAATTGCAACATCCTAAGTCCCTCTATCGATTATTTTGAAAAGTTGATTCAAAACAACAACAATGACACAGTCAAGATCAATATTCTCAAGATAACCGAGATCAACTTGACTGTCAAGATTTTGAAAAATCTTAGAGTGGCAGTTTCAGGCAAGATTGATGACTGCAAAATCGATCTCACAAAGTTGAAGGTATTGATTGGTTTCAACCTTTTCTTGAAAGATTTCATTGAAATGGTGGAGAAGGATTTGAGTATGGGGATCATCAACCTCTTTTTGAATGCCGAAATTGTGCATGCAAAACGCCATGGTAACTACTCCTTCTCCAGAAGAAATAGACAACCCCGTAGTGATATCTCTGCGAAAATATTCACTTACTTACCGTCCTGGCTTCTTCAAGCGAAATTCGATCTCAACGACATTTCGCTTTTGCTCGGGTCTCGACTGGTCCTTATCCCACAAGATCTAATCTCAGAGTTTGGAGTCGAAGGTCTTCACGATGACTTTGTCGGCGCCAATCAAGATTTGAGGTATACAAAAGTCGTTTTGGATAATTGGTCGGTCCAGTTGAAAGATGACCAACATGATGATGACCAGAGTACCACAATGTCGCTGGCCTCGTCAACGTCTCTGAATACGATTCTAGAAGATTCCCAGGTGTACTGGGGCGTGAAATCCACCTTGACCAACTTGAATGTTTTGACTCATTTGAATTTGGCCAACCCTGCAAAGAATATTCAATTTGTGAAAATACCATCTGTCGATATTAATGTCTTGGCTGTGAACGATAGGAACGGCAACGAAATAAAAACTAACGTTGTCATCAAAAAGATCAACTTGTTATTTGATATCTATAAGCTCTTCACTTTAGTGGGTAGTTTGTATTTACTCAAAGCCTTTCTTTTCATTCCAATGAACTCCATCAAGATGAAATTGAGGAAAGATTTGAAAAAGTATTCTAGCTTTAATTCGCTCTCCGACAGATCGGCTGAAAAGAGGAAGCTTGGACTTGTAGACTTGCTTCTGGTGGATTTGGGGGTGAACGAAATCGAAGGAATCGCTCACCTCGGACAAATCAAGCTAAGACTTCAATTTTTAAACACTCAAGTTAAGGTCAGTAATGGTATCACCACTGTTGAAAACTCCTTTTTGCGTGGTATGGCAGAGTCTCCGGTATTTGCCAGTCAGTGGTCACGTTTGTTCTGTATGGATAGTTTAAAGGTTGTGGTGAATGACCCACTAAGTGAAAATTTGGTGAATATTTTGACCGACAATGTGAGGTTGATACAGCCACACCGTTTTATCGTTCACACCTTGTTTGATAGCATCTCACTAGCAGCAAAGACCTCCAAGTATTTGTTAAAATATTTGAAGCTGGATGAGAAAGCTGGGGTTATTAATCCAACTGAACTGAAAGCTATCAAGATGCCCAAAGTTGGTATAAAATCAAAGAAATTGACATTTACTATGGAAGACGATCCATTTGAGAGTGAGTTGAATGTAATTTATCACTTGGGGTTGATTGAGCAGCGCAAGAGACTAGAACAAATCAATCTTTTTGACGAGAAATTGAGAACCACCAAAGTGCTGAACCCATTTGAGAAATTGAGCAACTTGTATGAACTGTTTTCAAAGTCGTGGATCAGAAAAGTTCGTGTATACAAGAACCGTTTAAACCGCGAGATAATTGCAAACAAGAAGAACTTATTTGGAAATGAAGCAACATTACCCACTGAATTCAATGAAAATGTTGTTGCTTATCCTGGTGCGGTACCTCTTCTTTATATCATAATGACTAACCTTGTTCTTGATTTGGAGAGTCCTCATTTCACTGACTTGGCTCAATTCTTATATGATATCGGACAAGGTGTACCTAAGGACACCAAGTATTCGCTTATGGTTCCACTTCATTTGGATTTGTCTTTAGGAGAGTTGAGAATGCACTTGCGAGACTATCCATTACCGTTGCTCCACGTACCTGCAAATTCAGTTGCATCGAAGTCCGCACTTAACATGAAGGGCCACTTGATAGTCGCAGAAGATTTGGTGAATACAGAGGAAAACATAAAGAGCACCATTGTGCCCTTGATTGTCAGTGACGAGAGTGACAAATTCCATAGCGTTACTGTGGCCAAGTCCTTATCCACAGTAAAATTGTACACCGATATACAGTGTATGTTTGATTCCGAAGGGCCAAGTAGGTTTGTTTGGGGTCATTCGTATTCTTTCGGTATCCAACAGGCCATGCTTAACTTTGATCTGTATTCAAAGTCACCAATTGATCCCTCACCCAAGCTAGGGTTCTGGGACAAGTTGAAGTTGGTGATGCACGGTAAAGTGCGGGTGAAAACCAACAAGCGGCTTGAAGTGGCTTTCAAAGGTTCCAGCGACCCATACAACCTATTCGACACTGCATCTGGCTTCATTTTGTGTTTTGAGGATAATGTCGTGTGGGATATCAATGAGAATGACGACTCGAGGAGTTTTATCAAGATTCAATCTGAAAAGGTTCTGTGGTATATCCACAACTATTTAGGCGAGCCGTTGATTGCTTGGACTCGGGACTCGTCAAAGAGTATTTATCTCCCTGCACTGGAGGATTTCGTCACTTCGATGTTTGGTTACTACCTTACCAATAAGGAGCCAACAGCACCAGAAACTATTCGAAATGGCAGTCTCGACAAAACAGTTGTTAACTTGAGTGGTGGAATTGAGTTTGTAGTGGGATTCTTGCTTGAAAGGAAAACAAGTAATGGTCGATCCAGTGACTTGAAGAAGCATTATGATGTACAATTGTTCAATCCTGACTATACAGACAAGGGTCATGACTCGTTTGCTGGGTTCAGAAGTGATTATATCCATATGGCAATTTCGATCCATGCAAACAAAGAAACATCCTACAATTGTATACACCTCAGTCCAAATACGTTTGAGCAGTTTTTCAAATGGTGGAAGCTTTTCAGCGGGAACATGTCGTTGCCCGTGAGGAGAGGCAGATTGTTTGGGGAGATTGAAAGTAAGCAAAAGTTCTCTCAACTGTTGTACACAAATAAGTTTGAATTCCATTTCAACTCCATCTTCATTTCCCACATATACAGAAACGACGAGGCGGATGACATTGAATGTATCGGTCTTCGAGCAAAGGTGGATAGTTTCCTGCTCGATTTACATCAGCGTAAGGAGCCCCGCATTCAAGTCAAAGAAGGATTCACATCCAAGAAGCGTATAATGAAGATGAACTTCAATATCGGTGAAGTGCACTTGTCTGGAATCGATATGCGTGTTGTCCGTTCCACTTTCAAGAAGAACCCATATGGTGAAGACAATGAAGATCTCCAAGAGAAATTTAAGATCTATGGAAATGACAAGAAATGGTTTGATATCCAGGATTATGAAGAAGCCTTCCTTCCAACCTTAAGCAAGAGCGACCGTACAGTCGAGGTGTATCCACTTTTCTACAGTAACCGTTTCTCTTACTCCAGAGATACTGGAAATAATGGCTTTGATGAGAACGAAGAACCTTTTGGAAACGAAGACACCCACAAATGTACTCTAAATCTGACCAAAATTATGGATCCTCAGATCAAAGCCTTACAGGATAGAATCAATGAACTCGAAGACCATTTGCAAAAGAACAAATTGGGAATGAATACCACTGTACCAGAAAGAATCGAGTTCTTGAAACTTGAGATTGAAAACCTCAAGCACGGAAACAACAGCAGAAGCTCTTCTGTCGCCAGAATCAACCATGTTGAAAAATTCAATAACAAGTTTGTCCTTGTGAATATGTTTTTGAAGTGGAATTTCAACAATAGAAACTTTTTACTCAAGTACATTCACTTTGTTCAGCTCCGCAAGTTCGTTGCCGATTATTTGAGTTATGATTCTATTATTGCCTTAGATGAACTTATCCGGAGAGAAGATGACGTTGTATCGGTTGATTCTTCTGTTGATCAGAGTGTGAATTCAACAGAGGGCAACACGAAAAGCACATTTACTTCATCTGCCCAAAGAATGGACAGTTTTGATGAGCTCTTGCGTAAAATCAAGCCCAATGAGAGTATAACTGAAGACTTTTTGATTGAAATCATATCTCCTCAAATCCAACTTCAGAGTGACGACCACCCTGATTCCATTGTGTTAATTACAACACCAAACATCGACAGTAAA
The DNA here is from genome assembly GCA_030705055.1 of Kodamaea plutei. NCBI lineage: Eukaryota > Fungi > Ascomycota > Pichiomycetes > Serinales > Debaryomycetaceae > Kodamaea > Kodamaea plutei. The sequence continues at coordinate 343,508 of JANIWJ010000013.1, read as the reverse complement.
ATCATTTCCGTGGTGGACAAGTCCAGTGATTCACTTTTGGTAAACCCCAAGGAATTGGAGAATAGGTTTGGTATTCTCATGAAGAGAGCCAACATCTTTGTTTTGAAGAAAGATGACGTGTTGAACCTGAACGATTTAATCTATTCAAAGGAAAACTATGGGTCAAAACTGAACTGGCCACCTTGGCTTGGCTTGGAGATTTGTAAGAGAGCACCATGGGCTGGAAGTGATAAACTTTTAGTGGAGAAAACTTCTCTTATGATGATCTATGAGAAACTAAGACCTATTGGTGCTCGTGTTGCGGAAGAAGTTACCTCTGACGATGAAAGTGGTGTTACTGCTAATGAGTACCAAGATAATGATTATACAGAACAACAACATGATGATCAGAGAGGTGATAGACTCCTGCTTGATTTCCCCAAATTGGTGATCTCTTCTACGTCGGAACAGTATTTCACTTTGTATATGATCATCATCAGTCTTTTGTTCTACAAGGAGCCTATGGATAAGAGTCTCAGTGAAAAATTGGAGAATATTAAGTTTTCTATTGATTTTGATGATTTGAGACTATTGAGAAACCGTCTACTGTCATTACATTTATACAATAGACAGTTGAAAAAATTGCTTCAGAACTACGGGTTCAGACAAAACCAACTAGACAATGAACAGTTAAACGAGTTTTTGCAACTCGGACAAGAAAAGAATGAGGTTGTATCTGAAATATATTTGATGATGAAGACCATTTTGAGTGGAGATATTGGGTACACCGATAGAAACCCTCTGTCTCATTGGTGTTTCCGAGCTGACGAAATTATCTTACACATGTTGGAGGATGACCGGACTCCAATGTTAGATGTAGCTATGGCCAACCCTAGATACAGACGTACAGTCAATGAGGATGGTTCAAACTCCAACAAGCTAGAAATTGGAATGATGCAAGGATTCAATTTGATCCCAACTGCGGACTATCCAGCCTTCCTAGAGCCATATAATGCTAGTGTCAATGAATCTGATGCTTTGTTGCTGTTCGAGTGGATGATGAACAAATCGATTGGTGGTATTAAGATCATCGAAAACCTAGAGATCACTTCCTTGCCGTTAAATATCATGATTGATGAAATAACTGGGAAGAAGTTGATGTTATTTATTTTCGGGTCCGATTCCGATATCGATGAATCACCTTTGCTTAGTTTAACTAATCAGAACAAAGAAGAGGACGCTGATACTGAAGAAGAAAGTAGTCAATCTGAAGAATACAGTAGAAGGCTGCTGTTACTGAGTGATAATATTTCATGGAAACAATTTGGAAGGAGGGATTCTAAACAAATTTCACTGACGATATCTCAATCTGAATTTGCATCTGGTGAATATCAAAATCAAGTGAAAGAAATGATAAACAGATCAAAGAAATACTACAGTATAATTATGTTGAAATTGGCACCAACTTCATTGCTGATTTCCATCAATTTGAATAAGGGATACAAGCGACTTTTGAATGTGCAAAGTTTCTTGATTGATTTACCTGAGTTTGTAATTGAAAGTAAGGTATTGTCATTTTTGGAAATTACAAAGTTGCTCCAAAAGATGATTTTGAAGACTCTAGCGTCACATAGTGGCCGTCTTCTCAAGAATAAGTTCAAGGTGAAGAAGGACAATTCTACCAAGATTATCAAACTGCCATTGAAACCATTGAAGAAGTATTCAAAGTTTACAAGGGTTTCAGAGTTGGTCAATGAACTTTCTAACGACAAAGAAATTGCTAGCTAGACTAGCACCACCACTAGTGGTTGTATAATATCGCCCTTTGGGTATGTAATATAATTTAATAATGTATATAATTTATTGTACTTTAATAATGTATATAATTTAATGTGTAATAAAGTAAATTTAATAATGTGTAGTGAATATCCTTTTAATGGGGTAACATCGAGTTTCCCATACTCTTTGAATCCTAGGAACTCTTTAGAACAAGTCTTCGGAAAATGGAAATTTTAATTATTCGTATAAAGTTGCAGTATGTGCGTAAGCAATATTTGTAACATGATTTGGTCCCTATTTGAGCAAAGGGGAACAAAAAACCAGAAAATCAACAACCTAAGTTAAGGATTTCTCAACCTTCAAATCGATTGAATCCATTAATATTTAGCAGTATCTAATTCAGGTGATGCATTCATTTCCAGGGAGCGCACTAATTGAAGGAAGTATCATAGATGAGATCAGAACCTGTAGTTGTTTATTTGATCACTCAATGAAAATGGACAGTTTTTGCACCCAGGTGGAGAAAATGGATCATTCATTTAGGGCCGTTAAGCATCTCGAAACTCAAGCAATGAACGTCGCGATACAGATGTTTGTGATGAGGTTTATTGTTATTCCAACTAGTTAAATTGGTTTTTATACGATTTAATATAATATACTTCCTCAAAAGAAACAAAGAACAGTACACTCCATCTTTGGAAGAACCCAACTATGTGACTAAATTACTAGATATCTTTTCAAGGTTCGGAAGAATTTCATTTTGAGAGGATTTTGTTGGGGATGCATAATATAAATGGGGAAGTCAACTGTATTGTTGAAGGGCTTGGGTAGTGCGGAGGGAGTATTCAAAAGCTTGATTTCTGAAGGAGGCGAGAACTGGTCTTCCCTAAATTTAGGATGTTAGATTGTGGATGTGGCTTTTACATGATTTCATCATGGGTGTTTTCATGAATGACAACCATATAAGGTGATAAATAACCAATGGCCATGTAACTTCTATCATCGATATGACTAGGAGACGTGGGAAGAGCAAGAGGACGCAAAACACTCACAATGTACAAGGAACTATTCTATTTGAACTTGTATTATTTCTAAGGGTCTTTTCGAGAAGTATTTCATTGACTAAAGTTCTCTTGAACCAGCATTTCAATGACTTAAAGGCCAACCTTAAAGATTTCTTGAAGGTTTCTAAGTTCACTGACAACACTGGTAAGAGTGGATAACTTTGAGATGATTGAGTGATAACGTTCAATCGAAAACTTTGATACTTTTATTCGGATGGCCAAGAGCTTATGTTTCAATCGAAGAAATCTTTGACTCCTCTAATAAGATGTTTATCTAGTAATCAAAAAAGAACATTTTCTTCGTTTTATTATTATTATATATTATCATAGAATGCTAAAATATATAAGAGCCACTAATTTTTGTTTGGTGGGATTATACCTGAATGCAATAGAGAGTTTTGATACCTGTAATCATTGGAAGTGATGTATCATCATATGTGTTGTCTTTTTATATCACCATTTACCTGTTTCTTCTTTCTCTTTTTGTTTTTGTAGTCATCGCCATCATTCTCATCGCCTCTCATGAGCAGCTGTTGGTCGTTTATGGCCAAGTCTGCAATATTGAAACCTTGGATCCCGTTTATTGACGTTTTATCGAAACGTAATGCATCCTTCAACAAGTTTCCGTCTATCTCCTTGATCATGTCTGGGGCTTGTGCAGTCATTGGATCCAACAACCCAGGAGGTATGGGCTTCAGCTGCAGTATTTGATGTTTTCCAGGGAGATCTTGGATATGATTCTTATATGATTTTCTCAACTTGACTCCTTTTGATCCATCCGGATTGATTCTTGCCAACGACTTTGCTATTGGTTCGAGTCCATAAAGGGCAAGCAAGTTATCAATTGGTGAAGGGCTCGAACGGGAATACACATCTATACGTTAGTATTTACATTCTTGTTTCCACTGAAATTATCTCAACTTACTATCTCTATCAATCAAGTAATAGCTTTGTATACTATTTCTCAAGTCGTACTCGCTATCCATAGTCATTGGTAATTATTTTTGTTCATTTCATTTTCAGCCTTTTGTCGCACTGTACAGAACAGGAGATTGCTGTGAAACGGACATTTGCAATCACCACACAAGTTTTAACAGTAAACTTGAGTAATTTTTATTCATACCAATAGTTTTTTATTTATACCACCAGTTCTTAATTATACTTGCAATTCTTATTTATACTTGCAATTCTTAATTATAGTTCTGAACTTGAGTGGTGTTTTGGATTGAGTGAAAAATGCAACCAATTCTTGGTAGGGATTACTATTTGTGTTGTTTTGATATCATACTACTGACTGGTGTACTTATTTACTGGAACTGATTATTCAGGTTTAAACATCTAATTCGTCGAGCAACAATGTAACAAATCATGTTGTAGTAGTTTATGTACAAGGAAACGAACAAATGATTTTATTTTGGGTGCAAAATGGCGCAACACAAGTTGGGTAATTTTACTGATTTTCAGTGATATACAGTCCATAAATGGTCCAACTGATCACTAATCTAGAGTTCACTCGTGGCAGGGTTCTTGTAATCATTTGGCTGAACAATGGTGTAAATAAACATATGGCTGTTTAATTAGAAAAAATGGCCGTGCTGACTAGAAATCTTACATACAAGATATAACCTAATATCGAACAGTGAACTATCTCGAGACTGAGTAATTAGCAAATATTAGCAATACAAATTTCACTACGGAATATCAAACTACCACAAATATTAAATACTACAGAATATCAAACTACCACAAATATTACTACAGAATATCAAACTACCATATTACAAATATTAAACATCTATACAATACAGAAACCTACTTGCCAACAACGCTCCAACCTTCTTCCTCCACGGCGTTAGCCACAACTGGAGCCGATCTGTCTTGAACAGACAACTTTTCAGTTTGCTTTTCCAAGGACTCATCATCGTCTGAGTCGTCTTGCATCAACACCGAAAACTTTGATTTTTGAGGGCGAGCGGATTCGTCCTTCTTTTCTTCTTTTTTAGCTGCAGGGGTTCTCCTTTCCAAGACCTGACCTCTAGACCAGTCGAAGGAGTCTTCCTTCTTTGGGGCTGATCTGTTTGATCTTTCTCTAGGAGGCAATGCAGAGCCACGGGCACCCCAGTCCAAGTCTGGTTCTTGTCTTCTTGGGGGTCTATCTGAGAGTTCTGATCTGTTTGATCTTTCTCTAGGAGGCAATGCAGAGCCACGGGCACCCCAGTCCAAGTCTGGTTCTTGTCTTCTTGGGGGTCTATCTGAGTGTTCTGATCTTTCTGATCTTTCTGATCTTTCTCTAGGAGGCAATGCAGAGCCACGGGCACCCCAGTCCAAGTCTGGTTCTTGTCTTCTTGGGGGTCTGTCGCCGTCAACACGTGGTTTACGTTCTCTCAAGGGCAATTGAGCAGCGCTGTTTCTGGCACTACCCCAGTCGAGTTCCACTTCTTCTCTTCTTTCGCCGCCGCCTACACCAGAACCTCTCTTCCATTCGCCATCAAAATCAGAAGACTTTGGTGGTGCAGCAACATTGACAAAGATCTTTCTACCGTTAAAGTCGGAATAGTTGAGGTTCAAAACTTCCTCCAATTGGCTTCTTTCGGCAAAGGTCACAATTGCAAACCCCTTGGGCTTTCCTGTGTTGTGGTCGAGCGGCAATCTCACGTCAGTCACGGAACCAGGTAATTGCATCCTGTTTTCCAAGTGTCTCAGAACTTCCTCTTCAACAACCTCCCATGGTAAGTTACCCACACGTGCAACATACGGTGGCTTGTCTGGGATAGGGAACTCCTTTCTCTCAGGACGGTCGCCACCAAATCTGCTGCCTCCCGCTCCGGCTCCAAATCTATCGCCGCTGGCTCCTCCACTAGCATTACCAATGGGGGCTGCTGTACCGCCAATTGGCGCCGCAGTAGTCGAAACTGGAAGACCAACTGCTGACATGTCAATGTCATCGTCGGCCCACAGACCGCCAAAGGACTCGTCAGCGAGAAAATCGCCGAGATCCATCTTCTTCAGTTTGTTCTTTGGTGCCATCGTTGTTGTTTAGGGGTATTTGGTTTTGAAAAATAAAAAAAAAAAATTTTCCTTTTGAGCAGACCACGAGAGGGCAAAAAAAATCGTTACAAAGCTACACCATTACGCCCGGTGCTGTGCTCCACTTCGTACTCTACCTCCATCTTGATTATCGAGATGGTTGTTGATGATGATGATGAGGGTTCTGATTGGAGGTATACACACTAGAGTTGCCTAATAATCGGATATAGGCGGGTTTTTATCCCACACCATTACTTGAGATTGTCTTTTTTTCTTGATTTTGTTATCTTTCCAGCTCAATCTGGCTGCGACAATGTTGGGGTGTCACTGGGTGACTCGCAAATCCCGGACGCGCAAATGGCTGCAAATTCTTTGACTGTGTTTCTTTGAAACTTTCTGAGGGACTTGTCTTGATGTCTGTGGATGTAAGTATATGATTTCTAATGACTGCTCTATGGTTTTTGATCTATTGATCTCTTTGTCTGGAACATGATTGCTAATGATCCTCTTGCATCGATCTATATGGCTGATAATCAATCTATATGGCTGATAATCAATCTATATGGCTGATAATCAATCTATATGGCTGATAATCAATCTATATGGCTGATAATCAATCTATATGGCTGATAATCAATCTATATGGCTGATAATCAATCTATATGGCTGATAATCAATCTATATGGCTGATGACTAATATGGTTATGGTTTTTTAGTATCTATCGATCACCATCAGAATATCATGACAATCCTCTTGTTTCGATCTCTACGACTATGCCCGTTTTCAGAACTAGACTTGTGCATTGATTTCAAATATCATTCGCAGTGTTGAGTGTTGATCTTGTAAGCTGCAAATTAACGATTTACGCTAATTATCTTTAGAATTCTACTGTTCATTTTGCTAAATATTTCATTATTCATTAAACTAAGGCTAAAAGGTTAAAATCTGGACATTCCTGGAATCAGAAAATCGGAAAATCGTGATAATCATAGAAACCATAGAAATCTTGGATCACATGGAAAGCATGAAACCATGAAACCGCAGAAATTATGAATCAAAAACACTCGAGTATATATCGTCAACTATGTCGGTTAACGCGACAGGGATATCCTGTGAATGCAAAACAGCACTCACGTAAATACGGATAGAGCTATACGTATTTTACCGTACGCTCAACAACAACTGTGTCCAAGAATAACTGAACTCAACTATGCTCGCTAGTTACTGTGCTCATGAAGACACTCAAAAATGACTCATCAAGACACTCAATAATGCACTCGTAACTTATCAAAGGCCATCACTCATTAGAATCTCAACTACACACGGTGGTCAACCACATCTCTCATCGTTTCTGGATCAACATTCAATGGTGTCAGAGACCCAGCAGAGTGGATGGACGAAAAGGAATGCCCTCTGCTGCGTGTTTCATAGTCACGGGCCACAACTGCCTCTGGTATAGAAAGATGGTTCGGACCGTCGGTACCTTCAATAGCCATAGTCCCGCCCCTTCCATGTTCCAGAACATTAGCAATAGAACCTGCTGTTGCTGTTTCTTCTCTTTCGGATCTTATGACATCTGCGCCATTCGCTATGATTGGTGTGGTTTCTTCTGTCTCTACTTCACGAGTCCCTTGAGTACCTTGTTGAGTCTCTTGAGTCTCGGTGGCTTGCTGGGTTTCTTGGGTCTCGGTAGCTTGATGAGTCTCTTGGATCTCGGTAGCTTGGTGAGTTTCTTGTGCAGCAGCTGCAGCTGCTGCGTTATCAGCAACATAATTCTCCAACCTTAAAGTATCAAACTCCTTATAAATCTTCATGGCAGCCCAGTTGAATAAATCTCTCTTGGAAATACCCATAAGCTTCCACCAAATCTTCTTATAAAATTTATCATACTTTCTATTCGCAGTTTCTTGAGCAACTCCCTCGATTTGAAGATGAGATAACAACGGATCATTCAAAATAATTTCTACTCTTTCATCATTGGGGATAAGTTCTAATAACATAGCACGAAGCGCCACATCGTTTCTGATTGCCGCAAAATCCTCATCAGTCACTTCGTTATCTGATTCTGAATCTGATTCATTAAGTGGTTGTCTTTCGTTTGCTTCATTTTCTGCAGTTTCTTCTGTTTGGTTCTGTTGATCCAGTGCCTCTTGTTGGTTTGAAGTTTCATTATTTTCTGTAGCTTGATCAGCTTGTTGGACGGCATTGTTACTATTGAGAAAGTAATCTCTCTTACACATTGGACAACATGCTCTTCTTCTAACCAACCAAGGATCCAAACACTCTGTATGGAAAACATGGCCACAGAGAAGACCTCTAACCATTTCATCTTCCTCGATTTGTTCCAAACAAATAGCACAGGAACCGGAGGTGAATTGTAAGCCGTGATCGTCGTGCAAATGAGACGATTCGGAGTTTGAGGCAATATGGAGGTCCTTCATTTCGATTTCATCCAGTTTGGAAGTAGGCATTTCATCTTCTTCTATGATGTCTTCTCTTTCTTCGATATCATTATCTTTATCACCATTGAGCCAATCGCTATAAGTTTTTTCAGGGAATAAGTCGTCCACCTGTGCTTGAGTCAAACGTTTCATTCTTGCGTAATGACGGCGATTTCTTCTTCTACGGCCCCCACTACGGATCAAAGTGATACGTCCTCTTTGAATCTGGGCAAAACGACGTCCGCTTCTGTGGATAAGCACAAGTTGATGTTCCAATGCATCCGCAGTTTCCTCGAATCTGGGTTCACTGTGGTCACGGTAAATGTTCTGATTTGCTCTATTCTGGGCGGTGTTCTGGTTCGCAATGTTCTGAGTGGTGCTCTGAGTGGCGTTCTGAGTGGTGTTCTGAGTGGCGTTCTGATTCGCAGTGTTATGGGTGTTGTTGTGATTTGATCGGTGTGTACCACTCAGTCTGCTTGTATCAGTCAGACCTCTTCTCAAATCATTCACTCTCAACAGACTAGAATTTCCTGGTACTCTGACGATTCTACGGACGGAGTTATTATCCTCATTATTCCTATTGTCATCATCACGTCTTTCTCTTCTTCCATGTAAACTGGCTAAATTAGCAGCTGCAGCGTACATTGCCAGTGGCTGTGAGTCTAGACGGGTTGTAAGCGGGTACATGTGTAGACCATACCTTAAGCGCACAAAGTATCTCAATGTGAAGAAGACAAACAAGCAGGCAATCAAGATACCCACAGCAAGAGCAAGGAAAAAGAGTACCATTGACGGCGTCGACGAAACAAAGGCGTTACCAAAGAACCCACCGCCTCTATCCGATGCGGCAGTGGACGTAGCTCCAGAACTGGTGCTGGAAACAGAAGTTGTCGTCGTCGTGGAACTCATAGTTGGCTCTAAAACACGGCAACTCTGGCTATTTAAAAGGTTATTTGCTCCCTGTTTTTGCTCCACACCGCGCACGCAAAAAAAAAACTCTTCTACCCAAACACAGCCTGAGCCAATACAAAGGATCGTCAGGGCTGATTGGGGTATTTCGGGTATTTTTAGGTTGGATCGGTGGCATTGTTCATGTACCGAATGCTATTGCGTCTTCTAGATCATTTTTTGCGTTTGCTCTGGTCGTTCGACTTTGCCTTTATCATTTTAGTCGCAACATTTTCCAATTAGTGTTGAATTTGTCGTGACATGATGATTTTTCGTAGATCTCTAATGGTGTCAGTTGTTTTTGCTCAAGTAATACGGTTGTCTACCTGCGGTCTAGAAGCACAATGCGTTTGTTATCAGAAAAATTACCTTGACTACAATTATCACAAAGAATGCCGGTTGGTTTGCAGATCCTGACAATTCATGAGATCGTTCTTTGTCAACTGGACAAGTTTCCTCGAATCCGGGGATTCTATTTTTATCCGTAAATGTGACTTTGCTTATCTTGTGCTTTTTTCAGTTTCTTCAACCTTTTCAATAACACTTGCGCTGTATCAAAGGTGTGATTCTCTGCTGAACGGAGAATCGAACGATGACTAAAAATTTGTCTCATGAACCATCGATTATGTACGCTAAATTCAACAATTGCGTATATCCATTACTGAGCAACAAATTACTAAGCAATAACTACTACAACTAGGCAATAACTACTAAAACTAGCCAATAACTACTAAGCATACTGCTACACAAATAACATCAAGTGGAGAATTACTCAAATAGAATTGCTGAAGAATTCAATTGAAGTAGCACTGAACAACCTCTTTTATAGGATTAAGAACGTCCCATTACTGTAGAACACCTAATACTCAATTGAAGGATTAAAGAATATGAACTGAGCAAAGAATTAATAAGCAAGAATTACTAAAGGAACAACCTCAAGTGGGGAATAATTTTTCAAATAAATACTGAAGATATAATTGAAGAACTAAAGAGTCTTGGTTGCGAATTTAGAGAATCTGAGAATCTCGATTATAAGCAAAAAAATAAAGGGTAATGACGAAGAATCTTAATTAAGCTGAAGATTGTATTTGATGATTCACAAACACTCAATTGATGAATTAGACTCAATTGATGAACTACAAACACTCAATTGATGAGCTACAAACACTCAATTTATAAACTACAACACTCAATTGATAAACTACAACATTCAATTAAAGAACTACAACATTCAATTAAAGAACTACAACATTCAATTAAAGGACTACAACATTCAATTAAAGAACTACAACACTCAATTGATGACGACTGAAGAATCTCAATTACTGAGCAGAATGAACGAATCTCACCTCTTCTTGATATCCCAGGTTGTTATGCATCATCTGATTTCTACTGTCTACTTAAGCGACCGCTAACACATGGAAACATACCTCAGTCCTTCCAGTTTTTGTTTATGTTTTATATTTGGTCTATTTTTGCACATTAGCTTTATTTTCGGGGTTTTGGATTTATTGATTTCAAAACATTTCTCTTTGTTCCATGCGTTTAAACGTCGTCGATTCCCGGTTTCGTTTTCTCAAGTAGCCAGATTGGATCGATCGCATGTAATAACAAATATTCTATTTTTACCTCGACAAGTATACTTGATTATTCTTGATTCTGTAATTTCTACTAGCCTGAACTATTGGATTAACATTTCTTAATGGAGAAGGTATAGTCTTATCCAGGTTTTAAATAAGAAATTGTTGAATATTCTGAGAATTAATGTTCTTGGTTATCCTGACAATCATGTTCTAACATGAGTGAACAATTTATATTTTAAGATGAATGAACAATTTATATTTTAAGATGGATGAACAATTTATATTTCAAGATGAATGAACAATTTATATTTTAAGATGAATGAACAATTTATATTGTAAGACGAGTAATGTTCTTATGAGAGTCACTCTTAACGGGGTACTTCATCGTAATTAACATGGTGTTGACATGAATAAGCAGAAGAACAGTATCTACAACAATTATTATACACATTCATTATGGACAGTCCAGGCCATCTATAAATATAAAATATATAAATACATCCTACTGAACTTACTTTGGAGCGTCCTTGAAAGAGATAGCAGCTTCTTCACCCATGGCAGAAATGATGGTGACCAACAAGTCCTTACCATCGTCGAATTCACTTTGGAGCTTGTCACCCAATTCACCATCTGGGACCTTGACATCGTCCTTGGTGTCACCATCTGGGGTCATCAAGGACAAGAAACCGTCATCAATGTCCAACAATTGGTATTCGTTTCTAACAACGTTAGGAACCTCCATGTTGTGGGTGGATGGAGACAAATCTTCCAACTTCTTACCAGTGAAAATGTCGGTGGCAACCAAGTGGACCTTGGCGTGACCGTGCTTACCAGTCTTAGAGGTGGACATGTCAATAATCTTACATGGTCTACCCTTGATGACAACGTGACCGTTCTTTCTCAAAGCAGAACATTGCATTGGGTAGGTCAAAGCGGCACCGGCATCAGCGGTCTCAAAGGTGTGCTGTAAATATATGTTAGTATATGCTTCGTAATACCGGTGGTCCTCCTCATCATCGCACACGAGTTGATTTCATTTGAAAAATGACAACGCCCACTTCTCAAATATTACAGGTCATCTCATTACTTCATCAAAAAATCAAAAGCATTAATCGTGTGTCACTGAGTACAGTTCGTCGATAGTAGGTGCACAGTTACGTATCTCGTCCCCTACCGGCTTCCTTTCACTATCCAATCAGTACTTACGTCTTCGTCAGCCATTATAATCAATAGTCTTTAAGTATACAGAAAAGAAGAAGAGAAAAGAAGAAAAAAAATCTTCAAAATTTAAATGAACAAAAAAGAAAACTCGTTGAATCACTCAAAAGAAAATTTTTTTGTGCAAAAAAAATTCAAACCTGCACGAAACACAAGTGCCTGTCCTCCTCACGGCTGTAATTGAGTGTCTAGACTAGGGCAAACAGTCACAGGTACACTTTCGACACTTTCAACAAACGATATTTCAATTTCATCTTTTCACCCCATCCTTTTAGCACATTTATTTCTCTTTTAATCAGTTCATCCACACTGATGGCACTACATAGTACCCAGCGTAATTATCAGTCTGTTTGGGTTTTCTCTCGAACGATCGTTACCCGGACAATTTTTCCCTTTTTTTCATGACATTCGCGCAATGTTTTCTGGTGTGTGTATGGTTTTGGAGGTACGCACAAAACACTCTTTATGATTAAGAGTCAATGTATTCTCAATTAGGAATAATGCCTAAAGCAGCAATGTTGCGAATTTCAAAGTGCAATCACAGTTTGATCTGTTAGATGACCTAGTGCTCGTGGTGGTTACAGATATTAGGCTAGTTATTCTGACTACTGGCTATTTTTTATATTTATCCACCGTGTCGTTCTATTTTTTCTATTGGTTCTTTTGGTTCTTTTGGTTCTTTTGGTTCTTTCTATCGGCATTCTAGTCGTTCTTTTGGCATTCTGTTCGTTCTTTTGGTTCGTTCTATTGGCTCGTTTTATTCGTTCTTTCTATTAATTCTATTGATTCGTTCTATTGATTTTATTGTCCATTCTAATTTCTTTGTCCTATTTTGAAGGTTTGTTCATTCTTTTGTTTATTCTCTGATGAATTCGGATTCGCTTGTTCTTGAAGATTTGTTTTTTGCCCGGTATTCTGAAAAGGTTCCTGTTGTTGAATTATTCTTAGTCTGTTGATAGCTATTCTTGTAGCTTTATTTTATGATTTTAAATTATCAAAGTTCAATTTGCATTAAGTGATCTCTACACTCTATCTCTTGATAAGTAAATACAAGGTAAACCTCTAACGTACGGCCTATAAATACAATTTTCCCGACTGATACCGTCAATTCTCAGCATTCTTTACTATTCGTTACATTCGCGTCGCAACACTGCGCTGTTCATTGACGGAGTTTATTTTCTTTTTCACCAGTTCATTCACCGATCCGTTCACCAGTTGATCCACCGATCCTTTCATCAGTTGTTCCACGTTTACGTTTTTGGCCAGTTCAATTGTCAGCCTACTTTTCACGTCTTTCACTGGCTCAATATCTGGAGTCAGAGGCAGGTGCAGTTTTTCTGCCTTTAGTTCCTCGATTAGTGGGTCCCATTTGGATAATAATTCATCACATTTTTCGTGCAACTTGAAGCTATCTGAGTACGCCAACAGGCCCTCTCTCAATATGCATTTCAAAACCTTGTGAATCTTTGTCTTTTTTAAGAGTTTGACTGTGACGGGGAATCCTCCTAGACGGTATAAAATTAGTCTTGCTGTAGTGAGCTCCTGATCTGTGGGAGGGGGGAGGTTTGTACGGTCTTCAGGAGTTACTGGTTGGTTACGTTGAATAAGTGATCTCTGAAGCCTGATACGACAGAGCCAGAGCTGTCGTTGTTTCTCTTCATCCGTCAACGGACGCGACTTCTTCTTTTCGTCATCTTCCTTCTTGATTCGTTTCTTCCCGTTATCCTCTGGTGGCATATTCCGTTTGGATGGCGACCGGCGTATCCTTGTGGCGTTCTCTTCATCTGATGACTGTGTGGATTCTTTCTTCGATCCTTCTAGTTTCTCCTGTTTCGCAATTTCTACGTCTTCCTCCACCTCTTCTTCTTCTTCTTCTTCTTCTTCTTCTTCTTCGTTCTCATCCTCTTCATCTTCATCATCTTCATCCTCCTCATCCTCATCATCGTCACCCAATATATTCTCAATAAACTCATCAAAACCAAGCCCGTCCGTGGCAACGTACGCATCGTTGATCGTGGATTGGCCCTTTCTCTTACTCTGTTTTTTGTCCTTGAATTGCTCAGGTACCTTCTCCAATAAAGAGTCCAACTTTGCCCTCAGTAACGGCTCCAAAGACTTCTCGTTCATCCAGTAGAAGTCGCCGTCCGGAATGAAGATAACGCAATGGGACGTCAGTTTCTTTTTCACCTTGAGCACGGCTGGTGGTATTAGTTTCTCTGGCATAATAAAGGCTGGCCATTGTGGATATCGCGGCATCTTCGCCAAAACCAAGTCTTTGGCTTGTAAGGAAGGATTGCTCTTCTTTGGTGGCATGACCTGTGTTGTTAGTTGTTTTTTGTTTTTCGCAAATTTGAACCCATCAAACTTCACCAATCGTGTGTCGTTTCTCCGCGGACTCTCCCAATGCTAATGTCGCTCCATCGCTTCTGTCCTGATGAAGCAGTGTCATACGTCATGTGTAATCGAATGGTCTGTCGTTTAGTTTTATTCAATTGTGTATCGTGTAGTGTGATTGAATAGTGTGTCGTGTATGTAATGAATGGTAGATTATGTGTTGCGTGAACCCTCTTTGGATTGTTATTTTATAAGGAAATTGCAAATAAATTGCAAATAAATTGCAAAATATCAAGATTCAGTCATCAGAGCAACTTTCTTCAATACCTAAAACAAGAGAAGTCTAAGCGTTCTCCTAATACTTATTCTCGATGGATGATATAGAAACAGCCTAGAAGATTTCTTGAATTTTCTTTAAATAGTTTATGATTGCTACTGTTGTGTTCAAGTATACTGGACTTCTGCATGCATATTGTTGCTTTATGTGCCTACTTTTATCTTAAAGTTTTGTATGAATTTTCTTTGTATTCTACTGAATATCACCTATGTGTATTGCCTATTTTTATTGCCTATGTGTATTCTCTATGTGTATTCTCTATGTGTTTCGCCTATATGTATTGCATTGTATTTTGCCTATTGGTAAGACGATAACATTTCCGACCCTTAGGAGGATCTATAGTTAACTATTGAAATACTCTTGTAACAGTGATTCCTTTGTACTTTTGGGATGACTAGAGTAATTCATGTTTTTGTTATAGTGATTTTTGTTTGTATCTTTTATAACTTGTGGTCTATAGTGTCTGGAAGAGATAGTATATTCAACACAAGGTTGACTTTCAACGGTACACACGTCTTTTATGTTCCCTGAATATTGGCCCATAGCTAATACAATCTGTAGTCTGACCAATACTCTTGGGTAATATGACCATCATGGTCAGGATGTAGTTATAACTGTGTAAAGTCCGTCAGGACTATATTGTCTTAGACAGGCACATAGTGCTTGTCTTTCAGTGATGATACACATATGATAGGAGAGTGCTTAGATAT
The DNA here is from genome assembly GCA_030705055.1 of Kodamaea plutei. Lineage (NCBI taxonomy): Eukaryota > Fungi > Ascomycota > Pichiomycetes > Serinales > Debaryomycetaceae > Kodamaea > Kodamaea plutei. Next base: position 328,087 of record JANIWJ010000013.1, on the reverse strand, counting down.
ACTGTTTTGCGGTACTGAAATTACCTGAGTATGTTCCCATGATGCATAAACATACAATACTTGCTTATCTCAGCCTAACTCTATGGAAAGGTTCCCCATATTCAATTCACCTACAGATATTTTGTCTATTAAGGATTAGTTCCCCAAGTGATAATAGTTACAGCTGTGGAATCTGGGTGCTGGAATTTCCACTGTTATTTCTAAACAAGACACATGAACACTGACCCAGATCAAGTTCATTGGTTGATGATCCATCATAGACTCTAACCTAACTCGCCATCTTTTGCAATTGATGCTTCTTAAGTCGTTGTAAATTACAAAGAAGTCTCTTTTGAAGAACAATCCTTATCCTTTCCTTTTCCTTCATTGCCATACATGTATTCATTCAAGGAAAAGGAAACGATAATTGTAAACCTGGAAGAAGCCAATCAGTTGAATTCACAGGTGTGGGAGCTTCCCACAAAAATAGACCATTATCACATACATGAACACCTGCTAGGATTCTTGCTGTGTGTCTTATTTGCGATCTATGTGCTATTGGATGGGGTAAGTTTGATATTACTCGCCAGTGTGTCGTATTTGTGTGGACACTTGCTGAGATTACGTTCTTGGCTTTACACAGACGTACCCAGCCGAAAATCATCCGGATTGCACTAGCTACGTGTACAAATACAGACCATGTGTATGACTTTTGATAGTAGAGAGCAATGTTCCCGGTAATTGGCACTTCAATGTTGCGAAAGCCAATGGGAAACTTTGGGTGACCAAACTCTATTTATGAGGAAGATTCACATTAGCAGGTATCGCGAAATAAATATCGGTAATAGAACGAACTAAAAAAGCACCGATAGAGATATCATTGGAGGAAATAACCAAGTGTGTTACAAATATCGAGAACGGCATGATTTTCGGAGCACGTCAACTTATGAAGATAGAACAGACGAAACGGCTTCAGTTTTCGAACAAGTGAAGAATAGCCGCAAGATACTATAATAAGTTTAGCCTCTAAACACATCAAGTATATTGTGCATAAGTTATTGTCTAATCCCCACGATATGAACTCCGGTTTAGCATACGAGAATACAGTTGCCTCTTCTGAATACATATGTCTACTAAAAATAGCAATATCCGCCTAGGAACGAATCAACATAGTGTATAACAGTATCTTTCAGACACTGCATATGTTAAATCCTATGTTTTGTAAGTTTTTGGAGACTTTTTGTCGTGAACTTTTGATGTCAGACAAGCCAAAGGGTAACTGGGAAGTTCTGGTCATCTTTTAGTGTGCTTGGCAAAGTGCTTTTCAGTGTTTCGGGCAACTAATCTCTAGTGTATTTTGCTTTAACCATGGTGCATTATCTTTTGTCATAGTGTGTAGTCTATGGTATCTTTTGTCATTTTATCTCTTGGTTCTAGTGTATCTTTTAGTGAATATTTTAGTTCTAATGTATAAATTATCTAAGCGTTTTAGTTCTAGGGGATCTTACTGTTGTATCTTCTACTTCTAGTGTTCTAAGTTGCTGTAGTAGCGAGCTTAAATTTCAAGTTTATAGTGATGAGATTTACTAAAATATTTAGGTTCCAGACTGCGCTGTAGAGAGCCACAGCAGTGACTGAAGTGAAAGTAATGCGAGCAGCGAGAAAAGTAACAGTAGAGACCGAAAGCGAAGGCTAGTGGCAACTGCTACACAGTTACTCAGGAAGCAACTGTAGCAACTGCTAATCGCTAGAGTCGCTACAACTATTACATAATCCAAACTATCAAATAAATTTTGCACCTATCAAAAGTCATCAACCAATGCAGAGTTTAGAAGTCCATAGTCCCAAGACGCTTTCCCGGTTAATGGACATTCTGCAAAAGCTGAGTGCCAGCGATATTGCACTACCATTTAGTCCACATGTTCTTGGGAGTGTACAAGAAGCAGCAGTGCTCCATTCTGTACCTGCAAACATTGTGCCTATTCTTAGTGAGAACACGCTGATTGGAGACTTTTATACGGATGTAGAGACCAACCTACAAGACCGTAAGGCTGTGCGCCAGACAAGAGCAATTGTTCTGAAGTTTCCACCGCCGCCTGCTCCCATGGTACCTCTGATATGGGACGACCCTATGCAAATCAACGACGACCCTCGTGAAGAAGAAGAAGAGGATTCCAACGAATCAAATGAACTAAACGAGCCAAATGATTTAAACCTCCAAGATGACCAAAGAGACGAAAATGACGAAAATGACGAAAATGACGAAAACGGCCAAAATGACCAAACACAAGAGCCAAACGACACACAAGAGCCCAACGAGTCCAACGAGTCCAATGAGTCCAACGAGTCCAATGAGTCCAATGAGTCCAATGAGCTCAATGAGTCCAATGAGCTCAATGAGGTGCTGGGTAACAAGCACACCTTCCACCATGGAGTCAAAAGAATGGCTGAGGATGACAGCGACGATGAGTATGGAGGCATTATGGTTCCGTTCATCTACCCACCACCCCCTGTAATCGACATTGATAAGCTCCCATACTCACATGCGCGGTTCCACACTCCAGATCCCAAGCGTATTCGTAAAAACAACAAGGTTTACCTTGAAGTACCACCGTTACCGTTCCCTCCGCAAAACTACATGCCTTACCCGCTCCTAGCACACAAGAGTTCTATTCTTCCCGAGGATGCATTTGAGGCTTTTATCGAGGCAAGTGAACAGCTCCCACGTATCGACATGGTGATGGCAAGTGCGGCGGGACTGCTCTTTGACATCAAAGCCCAGGCTACGGAGGAAGGGTTTCAGGCATACAAGTTTGAACAGCAGTTCAAGATGCGTTCGTCCAAGCGCAAGCTCAGAAGGAAACCGAAAAAGTTCAAGTTTGAGGAGAATGAGCAATATGCGGATTACCTCGAGTATGTCCAGGGTATTGTCACTGAGGATACAGTGGACCATTACGCGGAGAATCAGGGAAACGTTTATATTTGCAACCAACAGGATGAACATTTTGCACGTGTGAGCCGTACTGAAAGTAATGTAAGATCAGAGATTCGTAATGAGAGAGAGTCTAATGAATCGAACAAGTCAGGAAATTCCTACACACCAATGGATTTAAAAGACAATATAACAGAGAAGGATAAATCGACAGAGAAGATTGATGAGGATTTGCGTTTTCCACCGGTTTCCCAGCCAGATGGGAAAGTTAAAAAAGAAAAGATTGTTCCTTTGCAAGTCACCTTCGAAGAACAGGAAGTGATTGCTGCCAACGGAGCCAATAAGGAGCGTCGTAGAGGAGAGCTTGGAAAGTCGCTCAACAGCATCGAGTCACAATTTGAAAGCAACCGACGCCAGGTGTATCTTGCACGCAAGGCAGAACTTGTACAACGTCTCCAAGACCTTGAATCAAGCAAACTCCAATTTACTGGATCATTGATCAACGATGCTGAGCTTCTTCGGTACGAACAAGTGATTGGAGCTGTGCGCGACACTGAGTTGGTTCGGCTTAAAATCAAAGCCAATTATGAACAGCTCCAGAGCTCGCTCTTGTTCTACCAAGACCTGAACCGTAACTACAAGCACCTCAACCTGCTTGTGACCAACAAGTTGGAGAAGTTGAAGAATTTCTTCGAGTTCCAGCAAGGATTGTTTGAGGGCTACTTGAAGAACGACAATGCCAACATCTTTGAAGTGTCAAGCCGCGAGTCATCCAAGCTCTTCCACGGGATTAGCGACCGCAAGTTTGCTTTGGAAACCAAGGACCCCAAGGAGCCTAAAGAAGTAAAGGAGGTACAGAGCGAGACCAAAGAGGTATCTACGCCGATAGCATCGCAGAACTCGCAATCGATGTCTGTTCTACTGTCGCCGTCAGCATCGCCAACGCCCGATGGCGAAGCGTTTGAAGGAGCCCCACCGCTTCAACAACCGTTGCTTGTGCCCCAGCAAACACAGCATCCAACGCCAAACAAAAAGGCGCCTATGTTGGTGCACGACTTCATGCCGCTCTTATCGGAAGCAGAATTCAACATTATCACAGGCGACTTGCCTGCTCAGATAAAGGTTATGCACAAGGATGCAAAGGTGGCCAAGATGAGCAGCAATATCAAACATCAAATCTTCCAGAACTCACTATATGATAAGGTGACGTCGGGCTCGGACACTAATCAGTCAGATTCAAACACAAGTGCCATAGGACCAAATCGCCCGGGACCAAAAAGACGTGGCAGAAGAGCAAACGTATCTGCTACTGCTCCAAGTGAGCGCTTTTCTAGAGAAACCCCAGATCCAAAATACAGCGAGGCTACATTGTTGGCCAAGATAATGAAACAGTTTATGGGCCCGCAGATGGCCAGTTCAGATGAGTTGTCCAATGATATGGATCAAATGGGCTTGAAGAGTAAGTGGACTGTTTAGGTAAGTTTTATCTTGAGGAACTGTCTATAAAGTTCCAGCTGCTTCTAAAGCCGATAAAACGGAACGCAATTGTTTTCGTTAACACTGGGTAACTGAATATAATAGATAAATGGGAGGCTGTTCCGATATCAGCGGTTGCATAGAAGAATCCGCGATGTGCTTATATTGCTAAATAGCAGATGTTATAGTGAAATGGCAAATGAAACAGCAGATGTTATAATGAAATGGTACATGAAACAGCAGATGTTCTCATGCAATGAAATGGCAAATGTGCTAAAGAAATGGAAGTATAATGTTAACATGCGTTCATCTGGATAACTGGGCTAGAATGGAAATTGAATAAACCAATGTCTAATATTGCGTAGTGTAATTGATTGGCTTTTTGACAATCCGTTTCTCTTTTTGATTCGGCCATCTTTTCTATGGTTCCTTTATAATTTAAACTTTTCACTTGTCTGAACGTTGTTAGTCATGAAATTGTAGGTATTTTTCATGCTAAATGTAGTTGTGTGCTATGAACAGTTTGATAATTGATCGTTCCTCTTGCGAAGATTTGAGAATGCACTCATAGGAACTATGGTTTTTGACTACAGTTTTGACCCTTCAACATTTTCATAGACCAGCGTAATGGGTTGTCAATGAAGATCTCATGAAAACGAATCTCAATGAAGATCTCATGAAAACGAATCTCAATGAAGATCTCATGAAAACAGATCTTAATGATGATCTCATGAAAACCTAATAAAGTAGTCAGGCCCTATGAGTGAGCTTTAGATGTCTATGTAATACTCTTAAGCTGCTATACTATCATAGCTTTATTGATTAGATATGAAGCTTTGATACTTACAGACATAGCTTCATTGATAAGATATGAAGCTTTGATACTTACAGACATAGCTTCATTGATAAGATATGAAGCTTTGATATTTACAGACGGCTCATACGAACTTGATGACTTAAAGAGAGCATTATAACAGTTAGGAACAATAATAACAGTTTAAGAACAATTAGAACTATTGTAGGAAGACTATTATAAAAGGAAATTATGATGTTTATGAATAGCCAATTTGAGTGCTGATAAAAGCGTGGTGGACTAATTGATGGTATGCACAACACAAAACCCACATCATGCGGAATGCTTGGAGGGTCATCACTCTCACTAAACTCTAAAAGTCGGGGTGTATTAAGCGAACACAACAACTGGAGACAGGTATTGTACCAGAAGATGGAGCTCTGCATGCAGGGACGGTTGATTATTAAGTTTTACAGTGAATAGTAGACATGCATTGAAAATAAACAAATATGCACGGAAGTGCCAGGGATGCGTCATTGCCGATGAAGGAGATTAGAGATTGTGACAAGATAAGACACAAGCCGGCGGGGAAAAAAGGGGAATGAGTCGCAGAGTGGTGGGTGCAAAGGTGAGTTATAAAAGTGTGGTGAATGAAAGGGTTTGGTGGGTGAAAGAGCTTGTTGACTTTGGGAAGCCTTGTGAAGCGATTATTGATTAATATATGGCTACTAAGATAAAAACTAGGTGATTACAAAAACAAAACAGAGTGTAGTATTACACGATAATTGTACAGAGATAAACTAGTAACACAGCAGTTTGAAGTGAAGAAAAAAAAAACAAAACAAGACTAATAGTCTTCAAACTGGGCATAGAGGGCGATGGCGACGTTAGCGACTCCGATAACGACGGGGAAGTTACCCAAAGCGTTTGCAAATTGTCCGTAAACGTCAAACTGGGCCAATATGTAGTTTTTCACAATGTAGTAGACACCGTCAAAGGACGAAGGTTGAAAGAAACCAGCGTTCAAGTTAACAAAGTAGTGGATCAAGACTTTGCTGAGAGCAAAGATGAAAGGGTCGAACTTGTAGATTCTGTCCAAGATGCCTTCAACGTCGTCGACAGCGATGACTCTTCTTGTAAAGTTGACATAGTAGGAGATGAGCAAAGGTAAGAGGACAGCGCTGAACCCCCATTGGACAAAAGTGGCAAACACGTTTGCGTTGAACAAAGCAGCCAATTCTGGGGTTGGGATTGTACTTTTGGCGAAGAAAGAGACGTTATCTTTGAGCAAGGAGTGATTCCATGAGTTGTGTTTCAAGGCCACCAAGGGGACAAAGGTATAGACAAAGAAGAGGAGCTCAGCAGCCAACTCCAAGAAGGAGAGGGAGACCGTTGTAGACAACTTTTCTCTCAACACGTCTGAGTACTCGAGGTACGTGATACCGACTTCGTCGGTGAAATCCAACACTTTGGCGTACACGTTTTCGGAAAAGGCAATGATCGGGTCCAAGACGAGTTCCTTCACGTTGATTGGTGGTCCTTCCTCGTAGTCCGCATCGTCCTTCTCGTCATCGTCACCGTCGTCGCCTCCCTCTTCGTTCAAGGTTTCAGCGTCATCATCCTCGTTGTCGTCTTCTTCTTCCTCACTACCGTGCTGTTCAGACAAAACAGCCTGGACAAGGGTTTCGCCGTGTTCCTCCACATAAGTGTCCACCTTATCGACCAAAACCTTCTTGGTGTCCTTTGTCAAGGTGTGGACTTCAAGCTTCTTGAGTAACCGGAGCAAGTCATCTTTCTTAAGAGTGGTGTAGTCTACCATGTTGTATTGTGATTTTGTTGAGATTTTTTTGTCTAATCCTTGTTATTATAAAGGGGACAGAGTGGAATTGGTGCACAAGGGCATTGTAAACAAACGCGCGGGGGCATGTGTATGGGTACATGTGAGACCGGCACGGCACATTTCAGTACATGTGAGACACGAAAAAAGTTGGGTGTTTGTTTACGATTGGGCCCAATGCGGTCCTCGGTGCTGCAATGCCCTGCCCAGGGCTGATATGCACTACCGTTTTGGTGCTTTACGTAAACAAAACGAGCGTATTCACGTGACAAACAACACGTGAATCATCAAAGGGATCAAAAGGTTTTGTGGAGAGCTTTAGCAAACAAGTTTATTGTCAATAAACGGTATGATAAGGTCTATTGTACGACCGATCAAACCTCACCTATTAAAGTTCACTGAGCGTCTGCTTAGTGGTGTGGCAAAACTAAGTGAACAGAACACACAGAAGAATCGTGAGCATAGTCAGAAGCTCAGTCAGAAAACGCTTAATGAGAAGAGCAAACAGAACAAGCCCACTAGTCAGGAAAAGCCCAAAAAGCTTGAAAAGCTCGAGAAGGTCAGTCAGCAAAAGCTGGGAAAGCCCAAAAATCTTGAACAGCACAGTAAGCAAAAGCTCGAAAAGGTCAGTCGGCAAAAGCCCAGTCAGGAAGAATCACCAGGACAACCCTCTGAACTTCGTATCAACCAAGTGGGTATCCAATACATTTCCCCAAAGCTCCACAACAAACTATTTCCCACGAACCCCCCTGACAAATACCTCGAACCCAAGCACCCTGAAATGGTGGAGATATCACGAAAACACCTACAGGAGAACGAGCTCTTGGGTAAGAAAACGCAGGTGAACGAACCCATTGAGATTCCGCACTTTCCTGCGCTTGTGGGCGATAGTTTGGATGAACACTTTTACCACTTGGCACAGACGCAGTCGGAGCCATACCTTTCCATGGCACAGACCTTCTTTTCCGGATCGATACCCACCATGCCGAGCGAATGGATCAAACAGTCGGGCTGGACTCGCTACACTGCCGACAAGGCCCCGGAACGTGTGCCCCACCCCATGGAAGACTCTCTTGTGTTTGACGTTGAAGTTTTGTATAAGGTGTCTGGGTACCCTGTGATGGCCACATGCGTATCTGACCAAGCGTGGTACGGGTGGGTTTCACCGGTATTGACGGGTGAGTCACTGCTGTACGAACACTTGATCCCCATGAACACCATGAACAAAGAAAAGCTCATAGTGGGCTACTTTGTGTCCTTCGACAGAGCACGTATTTTGGATGAGTATGATGTGAAAAAGTCCAAAGCCTTTTTCCTCGATGGGTTGTCGTTTCACGTGGCTGCAGCAGGTGTATGCTCGCAGCAACGGTCAAGTTTGCATGTTCACACAAGAACGAAGTCGTCTTTACTGGATATCGAAAGCTTGTCCACGCAATCGAAGGACATTGCGCAATTGAAGGAGAATGAAACGACGAAATTCCTGGAAATGGAGAGCGAACGAGAGCTCAAGGAGGAGCTTGGGCTGGTGCAATACGATCTTTTAGACGAAATCAAAAGACAATTGAATGATGATCCCTGGCTCGACAAGGGCACTTCCAACTCGCTAGCGAAGGTTGCTGAGTTCCACTGTAATATCAAGTTGGACAAACTGGACCGCGATTACTTTGGTTCCACCGATTTGCAGCTTCTTATCGATAACTTTAACCAATTGATGACGTACTGTGCGAAGGATGTGCACGCCACCTTCGAGGTGTCCAAGAAGCTTTTTCCTGTGTTTCGGGAAAAGGCCCCGCATCCCGTGAGTTTTGCTGCGTTGAAGCACATGGGGCTGTATGTACTTCCAACCACACGCAAGTGGGACCGGTATATCGAGACAGCGGAGCGGGTTTACAATGAGAATAGGGAGAAAGTGAATAAGAACTTGAAGGATATCGCGAGAGGGTTAGTCACAGAAATTGAGCGTGCTCATTGTTCACTTACAGCTACTTTTAATTATGAAAAAGAGATGAACGAAATGAGCTACTCGAGTCTCGTGACAGATTATTCTTCCGACCCATGGCTCTCACAACTTAACTGGACCATCAAACAACCACGCCTCAAAAAGGACGGGACCCCGTACCGTAAACAAGCGTTTCTCTGCGGTTATCCAGAGTGGTACCGTGAACTTACCAAATTCGAGAAGCAACCAAACGGTACCAAAGTGCGCGAGTTGAATATCGGGTTGCGCACACGTATCACACCGCTCCTTCTCCGCTTAAAGTGGAATGGATACCCAGTTGTGTGGACAGACTCCCAAGGTTGGTGTTTCAAGGTTCCCTTTGATGATGATGTGGTGACGGAGTTGCAAGGAAAGTATAAAATTGCTCATTTGTCAGAAGATGAGTTGGATAAACTTGTGGGCTCATATGTGAAGCCAGTGAAAAAGTCTTCCAAACGCCAACTGAAGGCGTCAGTTGAAAAGCTCAAAAAGGAGTTACCAGACGAAAAGCTCCATAAACTGAAAGAGCTACCAAATGAAAATAAGTCTGTGGAACCGGATACTGCCTATGTGCTTTTCAGAATCCCGCACCCTGTTTACCACGGACGGCGGTGCACATCGCTTCTCTCCAATAACTTTTCTCGGTTCATCAAGGATGGCTCACTCAGCTCCGAATACCCATACGTGCGCGAGATTGTCAAGCTCAACAACGAAGCTTCGTACTGGACCGGAAACCGCAAGCGGATCATGGAGCAGTTTGTTGTCTACCCCAAGCCCAACCAAGGTATGATAATCCCTATGCTCACGCCAATGGGTACCATTACCCGGAGAGCGACCGAAAACACATGGTTGACTGCGTCCAACGCGAAAGCGGACCGGATCGGGTCTGAGCTCAAGGCGATGGTCGAGGCCCCGCCAGGGTACGTTTTTGTTGGGGCTGATGTTGACTCTGAGGAGTTGTGGATTGCGCTGTTAGTTGGCGACTCCGTATTCAGATTCCACGGGGCAACCGCACTCGGTTGGATGACCCTCGAGGGCGACAAGGCTGAAAAGACTGACTTACACTCGAAAACAGCACTGATTATGGGTATCTCCCGTGGAGACGCAAAGGTGTTCAACTATGGCCGTATCTACGGTGCTGGTGTTAAATTTGCAGCCACTTTGCTAAAACAGTGCAACGATAACGTCAGTGATGGAGAAGCTCAGGACACAGCAGCAAAGTTGTATGCTAAGACCAAGGGTAAATCGGGCAAGACACCGGCGTGGGGCCGACGATTATACTTTGGAGGTTCTGAATCGGTGATGTTCAACTCGCTCGAGGCAATTGCGTACCAGGAAAACCCTCGAACACCAGTGTTGGGCGCCGCAATTACCGATGCACTTGCGATGCGCAATTTGAATAAGAACGAGTACTTGACGTCGCGGGTCAATTGGGCTATCCAGAGCTCTGGTGTTGACTACCTCCACTTGTTGCTTGTGTCCATGGACTATTTGACCAGGAATTACGGCGTTGATGCCCGTTTGGCCATCACAGTGCACGATGAAGTGAGGTACTTGGTGAGAGAGGATCACAAATATAAAGCTGCTTTGTTATTGCAGATCAGCAATGCGTGGACGAGAGCAATGTTTTCTGAGCAGATGGGCATCCAGGAGTTACCGCAGTCAGTTGCATTCTTTTCAGAGGTGGACATTGACCACGTGCTTCGTAAGGAAGTTGCGTTGGATTGTGTGACACCATCTCACCCGGATCCAATTGCTCCGGGTGAGTCACTCAATATCCAGACCTTGTTAGCCAGATTGGATCCTGATGTCCTCAAAGAGCTTGATAACGAAATACTTGATATTAACAAACTTGATGGTTATACCAAGAGAGAGCCGGTGTTGGAGGGGTTGATGGCTGGTCTTAGTACGGACGAGATGATTGCAAAGGCCAGATTAGAGAATTCGAGCAGTAGTGAGGAGTGGAGAAGGAATAGTATCGCGTTTGCCTCGAAGAACTCTACAAAGGTATCAAAAACTCCTAGAAAGGCGGCAAAAAGCTTTTCAAACTCGTCTTTGCCACCTTTGAATGGTTCTTCTATATCAAAACTGCCAAAAGCGAGTTTGACGGTAAAATCGACTTTTGATGGATCCAGTCCGATAAAGACGAAAGCGACATCCACTGGATCCACGAGATCATCAAAGTCAGCTTCAACTACTTCGAAGGAAGTCGAACTCGGCGGCGACGGGACTCACGAACTCCACACCACATACGGAACGTCCGTGGAAATACTAAAGGTTGAATCCACGAAAAGCAAAGCTGAGAAGTTTGCTTCCTACACTAGACCACACGACGGACGCATCTACCATTATCGACGAGCGGCAGATGAGCCATCGGTCTGATACAACTCTCTACTCTTAACTCTGCTATAATTGATGGTTCCATCATTAATGTTTCTTTTATTGCTGGCTGAATAATTGGTGAAAGCCATTGATACCCAAGCCAGCTGGATCTATGATGTTTATGTTCTCTTTTTTTTATGTGTTTTATATGTTTTATTTGTTTTATATGTTTTATAGTTGTGAAATTCATTACCAGCAGTAAGTGTAGGCTAAGGTGTGATGCCTCTGGAGTTCTCCCGGAATGGTCTATTCAGTGGTATTGTTAATATATTAACTTTGTAGCCGTTAAACCACCTTTAAAGTATGATACAGGTATAGAGAGGAAGACAAAAATTTCCAAATGTTAGCCAAAATGAGGTAAAAGGCTCCAATTGTTTATTATAGCTCAGTTATGTTAGCTCTGTCAAACCAAACCATTGTGGTGGTTGGAAACTTCTGGGAATTGTCCATTGTGGTGGTCCGAAGAAACGTGCTAAAGGTCAATGCAGTATCCCGTTGGAATATGAAATTGAATCTAGACAGATAATACAATAGCAAATACTGCAAATAAGAATAAAAATTGTTCTATATGTATTGTAAGGTTTAAAGGTTTTTTTTAAGGTTTAAAGGTTTTTGTTTATTAAGGTTAAAGGTTTTTTTTATCGTAAGGTTTAAAGGTGTTTGTTTATCGTAAAGTTTAAAGAGTCTTGTTATCGTAAATTTAAAGGTTCATGTGTATCGTAAAATTTATAGGCTTATGTTTAGTGAAGTTTAAAGGTTTATGTTTAGTGAAGTTTAAAGGTTTATGTGTTTAGTGAGACTTAAAGGTTTATGTATACAGAGTATAGGTTATTGCAAGATTAGTCAATGTGAGTATATCTGAGAAAAGCAACAATATAGTAGTATCCGAGATGTGTATAGAACTGTTTAAGGTCAGATGTGAGTTATATACAGAATGAGTTGAGTTATACAGAATGAGTTGAGTTATACAGATTGAGTTGAGTTATACAGAATGAGTTGAGTTATACAGAATGAGTTGAGTTATACAGATTGAGTTGAGTTATACAGAATGAGTTGAGTTATACAGAATGAGTTGAGTTATACAGATTGAGTTGAGTTATACAGAATGAGTTGAGTTATATCGAGTAAGCTTGTGTGAGATTAAAAATAGTTATTATAAGGACCGTAGCTACATGGAGTGAGGCTAAATGACGTCCACTAAAAGCTTAGTAATTAGTAATTACGACTGTAGTGGAATTATATGAGCAATTTGAGTAGGCTTATTGTGGAATTCTAAAAGTAATTTGACTCTCAATATGAGAGTTGTGTGGTTCTATAAGCTAATTATTCAAGTGACCTGTCTTACATTGAAAACTGACCATCTTTCATATCGTAGAGAGAATTAGAGTGTTTCAGTTTGAGGTTCGTCAAGTAAAGAAAAGTTTCGTCGTGCTGAGATAAAGTGAAGTAGGTTTGTAATTGCATACAAGGATTAGTAATACCAGGACGATCTACGAGGAGAGAAACAAAGAACAGTTCACTATCTTACGATGCACTCTGGCAGATCCTAATATGCATGAAATACCTATCTACATCCAAGTACATGTCAATCTATATCCAAGTACATGTCAATCTATATCCAAGTGCACGTCAATCTACATGCAAGTAAATGCCAAACGTGATCTCACATGAAGTAATTGCAATCCAGTTTGAAAAGCCAACCTACATTCCCTCTTCAAAACTGCCAATCATTGACTCAAGCGAACTCAAGTATCATGTTCTATTCCAAGTAAGCATAGAAAGCACCAGAAGCCCATGAGCAAAGATCACAATAATAAAACATTCCTGTATAAATTTGGAGAGTATTGGCTCATGGAGGACAATGCTAAAAAACGATATGGAGGTAGCAAACCATTAAAAGTCTCGGCACGATCAATCATTACATCTGTAGACTAGTTAATCAAGAAGACTGGAATGCTGTAGCCGGATAAACCGTAGACCAAATACGAGCCAATAGGAAAGGATATTAGTATTATGAGCACTGCATGTGTTAATTTTGGCTGGATGCATAAGAATGCGATGTTGAGGTGAGCCGATGTCAAGAGGCGACTAGAGAGGTGGACAGGCAGAAGTTCCTTTACATGATCTACTGCGGATCCAGTGAAGATTCAATGAAGACTCAGTTAGAAACCAGAGTGGCCCCAATTAAGACTCAATTAAGACTCAATGAGGACTCAATAAGAACCCAAAGTGGCTCCAAAGTGGCCCCAAAATTTCCCCAAAATGGCCCCAACATGGTCCCAATGATGACTCAATAAAGAAATGATAAGAACCCAGGGTGGCCTGAGAGTGCCCCAAAGTGCCCATGGACTCCGAATCGACTCAGTTTAGATGTGTCAACAAAAATCAAAACGTTATGAGCAGATATTCAAATTAGCTCACACCTTGCACAATAAAGGCCATCGACAATCACAGTTGATTGTAGAGACTGAAACTTCGTTTATGATACTTCGGCTTTAGGTTAGGCAACTTTTGCGTTCGTCCCTATTGGGAAATAATGTTTCCCAAACCAGCACCGACAACCGAGATCACGTGTGGCACTCGATGGAAGGCACCAAGCGTTTCGAGCTCCAGTCATCAATTATCGGTTATATCTTTCTAGTTGGGCTTGCCTTTTGGGTCGGCCGCTAGGGTCGGCCGCTGGTGAAGAGTGCGCTGCCCATTTGCAGTTGCTATGGTTGTGCCCCTTACCTTCATGTTTGTGCGTGTGTTGTTCCCAGCTTTCGGAAAGTATGGTATTACATAAGCACATATATATATTATTCCCCCCCTCCAATTGTGGGACGGGAAATTACAAGCGTTCAATAAAAGAAAAACAAACAGTGCGCAAGCACACCTAAAAAAAGTTGGCTTAATGGACGATATTATAAATATAAAATGAGTTGCTGCTCCCGCAAATTTAATTTTTTTTTTTACATCTGACTATTCCCAAATATGTTACCAGCCGGTGTTATTTTAGTCTTTTGCTTGATTTTCGTCATTGCTGTTCTTGTTGCAGGTCTCTTCTTGCACAAGAGAATGAAGGCTAAGAAGTCCAACGAAAGATTTTAAATTTGTTGAGCTTTCGAGGGTCTTGTTTGAGGAGGATACGAGGGGCCTGATGATGGATGCATTGACAGGCTATGAATTGACTTCCAACAGATTCTGGCTTTTTTGGTTGAGCTATGCTCCCTTTTTTTATATTCCGCTGTAACTTATCTGACGGTAACTAGACTATGTTTCAATTGACGGGAATCAATTGTCTCTTATGCTTATATTTTTTTTAGATGGGTTGAATCTTGGGCTTGTCAGCACGTTGGGGAACGTGTGATGGTGTTCGGGAAGCTGGTTGGGGAACCGTCTTCCTTGTTCATTTGACAGAAGCTATTCCAGTGTTGTATTGAATACACATAACTCCATAATTGTTGTAGCGTAGGTAAATTACGATAAATATTATTGGTTGTTCAATCATATGAGAGAATCAGAATTCAACATGACATCTTAAGTTTTCATTATAGTAGTTTAACTATAATGAGAGCAGTAGCTATCAGAGCACTAGTTTGACTATAATGAGAGCAGTAGCTATCAGAGCACTAATGAGAGCAGTAGCTATTAGAGCACTAGTTTGACTAGAATGAGAGGTATTAGAGCACTGGTTTTAGTCAACCTGAGTCCTCAACCGGAAAGTTCTCCTTGGTCAAACTCCGGGATCTCTCGTACTAATTACTTGAGGGTAGGACCCTTGCGAAGTCGGAAGAGAAAAGGGTGCAAAAGTAATGGTCAGTTCAGATTCAAGTTTGGAATCTCGGCAGTCATCACTTGGAATCTCGGTTAAGAGACCAATCAGTACATAGACATATCAATAAGAGGTTTTCTAAGCCATTATGAACATCTTGACAACAACACAACCGACGCCCGCCAGCCACCCACCCAGGTAACAATCATGTAATATTATTCACTATTTATCACCAAAGACGCATAGTCCCGACACAATGCAGCACAATAGAGAGCCGATCATCCATCATTAATCATAGATTGAGCATAATAGACCTCGACCAAATTAGCATGTGTTGCAGAGTTTTCGCTCAAGTACCTAGGTTCACAGCGTACGGAACTATAACAGAAAGATCGAAGAGCTAGTAACAGTCTATACCCTAATTTACCCACCACTGTAACATCGACACACCCCATTGCAAAAAAAGAAAACTTTTCAACCTGCATTATGAGCCTAGACTCTTATTAATCAATGAAAGATTCCGTTTTCTACCGAAGAGGCTTTCAAGACAATTCTTGATGAGCGTGCGGGATTTATCTGGTTGGTTCAACTGGCCGCTTGTCCCGGTGCCTCCATAGCGCATTTGCAACAGCTCAATTGCCTGTACACGCTCTCGTACGATACCTAGCATATGAAGAGTTGGACATTTGGCAATTGGAAATGACCAATTACAGATTAGCTATCGAAATTTAGAATATGTTGGAGATTGGCAATTTGAAATAAAAAAATACAGATCAGCTATCGAAATCTAGCATATAACGAGTTGGAGACAGACAATTGGAAATAACCAATTGCAGATTAGCTATCGGTGATGAGCAATTGGTGATAATTACCGGTTTAGTTTGCTTTGTAATCTGATGAGCCACCAACTGGAAAAGCTTATCTTTAATACCTTTGGATAAAATATGGAAAGTGCATGTGCAACATTCTTAACTGGTCACACGACCAAATGACCACAAGTGAATCATCGAGTTCTTATAATGTTATACTGGGTATGTTAGAGTACATATAAACATTTAATAGCTTCTGATTATTTCTCTTCTGATTATTTCTCTTCTGATTATTTCTCTTCTGATTATTTCTCTTCTGATTATTTCTCTTCTGATTATTTCTCTTCTGATTATTTCTCTTCTGATTATTTGTCTTCTGATTACTCTTCTTCTGATCACTTCTCTTCTGATTACTTTTCTTCTGATCACCTTCAGATTACTTTTCTTCTGCTTACTTCTAATATCTTCTGAATAGCTTTTAATGAATTCAGCTAAACTGTAATAATTATTTGATATGCAATAAAATATCTCATAAACTGGAATATACTTTTTATCAACTTGTCATAGTGATATTCATTAGTGACCTGAAGATAATATGTTCATTTAATTCCATAAGTTTGCGTCACTCAGACAGTTTCCGGTACACCTACCACACTGTGTAGCTGTGTCTCATAGGAAATTTCTGGTCCTGCTTATCACGCAAGACCACAGCGAAACTGCTACGGCAATCTGAAAAGGAACCCAATATCACAAGTCTACTTTGGCCCGATTAGCTAACACATATGGGTGTTACTTGGTAAAGACATACTCTATACATATAACGCAAAGTACAGAATTGTGGTCTTGGTTGGTGAAATTCTTGGTTGCAATTTTGAACTTCGTAATATCGCCATACTTTAAAATTAGTTTTAATGCAGTATATTACAATATTAGCACCATCTGTTAGCAGTGTATGTTTCAGTATTCTAATAGTTTGTGTTACAGTATTCTAATAGTTTAATTAAATAATTATAATCATAAAGAATATGCTGGCTTGAGTAACGAAAGGTTGTTACAGTATTCTAATAGTTGTGTTACAGTATTAGCATCATAAATAGCAGTGTGTATGTTGCACCATCTAATAGCAGTGATCCAATAGCAGTATGTGTAGCAATTGCACAATATTACAGCACCATGTGTTAAATAAAACTATGCATGTCGTTACCAAATCTTGCACTAGGTGCAAAAATTTAGTGATCACCATTACTTGCATCATAGAATACGGCACTACAATATGGCACACTTGATATATTTCCACTATTCAAGTGATATGTAAAATTTTCGTACCTGAACACAAGCTATTAAAATGGGAATTACAGATCAATGAGAAGCAAACGTTATTTTGCAAATGCAAGGCAAATGTAAGATAAATAAAATAATCTAAAAACTCAGTCATCGTAATCTTTGAGGTAAAACGATTGAACGGAACCAAACAAAGAAAGCATGCCCATGATCCACCATGGGAACCAACCAATTTGCTTATCTGAACCGACTGCAAATAAATAACCAAATGCCAAAGGGCCAGTGAAACGAGCTAATGCATTTATACTCATCAAGGATGAATTGACATAAGCCCTATGTTTTGGAGGTGCCAGGCGATGGGAAAGAAGAATGGCTTGTGCAAAGCCGGTGGCCGATCCCAAAGTCTTGAGTGCGTTCAAAACATAGAGGGACGCCAAAGGAACCCAGGAGGGGAAGCTTGGGTTATATGAGTTGACGGTGAAAACCACCATTGGAGTGAGGAAGTAGACGATTGGGAACACAGCGCAAGAAATCTTGTAGCCCAAAATGGTACCCAATTTTGCGTCCATATAAGGGAAAATAAGTAAGATGATGAGCATACCCAAGATACCTGTGGAAGACACCAAGGTACCGATTTTGTTGAGGTCCATGCCGAGACCACCTGAGATGCGGAAGGGGAATTTGAGCTTATCTGGTTGAAATCTTGCAGCCATGAATACAGGCAAGAATTCACTGTGTGTGACTGTGTGAAGAGCGAGAAGGAAGTTTGCAATAATAATAGTGATGACTCTTGGAGGGAAAATTTCGCTGTATGGAGCGTCATCTATAGGATTGACAGCGTTGACCACTTCCTCGTTTGTAGGTTCATGGGAGAGTAATCCTGTAGTTTCTGTAGCCTCCTGGGCCAATGGAGTGAGTTTTGTGTTCCATGGTCTTTCTGGAGAGCTGATACCGACGAGCAACAAAAGGCGGTCACCCAAGTCCACCCCCCAGTCTCTTTTGTGCCTGTGGATTTCGTGAGTCTCCTCGAGGAACAAGAAGCCACAAGTGAAGGAAAACCAGAGCAACAACGCAACCACAATGTTGGACATGGCGTATGGGTATTTGTCCAAGATCAGGTTGTATAGAGAAGCCAACGGAGAAAGCAACGATTTTGGAGAGACAGGGTTCGAAGTAGATGCAAGCTTGGAGGTAATTATCGAGTTGGATGAAAGTGAATCATAGACGGTAACAAGCGCGCCTACGATATCCGAAGGAGCTGCTGTGTTAGGGGTATCGTAAGGAGAATCCTTTTTCGGTCTAGTGAACCACTCCAGGCCCCCAATGGCGGGACCAATGACACTTCCCAAGTTGAATAGCAAGGGAATAAACAGAAAGGCCAAAGCTTGGTGTTTCTTTTGGGTGGCAATCTCACCCACAACAGTTCTCACAACAGCGATGTTTCCATTCACACAGCCAGCCAAAGACCTCCCCAATAAGGCAATATAAAAGTTTGGAGCAAAACCAAAGAGAAGGAGCGCCAACGAAGTACCCATCAAACCAGTCAAAAGAACTGGTTTCCTCCCGATCCTGTCTGAGAGACGACCCCACTTGACAGCAAACACAAACTGGCAAAACGCAAAACTACTGGCCATGTATCCACTGTACTTGGAGATATCCTTCTCGGAAGGTGCGATCCCAAAATCCCTAATCATAAAATACACATACGGGAACAACGATGTGAAGGCTATCGGCTCAGAGAATCGAATAAGACTGATCACAAACATCTGCCTCGATGGGAAGTCTTTGAACCCTTCCAAGAAACCCATGTTGAATGTATTGGAAAATTACTCTTGAACCAATGCTTTCATTAAGCGGACAAAAATTATCTTTTATGCATATGCGAGTTTGAAGCCTCGGAATGATCGTTTCAGGACAAAGCTACAAGTGTTGAACGAGTAACTGAACAACTTAGTTATCAAGTTAGTTACCAGTTTAATAGTTATCAGAGTAATAGTTATCAAGTTATGCCAACAGAGTTATTATCAAGTGAAAGTTTATTAAGCCAAAGTTTATTATCAAGTCAAAGTTAATAGTTATCTAGTAAAAGTCAATAAATATGGAAAAGGTTATTAGTTATGAATTCAAAGTTAATAGCAATAAGATAAGGGCAGCGTCAGAGAAAGAAGGTCAAGGTTTACAGATGTTTATCGAAGCAATATGAGCCACTGTAAAGAAGTACATCTGTGGCTTGATAAGAAAACCTTATGTCATGATGATGCGGTTCCGAATTCGGATCGGTATATCCGTGTCCGGGTAACATAAATGAAATAAACCAAACGAATCATCACCAGAGTTGTTCCACAGAACGTGCAAGCAATATATGAATTATGAATGATAGGGCGATTGGGATTATAGAGCAGTATATATTTTAATTTTTTTGAGGTGGAAACCTCTTTTTTGATCTCACTGAGAGTGGTTTAACAGTTCTTTAGATTTGCCATCGCCTGTTTCTAGAATCTTTTATAGTTTCACAGTTTCGCAATCGCTCAGTTTTCTAGAATCTGTTATAGTTTCACAGTTTCGCAATCGCTCAGTTTTCTAGAATATTTATGGTTATCGCTTTCGATCGCTATAGTTTCTAGAATGTTTATGGTTATCGCTTTCGATCGCTACCGTTTCTAGAACATTTATGGTTATCTCTTTCAGATCGCTAAATCCGCGGAACTCTAATATCGTCTTACAAACATTCTTGTAAAGATCATCGCAGTTACGTGTGCTTTCACCGTTAGGTCTAAGCGACTAGAAACCAACCATTGAATCTTTAGAGCATACCACTGATCAGATTGCTTTGAAAGATCTATGGAACTTTCTGTTGCGTATGCTCATACTAGAATTTGTTGCCTACTCTTGTAGCAGCCCTATTGTACAGAGTCGTCTTTTCCAGTGGATTTGTCTAGCCCACTATTCGTAGCGTAGGTGTAGCGCTATTCGTAGCGTATGTGTAGCGCTATTCGTAGCGTATGTGTAGCGCTATTCGTAGCGTATGTGTTGCGCACTATTCGTAGCGCTCGTACGTTAAGTGCCAAGTCAACCCCCCCATCAATCCCTTCACATGCACAAAAAGCACACGACTATATAAGCGTTCCGGCTGCAAGTAAATTTTTTTAGAGCATTGTGATGCAGCGAAGCCCGAGCGAGGAAACGCTAACAACGTTGGTGAACGAGAACACAGGGTCTCTTGATCATGAGATTATCCAACAAGAATCATCAGATACGATGTCTTTATTTTCACATGAAACAGTAATTGAAAGACTGGTTTTTGGGCGCAATACGGCCCAGTATAGTTTGAACAAGGAGTATCTTATTGTTCTGCGGAACCTAACGTCTGGGGTCTTCATATTCGACTCGGAGGACCACTTTGAACGCTACAAGCGCAAGGAGGAGGGCGTTGAACCTTTGCTACATACGACTCTACCAATAATCAGTGGAATTTTCAAGAGAAAGGCCCCGTATATGGTCATCACAAAAGTCCCCAGAGATGAGTTTTGCAAAGTGTATTTTAAAACCTTCAGAAACAATGTATCGTACTACACGTTAGAGTTTTCCACTGGCGATACGGTGGTTTTAATAAACAACAACAGCAATAAACCTAGTGTTGATTTCGTGTATAAGAATACCAAAGTACGTATTCTTGGAGTCACCACTTCGACTTTTGGAAATGGGTTTATCCGTGCGTTTGTAATGCCTGATACTGCACAGTTACTCAGTGACGGCCAAACCTCGGGGGCTCCACTAGATAAAGCAGTTCTTGGTCAAAACGAATTTTGTATCCAAATCAGCAAACAACAGCGTTCAGAGATCCAACTCAACTTGAAGCAGCGGGCTGCTATCCCAATCCCATTTGCTAGTTTCAAAGACGACAATACAAAAATTCTGGCCAAGTACGTCAAGAGTGGCAAAATCCGAATGTTTGCTTCTGCTGACCTGGTCTACGATGAGTTGGCTTTTGTGTGTATATTGTTGGTTCTCAGAGAACAAGAGTATAGGAAGAATAAGGGATACGGGAAGCCCAGCACAATACGCCCCCACACAGTGAGTTAGATGTCCCTACATGATCTGGTAGAGTTACTTTTTAAGCGGGTCTAGAGTAATTCATTCGGAGGCAGTTGTACGGGCTTTAGTGGCTCATGGATCTGTATTGCATCAACAGTATTTTCTTGTATACACAACGGTTGTCGGAGACAGAGCTGATTAGATTGGATTGTCAATTGAACAGCCGATGATACAGAATTAAAGGAACGGTCGATAGTACAGAGTTGTTAATCAAAAGTAAAGAATGTACCAAATGGCAGGTTAAGTCTAGAAGTCCGTTAAAACGGAAAGTTTCATTGGTAAGTGTCGTTAAAATGGGAAATCTCACTGAAATCGAAAGCCGTTAAAATGAAAATCTCACTAAAATCGAAAATCATCATCCTCCGTCAATGGAAATTTGATAAAACCACATACTCAAATGGTTCAACGTGCGGTTTTCTTCCAGAGTGGTTAAGGAACTCCTATGCATATCTGAACTTTTTCTCATTTCTTAGGTTTTTGGTGAACAAAAATTAAATCATCTACAAGGTGACAAAAAAGTAGGACGAAAGGAAGGAGAAGATTAGCATTCATCAAGGGCCATCGATAAACAAAGTTGGAGATGTAGGATGCTGAGATTGAAAGCAGGTCCCTGTGAGGTTCCAAAGCAGCAAGGGACCAGAAAAGAGTGAATTCTGCGAATAGAATGTAAAGGTACACTGTTCAGGCGATAACATATGATGATCCCCCTGACAATTACGGACAAAAGTATTTGTCTTTAATTGTCTGAGGCCCAAAGGTAGGCACAAAACGGTTTTCACCAAGACGTGTATATTACTTCACGACAAAAATATACTCATCGACATCAAGCTGTAGAGATGGGCTGCTGATCCTTTTAACCTCGCGATGATACCTTGAGGTGTATCCCACCCAACAAGGAGAATTTTCCGTACATATTGAGAAATACTCCTGTTCCCCCCCTCCTCCGGACACCCCCATTACTAGCC
Organism: Kodamaea plutei; assembly: GCA_030705055.1. Lineage (NCBI taxonomy): Eukaryota > Fungi > Ascomycota > Pichiomycetes > Serinales > Debaryomycetaceae > Kodamaea > Kodamaea plutei. Next base: position 305,806 of record JANIWJ010000013.1, on the reverse strand, counting down.
AGCTCGCTTCGTAATCCCTATAATCACTACAATCCCCTAGCATCCTCATAACCGCTTATAATGCCCCCTCCAGTGTGTAAATATACGACTCCTCCCCCTCCAGGAATTTAGCCTCACCAAAAACCAATTACAAACTCTGTTGAGGGGAATCTGAAAAATAGCGGGGACATTTACACAAAAGTGGTATAACAAACGAACATTTGTCCGTTATTGAAATCCTTTTGTTCATAAACTCCAACAAAAAAAAAGCTAACTCCCCACCTCTGATCCCCATATAAATATCCACTAAATCCCCATGTCGGAGTCGTTCCGAAATTTGGTACAAGGTTATAAATATCTTTGAGCTTTCTTTGGGTATTTTTTTGTAGAACAAGGAAATTTCTCCTCCCTCCGTCGCTTCGACAGACAAACAAGACCTTTTAGTATAACAGACCTACCACACTAGAATACAATCGGTCGACCAATACAGGTGAATATCCCAGGCAATTTTTTATTCCAAAAACAGTGTCTTGGCCCCTACCTCCAAACTTGTTTTTTTTTTTGTTCGTTATCCCCTCCCCAAGAATACCCCACACACACTTTTCGGACTTTGAGGTGCAGGAGTAGACTACTACGGACAGTCAAGAAGGAAAAAAATAGACACACATAGCCAAAGGGGGAAAAAAGAGACAAACCCCATTAAAAGCTAAAAAGCCTTTTTGCTTTGCAGCCAACTTTATTGACATGCCTATCACACAGAAGAAGTATATATGTGCCTTCTGTGCAAAGGCATTTACGCGGTCGGAGCATAAACAACGGCACGAGCGTTCCCATACCAACGAAAAACCGTTTCACTGTACAAACTGTTCATCGAGCTTTGTTCGGAGAGATTTGCTCCAGAGACATTGTCGAACAGTTCATGCTATACACAACACAGGCGACCGGAAACGCAAAAAACTGCTGATTTCAGAAGATGGAAACTCTCCGACACTCCAACAACAGCAATTGCTGCCACAAGACAAACCGACGGCTATTCTGGAAATACCGTTGGATGCTTCAAGAGTCTACAACCAACAACAAAAATCAGATGTCAACCACGACTTGATCAAACTTTTATCTGTTCTGAGGAAACTCGAGGTTATACTTGACCAAGTTGATTGTAACCTCAATGATCACTTTTTGATTGGGTACATTGAGTTGTCTTATGTACAAGAAGAGGCCACTGTTTTGGACAAGATACTTAAGGATTTGATGAATTACTTGAATGCATTTAACGAAAAGCGCAATGAAGATTTGGCAATGAACAACTTTAAGGTTGGTATCATCTATTCTATCATTTCGCTTGGATATATCAAAAACAACAACTATAAAACGTCGATTGCATTTTTCATGAAAGCATGGAATCTCCTCATCAAAACGCTTATTCCAAACTACAACAACAATAATAACCTTTTTGACCAGGTGGAAATATTGAATAACCTTTTCATTCTTTCGTACATCTATTTAAACTACAACCTTGGGAAGCACGAGTTGAGCGAAGAAGATACAAACGTTAACGATGTCGTCATTTTGAATTACTTGGATGATATTAGTTTTATAATAAACTCAAACTTGAATAGTGTGTCACCTTCAAACTTGATTGATTTGAACATGAAATTGTTTTGGAATATATATATTCTATTATCCAAATATCTCAAAAACAAACTGCCTAAAATCTACCTGTTTTTCATTGACCGCAAGATTAGCGACGAACTGCTTAGTTCCTTAATGCAAAAGTTACTGAAATCAGTCACAAACTTTGTGGATCTTTCCTCAGAATTTTCCCCAGACTTCCTAAAACTAATTGTTATTCTGACCCTTTCAAACGAATTGAAAAATGTCTGCAGTGGTGAATCTCTCTTGATATACGAACTGAAAAATGCCTTACATAACGCAATCATTCTTCTCAACAAATCCATAAACACAATCCCTTCAAATTCCTCAAACGAATCGCACACCTTCAAACTCTTTGAAATATTCAAAAAGAACTTGATCATCAACAACCCCCTCAAATTCCACGAGTTGTTGAACAATTATATCTTTGTTCCGAACTATTTCTACAACTGGTTGTTGCTAAACATCACATTACAGGAAATTAATATAAACCACCCAATGACGAACTATTTTGATGACTACGTCACATCAAACCAGCAGGGTGACCTCCATAATAATTTGAATGCATTCTTCCAATACAAGTCAAACCCCATCGAAGTTAACAACAACTTAAGCATCATTAGCTTTCCATTGATATTCTTCAATAGCTACTTGGACTTACAACTCATCAAATTGAGCTCCTACAACATGTTTCAATTGAAGTCTATTGGCATATTTGTATTGGAGTGGTATTTGATAATGAACAAGTTTCTCCTCACTACTTGGAATGACCCTGAAACATTTGAATCAAACTATATAATTCAAAATTTGCTTTATCTTCTTCTTGATAACAAGCTGGTGCTTGCAAGAAAATTGGATATCCCTCAAGTAACTTTGGGAAAGGGCGATGAAGAGTTCGCCTTTACCCAGAAATGGTTCTGGGTCCTAAAATTGAAAATCGACTCCATCTTTGAATCGTGGATGGAGTTTTTCAGATGTGAATTCAATTCCAAGTTAACAAGCTTGAACATTGGTAAAGCATTATGGAACAACTTGAACAGCTTAAAATCTGAATGTACAAAGTTTGTTGATGAGTTCATACAATTTGAAATATCAAAGTTTTCGGATATCCAACCAATGATTCATTCAAATTCTCAATTCGTCAACTTTTCGGAGGATTATGTTAATCAATATAAATATAGAAGAGCGAATTCGATTACTTTGGGTTTGATTGGTAATAGTAATCAACAGCAACAGCAGCAACAGCAGCAGCAACAACAGCAACAGCAGCAGCAGCAGCAGCAGCAGCAGCAACAAATTCAACTTCAACCTCAGCCACATCAAGGGCAGTCACATCAAAATACCACAGTAATGCACAATGGTCAATCTGTTGAATATGCAACAAGTAATGGAGGTAACCTGCCATCCTCGGCCTCATCGCGAAACAACTCAATCAATCGGAACTTGGTTCAACAGCAATACACGAATAACAATCTTATTCTTGTAAATACCCCTGGTGCAACCGTCTCCGCCAAATCTAACAGCAACTATTACGCAGCTTCATATATTTATCCACCACCACCAGTTTTGTATACGCAGCCTTCGCAACAAACCCTGCTGCCACTCCAACAACTGCAATCCCCGCAACCGAACGCACTTCAAACAAAATTGCAACCACAGGCTGGTTTCCCCGATCCTCTAGTTCTACCACCTATTCTTGGTAGAACTAATAGTATATCTAACTCGAAGCCTGGTGTTTCGAGTTTAAGATCCCAAAATAAATCCATTCTTCACTAGAATGGTACTGTGTATATTAGTGGACAGATGTCCAGTGTATATTAATGAACAGAATTGAGGAATGCTAACTGAAAATTTAATGGAAACCTTTTGATGAGATGTACAGGATGCCTTTAGATAAACAGAAATTGAAGAGGGAATCGAACCTTTTGAACGGAAATGTATAATGGACATTTGCATGTTTATAGGAAACTCTTCCATGAATGTATTAACTCATATAGTAATCTATACCACTAAGAAGTAAACCCGATGCATTATAATTTTGATTCATGAAGAACAATATCTTTATGGAATTGTTTCATTTGCCAAACATCGGCAATCTGAGGATTCAAACCGGACGAATTGGCGTAGCAATAATCGATAAGCTGCGAGGGTATAACAAAGACAAAAGTTGGAATCTTTTCTACCGATCTTTGGAGGGATTGTGGGAATGGGGATTGGACATAAACCTGGGCGTTGGAGCAAATGAGACCCAAGAACTGGTTAGATGCAGAGAAAAGACCACCCCCGCTGGAGCCATTCCACGAAGCAGACGAGGTGACGATAACAGAGTCGGTGGGTTTACCTGCGTTTGGAAGCGTGAACACTGTATTTATATCGCCTGCAGAGAAAAGCGGTGTGATGGTTGGGGAACTGTTATCCAAAAAGAGCCCAAATCCCTTGGTTATGACCTTGTCACCAACTGCACACGATTCAGCACGTTCAACGGGAGGAATGTCTAATGGCTCATCAAGGCTAAGGAAGCAAAGATCGAGCTCTTTGAATGGAGTGTGCACTTTATTTTTATTCGATATTACAACCACTCGGTTATCGTCCAAGTGAATGGATATCCTTGACTGCGTATCTTGCAAGAATGGAGCAAGTACGTGTGCGTTGGTGATGATAGTGGTGGGGTTATACACCACACCTGAGCCCCAGGACGAGCCTGTGGACGTCTTGATAACCAATGGTAAAACGTTCAGTTTTGGTGGTTGGGCGATTCTTCTCGGAGATGTTTCAAAATTTACTCCCATAAGTTCGCCAATAACAACCCATGGTAGAATCACAACCAAGTCTCCGTCGCCATTGACTTTCTTGAGGTTCCCGAGTATTATCCCAATGCTTGTATTACCGGAGCTAACGGTTCCTCCTATCATATTCTCTAGATACTTGACATCCGAGAGGTATGCTTCACCATCTGGGAGTTGGGAACATACTGTACCCATGGACATGAACTTTGAGAACAAAATCAGGTTCGTGAAGTTGAAGGGAAAGGACTCCACAGTGATCTGCTCACCAACTGCAGCCCTTCCAATCGAAAACTTTTTGTAGGAAGCCTTGTGGGCCTTGATGAACTGTTCCGAGTCGCGGAGATGTATTTTCACCAAAGAAGCGTTCGGGGACTCCAATGAGTCATGTGGGAACAACTGGAACCCGTTGCGTCTGAACCTATTGATGCTTGTCATGCCAATTGGCTCCTCACAGGCCACAGAGGCCGGGAACCAGACTGGATCTTTCAAATCACGCGAGTTATGTGAGTTCACTATAATCTTGTACTTGGATAAGTTGGGGAGGTAGTTGGATATAACAACAAAGTTTTTTGGTGGACCACGCGTATGTGGGTCCAACGATACAATATGGACTCCTGAAACTCCATGGATATCCAAGTTATCCACTAAGCGCACAGCCACTGGGAGACAGTACCACATGATGTTCTGATTGAATTGCTCAAATGTGGAGAAGCTCTTTTTCGGGGTACTTTGACCGCACGTGATATCTAACTATAGAACATCTCAAATGCAATAGTAACGCTTAGCATGAATAAGGGATAAGAGGAGTTTGGTTGTTTGAGAGGAAATTCACACAATAAAAGAAGCTCAAGGATGGACTTGATAGATGGAAATCAGGGGAAATATAAAGGACAATGTGGTGAAGGGACCTGTGGGTCGCATGAAGCAGCATACTAAGCCACAGGTCGCATGAAGCAGCATACTAAGCTTTGGAGGTGAGGCGGATTACAGTAGCCACAGAGGCTCTGATACCAGATCCTAATGAACAGTACTAATCATAACAAATTGATATAAATCAGAACATGAAGAAATCAGAATATCATCAGAATAAATATGAGCAAAATTATACAGATAGCAAGAGAATAAATCATTATCATACCGATAGTAGAACATCTCAGAACAAATCATCATCAGACGGATATCAGAATAAATCCGCTATCTACAATGAAAACAACAATCCTGATAATCGAAAGTCCGGATTTTGTCCTGGAATGAAAAACACATAGTCTCGCACCACACAGTAAACAATAACACTTATGTGCAAACACCTTTAGTAAACAGCTGCTGTGGTCATCAAAAGGGCTGACCAAAAGTCTTATGTGAATTCTAACACTTAATTGAGACTTGTGGTTACTCTTTTTCAAGGAGAACTGGATTGGTTCGTTATCTTTGCGTTATTGCAAGTGGCCTAACTTTTGAGGAAGTCGATTATATTAAAAATACACGAGCTATATAGAATAATCCTCTAATCTTTCATTAATCTGTCATCTTTATTGTCGTGTGAACGGGTTGAACAATAACCCTTAGATTGAGCCGTGGTTTTCATGCAAAATAAATCTGGTTTAGAGATGTTTAGGGAATGCAGAAGAGCCGTTTCCCACTTGCTGCAAATTCACGTGACCATGTATTATATAGGAAAAACGTTAACGTGTCTTGAAAAAAGCATCAATGCAACATATCATCGTTCTTCTACTCAGCGTACTTGCTGGGTTTGTGATTGCCACCGAGAACTACTATGCGATTCTCGGACTCAATGAGAAATGTCTGGACAAGGAAATCAAATCGGCATATAGAAAGCTCAGTTTGAAGTACCATCCTGATAAGAATCCAGGAAATCAAGAGGCACATGACAAGTTTATTCAAGTTGGAGAAGCGTATGAAATATTGAGTAACCCGGAGAAACGTGCCAACTACGACCGATTTGGTGACCCTGAAGGAGCTCCTAATAATGGTGGGTTTGGGGATATTTTTGACCACTTTTTCAATGGCCATGGCGGCCACCATGGGGCACATCAGCAGCAGCGAGGCCAGGACGTTCATCTTAACTTGAATTTGCCATTGAACGACTTTTACAACGGAAACCTAGTTGAGTTTGATGTTGAGATGAACAACTTGTGTGAAGATTGTGATGCGACAGGGTCACGGGACAAGAAGACACACACCTGTGAAAAATGTAGTGGGCTGGGACAGATAATAATCGAGCGTCAAATCGGACCAATGATCCAAAGAATGCAAACACATTGTGACGCATGTGGCGGTAGAGGTAACAAGATCACCAACAAGTGTAAGCTGTGTGGAGGGAAGGGACATAAACCTGGACCTAGACACTACGATGTGTATATCAAGCTGGGACAAGCCAGAGACTCTAACATTGTTCTTAACGGTGAAGCCGATGCATTACCAGGTATCATTCCGGGAGACTTGATTATTAACGTCAGAGAAGATTTCTCAATGAGTTGGGGCTACAGAAGAATCAAAAACAACTTATACCGTACAGAGGTATTGACGATGAAGGAAGCAAGATTGGGTGGATGGAACCGTACCATTCCTTTCTTTGGCGACGAGGAAGTCGGTGAACATGAAATCAAAATCCTGAGAGAAAAGGGCCAGAGCGTCCATGACGGCGATATCGAAGTCATCAAGGGCTTTGGTATGCCTATCGAAAGTGAAACTGAAGATGAGCATGGTGATTTGTTTGTAGAATACAAGATCATATTTGCTGCTGCTGAAAAAAACCTGAACCTTGAACATGATGAATTGTGATTGGCCCAACTTACTTGATTCAGTCGCTCGAGGACTATGTACATTTTTGCTAGCAATATCCTCCGTTAATTTATCTTAACATCACTTTGTGACGTTGGAAGCGACAGGTGGTTTGGTAGTTTATTGTAACATCACGGTATGATGTTGGAGAAAACAAATCATTTCTTATTTTTATTGTGTATAGCGATCACATTATTTGTGATATTTTTGGAGAAAGGAACAAAATAAACCATTTAATATGTGTTATTCAAGGGATAATATTGAATTGAGTTCTTAAGGAAGCTTTGGAATGGTTACACTAAAATCAATGCCCCAAAAGAAGCTGATTAACTCACCCTAAACAACTCTATAACTCACCATAAACAAACCTATAACTAACTGTAAACCAACTCTCAAATTCATTTTGAAATCAATGTTGCTGAAGAGACCAAATTAAGCTATGAACCAAAATGATCTAAAAATTTTAAAGTCGATAAACTACTTCGGAAATCAAATAAACAACTCATGAATTCAGAAAACTACAAAAGAATCTACAAAAGATATCGAAAAACCCAAACCAAGAACTCAAACCACGAAATCAAAGAATTTGATGTGATTCAAAGTTCTACTGACTGGATTGCAGAAGAATAAAGCACTCAAGAAATAAGCTGCTGAAGAAACCATGTACTGAAGAAAACAAACTTTGGCTCCATTTTTGGATTCTCAACGTTTAGAATTGTTCGGAGGTAATCTAACAAAGATGGTGGAGAATAAAATGTATTTGAAGGTTCGGAGTTTGAGTGTGATGACGTAGACCTGGGATATTCCAGAAATAGAATAGATGAATACTTCTGTATTGCACTTTTAGTTGAGTTCTAACGAAACTGGTTAATATAAGCTATAATTGAAATCAAAGAAGTTACCGTCTGAAGTTATAAATCGCAAAGAGGCTATAATCATAGAGTGCAAAACAAATCTGCAAAGGAATCATAATCTAAAGTACAATATAATATAAATTAAAGCATAATATGCTAAGAAGCACCCAGAAAGGTGAATATCCGAATATGGAGCCGAAAGATGACTAAATTGACCTGGAGATGGTAATGCGATATAAAACCACCAATCATAAAAACTAGCTTTAAGGGCAAATGTGTGCATAGGGACGGGGCGAGTATACGGTTTTACCCCAAATTTATTTTTGTAAGCTAGTCATACAATGGGATTTGGCAAGTCAAACACATCTGAAGCGCATAATACAGAGCCAAAGAAAGCATCTAAGTGTTTTTTTTTTTTTTTGAAATTCGAATCAGCCAATCCCAAGGACCCCGGATGAGATAAAGGAGAATGACCAAAGCTAAAATCCAATCCAAAATAATCTCCAGGTCTTGGTTATGCACTGGCGCATTCCCCGCTGGATATGGCCAACCGCCTCCCATCACCGCCCGGAATCGACCCACGGGACCTACCAACGGCTTATCGGTTTGTGGAGTAAAACGCTAAAACACTCTGTGTCCGCTTCTTCGATTTTGTGGTATGTTTGGACAAAAGCTTATCCTTGCCAACGGGTGACTATACTGTAGGGGGTTTTGCACCATGTATCTATGGGTGTATCCATTATGTGCAACTGTATTATTGGGGTTTACCCGGTCATCTTTTGCCCCACATCCACCCACTAGGTGGTAGCCCTCCCTTAAACTTCTGAATTATCAAGGGCGCACCTTTTGTGCTTGAGTTATCGAGCAACATGCATCTTTGTAAGCAAAGGCGGGTTAGCAAAAAAAATGCATGGCAGTCTAGGAAAAACTCCAGAGGGAGCAGAAGGCACGAAACAAACAGAAATCACTAACGATATACGAGGAAGTACGTTAACGCGCCGTAGAAGGTGTAAAAAGTCGGCGGCTAAAAGTGAAAGGTTAAAAAAAAGACCGTGTTTGCTTCTTCTAAAAATGGGTAGTTAAAAAAAAACCGTGGGTCCGCAACCAAACATGCATATATATTAAGTGGAATATCCTTTGTATGGGAATGAAAAATTTTGATATTACAAAGGATGGTTAAAACGGAAGTGACTATGGCGGTGACATCTGGCGTTACATCTGGAGTGACATCTGGAATAGTATCTCGGATAGCATCTGGTGTTGTATCTGAAGTGACATCAAGAACAGGATCACCAGCTATTCCTTGTACAGCAGATATTAGAGGGCTACTGCCCAAGGTATTTGACTTGCACCACTTTGAAAATTATAGTTATTCGAATGAAGGATCAATTAACCTGGAGTTATCCATAGGCGACAGTTTCGATGAGCTGCTTGCTCTGCCGAGACATTACAGTAATGAATATTACACTACAATCCAGGATTTACGTAAAATGATGCCCCTGTTGTTCAAGTGTACAAACCCGCAAACCATCTTGGCTCAATACTTTTCCAACGAGCTTTATTTCGCTGAAAACCTCTTGGAGTTGCTGGACAACTTTGAGTTCTCACAATCGCCCCCATGTAGCCTGTTGACCATGTTGCATACCCTCAAGTTATTGGAGTCAAAAACAGCAGCATTGGAATCTACAATTGATAGTTTCAACTCCTATCTATCTGCTCTTTTGGAAATTTACAAGCAAAAGGAAATATCCCTACTTTCCCTTAAGCATATAAAACAGGAGATTGGCGTGCTCTCAGAGAAGTACTTGGGCCACGACTTGAACGACTGCATTGATTGCATCATTGATTTGACTTTTGAATTGGACAATGATAATGGATGTCCTGCTCCCGCAATCGCTGAGGAAATAAACTCGCTCTACTACAAGGTGAAGTCAAACTTGTCTCTACACTCCACCAAGCGTCTCTTTTTCTTTAAAGATGTCTTGATGCGTTCCATAATACAGTGCGAAAACCACCACAAGTATATACTCGACTTGTTGTCAATTATAAATGATTAAATAGTAATGAATGATGATTATGATAGAAGCGTTCGCGCCTTTTTGTCTCAAACTATATGGGAAAACATTGGCTACACGTATTTAGCACCTTTTTTGTTTAGTATCCCTGAATAATACTTGTCTTGGATCTGAATCTCTAAAAGCAATTATCCAGCACTTTTCAGTTCTCCAGTTGTCCACACGCCATATCTTGGTCATCTTCAACCATCACTAAAAAAAGGGGGCAGCAATATCTCTGTTGAGATTTCGAAAAACAACCGTCTAAACCTAAACACACCATTGTACAATCTGTTTAAGCTATCTGACAGCTACTTTTACACCCCTAAAACGCTTTGGGATATCATAACTTTTTTTTAGGCTGTGTTCCACTTGATTGCTATTCTTATAACATGCTGCACTTTACGAATATCATTATGATCCCCACCACCCCCACACATCAGCCATCACTCAATTTCATTACTTGAGTACTCTAGCCACTTGAATCGGGGGTTATGCTACCGAGTATCTTCACTAGGAGGTTATGCTACCTAGCTCTTTCCTGTTGAACAAGGTTAAAATAACCAATCCAAAGATCTTTGGTTATAAGCCCTTAGTGTATCTACAATAGGGGCAAATATGTGACAAACCTAAACCTTAGTTGTCTAGTATATTGGTCATGTAAAACTAGATGGAATGATTCTAAAGCAAGGTTGAACAGACGTAATCCTCCCGGCACCAAAGCGTCTTTTAATTACCCAATATCGTTAATACGCGCCTTGCACCTGGCTCAATATCCGTGACCAGGTCTCTAAATCTTGAGGTTTTGTCAAATTCAACATCCACTTTTTACACACTGCTGGGAATCTTATTCTACTGTGCTGGGTGTTTATACTGGGTAATTATGCCGGGTTTCTTGTTCCCACTATTGGATGTTTTTTGCAAACTTTGCGTTTTGTACCACATCTACAAAAGGGTTTAGGTTGGCTCATGGGTGCTAATAATTCTCTCTCTCATCATTCTTAAATCTCTTGATAGTCAATGCAGTACATAAATGAATCAATGAGGAAACATCCACGCAAAAGATTGAGTTATCCACATCACCCAGCGCTTCCAACTTCATTTCAAACTGCGATTGACCGTACGAACTCAATTCCAGTAAATTACCGATTGCAGTTGCATTTTCAAGAAACTGTGGATTTATGGAACGTGAGCCTGGATTCACCAAAATCTTCCAACTATGGAATATCGTATCGTCAATCATGTTGTTTATTCTATCGTAGCACTCAATGATGGATGGATCTCTCTTTGGGCCCAACTGGTACAAGGTGAAGGAAAACTTTCCAATGTTTCCCGAATAATTTCTTATCCATCGGTACACCACCCCATCTAAAGAATAGTCAATTATCTTCAAAGTGTGGTGGTAAAGCATTATCACCTCTTTTCCGTTTGAAAAGCTGAGTGTAAAGACAGTATGAGAGGTGCATGAATTATGAGTCACCTTGCAATATAACTCGCAATCAGTCTTTTTGTTGAACACCCCGTCTTGAGGTACATAGTAGCGATAAATCTTAATATCTGAAGTTGATAAGGTTGCAGTTTTCAGCAAAAGCAATGGCATTGCCTGGCCCTTAGAGTTGTATTCCACTAACTTGGGATCCTTCCTAAGAGATTTGGCTAAGCACAAAGACTGTGGCGATGGGTAGATGGTTAGGTCGGATTTATAAAATTTACATCCAATCACAAAGTTATGTACTCGTTTCTTAATATATGGGGGTGGTTGTTCTTCTGTCATTGATTCTTGGAGTGTTTGACTTATGTTACATTACCTATATATGTAATTACTGTGACTCATTTGCAGCCATAGTACAATAAGCCTGTTAGACCACCGCACCAGGAATAGTCACGGAATGCATCAAGATATACATGGTGATACCCTAATAGGAAGTTACAGTTTGCCACCATTAATTATTAAGTATTCAAAGCCCAGAAAACGATATAATTCGTGATAGTCTCCTTCAATAGGATAATCGGCTTAGTGTAAATGTTCTTGAACCTGTAATAGATGTTTACCACAAATGTTCTTGAACCTGTAATAGGTTTTTACGACAATGTCCCGGAGTATAGTATAGATGTATCTTGGAAATATTTGAACGTGTAATTGATGTTTAATACCACAAAAGATCTTGAATGTGTAATTTGTTTGTACCTAATAGAATTGTATTTGTAATGGATATGTACGTAATAATGTATTTGTAATAATGTATTCGTAATAATTCTCGTAACTAGGATTCCTAAATGCATAAAGACTCGTCATCGATATCAGGGTTTCCCTGATATTTCTGTGCTAGGTCGATCCCTTAACTCTACAGTGGACCCGTTTTTTCTAAAAAGTTTACAAAAGTTGCAAATGTGTAATAGACTTTGTTTCATGAATATCACGCACAAGTGATAATAAACCAGGTAAAGAGAATTAGTCCTTATACCCAAGTATAATAGTGATTGCTACTTCTAGTGATTGCTATTTCTAGTAGAGTCGTTGTCTTAAGTAATCGTTGTCTCGAGTAGAGTCGTTGTCTGAAGTAAAATAGTTTCAAATAATAGCTTTGTGTTTGTGGAAACGTGTAAATCACGACATTTCAGCGACACATTATATCGACTACAACTATGATCAAGCAGAGAATCACAGTCTACAACCCCGGCGAGTCAAACGATGACATTATCGACAGCGTGTCCAAAGAACACGTTGCGTTTTCCAACACCCAGGGATTCCAATTGGAAAACAAGTTGCGCATACCTGTTGAGTTTGAGTATGCCGATTTGATAAAGGACTTGCGTGTACAACAGAGACCACAAGAGTCCAATTTCGAGTCGCCCGTGTTTGCATTCAACTTTGGCATTGGATTACACGTGTACGCATCCCCAAACATCGACAAACCAGAACAGATCCCCGAGTTTTATAACCAGGTGACTTCGTTGTTGATGACGGAATTCAACTTGGACGTTGATCCCAAGGCATTCATCCAGAATTTCAACTCCATTTATTACCATGGGAACCAATTGGTTGGCCCCCAACTCAGCGTCCCCAAGGAGTTGTACTATGACTTTACCCAGCCATTTGATTGGCACTATGCCAATGGTTTGATCACCTTCAAACAAGTCACTCTTCTCCCAGATTCCTTTGATATCCAGAAATCGCCCTCTGCAAGCACAGAAGTGGGACTCTTTTTACTCGATGAAAAGGTCACATCCAAGGATGACTTGCTCTTGTCTGGTTTGCGTGTAGCAATGAATGAGGAAGATGACGAGTTTATCTTCAAAACCATGTTCCACGTGAAACCCAGACACAGATTTGCTGATGAAAAGGTGCAATCTACAATCACTCCGAACGGGTTACATCCTGTTTTGCACTCCGACTTGAAACCAGAAATCGAATTCGGCGAAGATACAAACCCAAATAACTGTAAACTCTACTACTACTTGCCCCTCTCTAAACATTTCATCTTTGACAAGTACCAGTCTATTCCTGCAGGCGCAAAATTGGTGGTCTCCAACGGCAATTCCGATTTGGAGTTACCGGAATATAAGGTACCTGAATGGGGTAATGAAATCTTGTTTGAGTTTGATGCTGCTCCAAAAGAAATAGACTTCACCTTGCATTCGAGGTACCAGGACCCCAGCGATAGCACCGATAAGGTACATAGATTCAATGGATCCCCTCAGATCTTCTATGCTTGTGACCAAGTGAAGGACTCGCATCTCTTGCAAACCTCTCCATTTGACAACAAGTTGGCCGTGGGGGGTAACTACGAAGCGTATTTCACCAACGACACCGTTTTCTACCACTACTTCTCAAACCCTATTTTTGAAGCCAGTATTCCAAAGGGAACAAGTACTTTCCAAAGAGCTGAGTTATTCACAACCATTGCAGTTGGATTGGGTATTGCTTGGATCTTATACAAGTTGCTGGGCGTGTTCGCCAAGCAATCAAAGGCAACTACTGAAACCAAGGCTAAAAAGGAACAATAGTACTGGTTACTATATATACATAACCTATAGATCAATTTTTATTTAATTGAAACATACGTCCCACAAAAGTAATGTAGTAGGCAGCTCATCTTATGAAATTCGAATATTGACCACTCAGCTCTGTCCCATACATATTCAATTTAAGAGCAATTCGTACCACGATATGGTAGACTAATATTCAAAGATTCCATAAGGAGCAGATTCCATAAGGAGCAGATTCCATAAAGAACAGATTCCATAAGGGGCAGATTCCATAAGGAGCAGATTCCATAAAGAACAGATTCTATAAGGAAGGTTACAAGAAATAGAGCAGATTCAGAATGTATATATAAATATCGTGTGTCCAACACAAAAGGGCGTGACAAAAATGTATAACGGAGTATAAGAAAATAGTGAAATTATGCACTGAAGGAACATCACCAGTTCTATAAAGCGATTTCTATTCTTCAATCAGACGAGTTAGCCAGTTCTCCAGATTTGGGACAGGTAGTGCTTCACAAAAGCCAAAGGATCGCTAATTTTACCATCCTTTGGAATTGCAATTTCGGAAGCGAATGAGTGCACTGGCAACACCAAGATATCACCCACCAACTTTGGGATTTTCAACATGTGGAATTCTTTCCAAGTTATTTTTTGGTAGATTGAAGAAAGAAGGTAATCATTGAAGTAGACAAAGATTGTGTCAGTCCAGGCACCACTACCAGTCCAGCGAGACACTTCCAAGGATTTCTGGGAGGTGGATGATTCCAATCTCAATTCTGAGTTGCCATCCTTTCTACGGTTAGTTTCCTCAACGATGCGTGCAATGATTTCACGCAAGATAGGGTGACCTGGTTTCGCTTGAATCACAAATTGGCAGAATTGTAATCTTCTGGATTGTTCTTCTCTCCAGTTTGGGGATGTGGAGTCGCTTTCTATGGCGATGATCATGCCCAATTCGTCTGGGCTGACGTTTTCTGGGATCCAGTTTGGAATTGGTTGCAATGGATAAGTATCGATATCGGCGTAGACTCCTCCTTTAGCGAACAAAATCAAGTATCTAAAAAAGTCCATTCTCAAAATGACTTCTGGGAGCGCCTTGTATGCATCTATCACTTCCGGCACGTTGTGGTACAAGTACTTGATCATAGTGTGCGCAGTATCGTCGTTGAATAATTCGTGTACAAAGCCGGGGTTTTTCCACGCCCATTGCGACTCACCATCTCTGTATCTCTGCTCGAAACGATCATCGTTCAAACCATACTTCCACGTTTGCCAGATATATGCTGGAAATTTCACCTTTGAATCATACGGATAAAGGAAGACTAACTTATCACGCAAAGAGCTCGATGGTGATGGTGTCTTCAACATTCTCAATTCTTGTAAAAGCTTCTCATTTTGTTTCTCCAACTTCAAAAGCCTCTCCTCCTGCTTTGCAAAGTATTTGTGGTTCAACTTGTCCAACTTGGCCAAAAACTCATCCTGACTCTTTTCATTCTCATTGAAAATCAACTTAGATAACCCCAAGAGATTATCATTGGGCATTTTTTGAAGCACCTCCTGGATGTCAGAATGCTTGGACGAGGAGATCTTCATCACAAGTCCCAATATTATAACTGTGAAAAGTGTTATAAGAATCGGGCGTTTCCTCTTGCTGTAGAAGCTACTCATGTTGTTCGTTATATTTGGAAGCTTTTTTGAAGGGAAAACATTTAAAGAACAACAAGTAAAATCCCGGAGCGCTACCACACGACATGGAGTAATTTTGGCAGTACCGAAAAAAAAGAAAGACATTAGAGACATGGAACTTTACGGTGGGGCCATTACCGTGGATGTTGACTGTAGAGACCGCATGACGGATGTGTCTGAGATCAGACAGATACCAGACACTCAGGAAGTGTTTATGATTGAAAACAAGGAGGACTCGACGGGAAACTTTGATAAGTCTTTGATTTTCGAGTTGCTTGAACGTGTGGGGGGCGAAGATGCACTTGGCGAACACTTGGAAGATATGCTAGGACGCAAACCTGAGTATAAGCTTATTGAATCTTTCACTAACAAGCAGGGCTTCCCCACTTTTATGGGTGCCTTGTTGCAGGAAAACGATAGAAAGGATGCCCACAAAGAGGGCACGCCTACCGCAGTGCTTCTTTTAGTAGCATTGATTAGACTAGAAAAAGAAACAGACGTTCTCATCAGCTTGAACATTCCTATCAAGGGTAAGGTTGATGATTTCCCTCAGGCTGATGTCGAGTTCTTGCGGAGCGTTGCGAATTCGTACAAGGTTCAAAACTGGGGATTATTTGGTTAATTGTGTATGACTATTGTTATCTTTCAAACGTATTGTGATATAAGGGTGACTTGGATATGCCTGCTGATAGACAATTATTCAGACTGACGATTCATTCACGTATTTTCGATATATTGACAGGTTTGCAATATATTGACAGATTGCGATATGTTGGCAGACACATCAGTTCATCCCTTGGAAAGTTATGATGCTTAGTCCTAATACATTAAGTGTATCTTCAGGAAATTCAAATGGGTTCATGTTGCGGCTTAAATATGGCTTTAGTAATACCATATACCGAAGGCTTTGTATTTGGCTTACTGTTTGTCTGTGTGTTGAAATACACTTTTGTCACATATTGATTTATAGCTCACATGTGGATAATTCAAATCGTTAGATTATTACAATCCCAATTGTAACTGAGTTTTTTAGAGTTCACGTTTTATTCTGATTATATAAAAAAACATGTTTAAGGATTTTGTAGTTGGTGCGCTTTTGGCTGCAAATTATATGATGGTAGGTGATAAAACTGGTTGCACATCTTTAAGCTGTGAGAAAAACATTACACAATTTTCCTATTGAACCTACTAGGAGCGGCTTGACCTATCGTTTTACAAAAGCCAACATTACTGAAACAATTTCAACTCCTTTTAAATTTATATTTCAATAGTACAAGCCACTATCAGTCTAAGCTAATATTATTATATTGTATCAAAGTTAGCTTTTGAACCGAATACATAATCAGGGGGGAGGGGCTGTGTTTCATATGCATGTTCACTTTCACACTTTTGACATATTTTGAAGGATACTATTTTGTGACAATTAATTATTCGCTTAATTGATTCAATAGAGGTGCATATTATGCTATTATACAAAAGAGATGATGAGTTGTTTCTCAAGTTTATCTACACTTAGGTTACCTCAGATTACTGGGGTAATTGAACTCCGAGATAGCCATATGTTATTTTTGTAACCATCTTGTAGACCAATAGGGAATTATGAAGCACACAAGGAAAGCTGTTAAAACCCTGTGAAATTGAATAAAGCGATGATGGTCATCGTGGAACGAAGGTGCGTGCTTTATCCTGGTGCAAAGCCGTCTAGTGGTATTTAAATCTAAATAATATAGCTAGCTTTGATAACCCGAACCACTGGAATTGATTGATGTAAAAGTATAGATAGGCATCAAGATGTACTAGAGCATAATCGAGATAAAAACGCAAATGCGGTAGTTGTTGCACCATGAGAAGAAATCGACTCTAGGTGTGGTCAGATCTACAGAGTGGTTGGAGCATCGAAACATATTTATCCTTTCTATTGTACGGGAATTTTTCAGAGTGCCAAGACCCATATAGTAACCGAGCTAGTATTTTAAACGGAATGATGGATCTGCTTCTGATAACGAGTTTACTCGGTATTCCGAGCCATCTCTTCCAGAACCTAGTATAAGTATACCTACCCCTTTGTCTGTATTGTGTGTTTCATTCACAGATCCAAGGAATAACAGTCCATACTAAGAAAAAATGTAACATCACATGGTACCATGGGAGTTGCGGAACAGTGTGTAAGGCGATAATACGAAATCTACAGCTTGTCATGTTGCTGGAATTCGAAGCCTGAAGTTATGCTGTTTTGTAAATAAATAACTATGTGATGTCTCAGACACACAGCTATACTGTATCAAGTATCTATTGCTATTCATTTATCCGAAACCTAAAGCTATGCTGCTTTGGAAATCGATTGCTATGTTATGTCTCAGACATTCATAGCTATGCATGTTTCCGATCGTGCTTGTAGTTGTGTTTGAGCCATGGGTAAAGTGAACAAAGAGTCACGAGCTGTTTTTAGGTTTCCAGTTCAATTCAATTAACATTATTAACCATTTCAATTAGAATTTGTCCGCTAGCTTCACATTATTGTAAGCTCATATTTATGCAGACCCATTTATCACGTTTGGATTTTTTTGACTACAGAAATAGTAAAGAATTAAAACATATTAAGAAATCATTATATCATCGATAATTATAATAGAGCTCTACTCTATTTCTTCAATCAGGGTTTCCCTCTTCCAAACACTCTTACCCAAGAGTATTCCTGACAACACCACATTAAGCGAAAGCAAGTTTCCGGTAAAGTAATAGTACACGCGTTCAACCAAACATAGCAAGAACTGAGGCAAAACCATTACCGTGTAGTATAGTGCTAGCAACAAAATTATGCTATTAATTGCATTCAAAGCAAAACTCTCACCATCCAGAAGTACCGGGAGTGGAGAATAGTAGTAGTAGAATTGGTATGCTCTTTTGGACTTGTGAGCCAAATATCTAATCACACCAGTGGGTGTTGTTCCTGTATTCGTGTATACCATTATATGCGATTCTTACAACCTTGTATTATTAGTTGATTTTTTTTAATGATTAATCAAACTTCATCTCCGGGGAATTGACTTTATATATATATGTCAGCACTAGCACTTGAGGGTCCAAGTTAAGCGCAAAACAGTGTCACAGTAAACATTGTATTATTGCTCGCATGATTGTCTAAACATCCCAAAAAAGAAAAGATTCCAAAAAAAACAGTGACAAAATTTTAATCCGCAGTTCCCGAGTGGGTGCGCCCTTCCATTGCTGGATTGTTCAGCTTAATATACAGAACAGGAATTTCAGCACTACGAGATAAAGGTAAGCCAAGCGTCAGTTATGTTTCTATCCTTGAACCGGGTATAGTTGACTAATACTTGTGGCTGGGAGAGGTTGTTGCTTGGTAAGAACAAGGCTAGTTGACAAGCCGTGTGCTTATTATCATATGTTCTTCGAGCACGCCGGAGCCATAATGGCAGAGCGATTAGAAGTACATATGCATTATTATTCTGTAAAATTTTGTAATTTGTGTTTAATGTTTGAAGTTTATTGCACATGTGCTTGAAATCATGTATTCCTGAACAATTCCCATCAAGTTTTAGCAGCCTTAAAGAATGGTTGTGATTCCATCCGATAATGTGCCTGCTGGTTTGGAACCTAATGCACTCTTTCCATATATTCTGTATTCCCTGATTTCTAAGCTCCCTTTCTACAAGTGCCACATTCAGTTGGATACCAACCTGTGTTGTAAACCAAGTATTTGCAAAGCTTTGTATCGGTCTAGATTTCGAATGTTTTATTAGTTCTGTAATAAATTCAACCTCCCCCCCTGCACAAAATAATTCACTGTCATCAATTATTAGCTCTTCATCCCTCGGTGGTTTCTCGTGCACATCGAGAACTCTCAGAACCCCGTCATCACTTTTGAAAAATGGTGGATTGCATACTGTATACCACACCTTGTCTTGCAATGAAACATCCGGAAAAAATTCAGTTAGCTGCACCTTCGTGGTCATGTTATTCTCATGAATGATCTTCCGCGCCCAGTTTATAGATCCTGCGTTTACTTCGCTACACACAAATTGGTTACGTGGGTTAATCGCTTCACCAATCACTGCATATATGAGAGATGATCCAGTCCCGACATCAATTATAGTCCGACTCTTATCCCAGATATTTGCATTATCAACTTTATTTTTTGCATCACCTGCTATATTTTTTATGCTTGTCATGCTTTGTACATTGCTTAAGTTTCCCGGACACTGTCGGCTTTCTGGATCTTGGTGGCCGGCACTTCCACCACTATGTTTATGAGCGCGAGTTGAATCATTGCAAAATACTCTCCACAAATTTGCACTTGTGCCCGTTGCACTGTACCGGCTTTTCAGGGCGAGACTTTGCGATTGTCTTAGATGGTTGGATGAGGTTACGTTTGATGTATTGCTTAAGGAATGAAAACTTTGCAATTGGTTCCCATGGATAGAGGAGGCTGCGTTTGATGCAGTATTCAAGGAAGGGATATTTGCTGCACCATCGGTACTCGGTATATGCTCTATAGTGGCTTGTTGCATATCCGAATATTCATCCAGTAAAGTGTACACTTTACCATCAAAAAAACACTCAACTAGTTTGTAATCAGTATCAAACACAAGTTGCTGTAGTTCCAGTTGGGTATCTCCCAAATAGGAAGTTTTGTACTTTATGGAATCTACTTCGCCCAGCAGAGAGCTGCGGCTGAGCACTTCCTCAAATGGCATAGCCTCAAATTCAGATAGTCCGGACTCAAAGTCGTTGAATCTACTCATGATTTGATCTACTTCTATCAGTGGAACTAACAGTTGCTCCACTAATTTCAAGTACTCCAACCGATTAGGAACCCGTGGACATAATCGCTTGCGGTTTAACTCGTACCACAGAAGCCCAAAGTAATGTTTAACGGTTACCTCAGCCATATCGTACTGGTGCAGTGCTTTCGAAAAGTCATAGATATATTTGCCCTTTTCGTCTCCAAGTCGTTGTCGTTTGCAATTTTGCTGGAGCTCTTGGTACTCCCTAATCAAAAACTGTATGTCGATCCTCGGAATGTTACAAGGCATTGCTACATGATTTGCTTTCTACTGTCAAAATTTCACTCGTTTTTCCAATTAGATCATTATTATATAATGATTATGTAACCAAATTATGAAAGGTTCCTTCAATGCAGATACAGAGTGCGACAAGAGAGGAACATTCCATGGTATCGTGTTTCTAAATTAGAGCTGGTATAGGGATTGATACGGGGGCGGGAAGAAAGGGGTTCTCCCATCAAAATGAAAACAAAAAAAAGACCAAAAACACAACATGCGGCGTTGCCAACTACGCAATGGATTTTGTTTTATTCTTTAGATACATCTATAACTCTAATTCTTATTATGTGGTTTTCATTTCTACGATTCGAAGAGAATATGCTTCTTCTTCTTGCTTCTTTTGTCCAAGATAGGGAAGCTGTCTTCGTTTGATGCCAAGGTTGGCGGTGTTGCAACCCTACCCCAAGAGTTGGGGTCTGGAGTATTCAATGGGTTAACACGAGGAATGACCTTTTTGGTTGTTTTCTTCTCCAAAGTTGGGAATTTGGCCTCGTTTAGTTTACTGGTCCCAGTCTGTACTGGCTCAGATCTGGCTGTATTATTAAGATATGATGGAACATAGTTATCTGGGGCCTGCAGGGTATTCACTGTGGACTTTTTTACCACAGTCTTTTTGATAACGGTTGTGTACCTAATAGGTTGATTAACATTAACAGCCGGTTGCACTGTCTTGGACGGTTTGGATAATGCTGGGAAATTATTCCTTGAGTTTGTGCCTAAGGTACCGGATGGACTCGATTCACGTACCCACATGGCTGACGAGTTCTTCAACTTCGGGTTAGTATTGGTACCAAGTTGAGGGAATTGTAAAGCCAGCTGTTTGTTGTCCAAGTCCGCAATGACTTCCTTTAAGTTTCTATGCAAATCCGAGGAAGCTGGGAAAAATTCAACAAACTCAACAAATAACAAGTGTATTTCTGATATAGACTGCAGCTCAAACAACTCCCTGTAAGATTCTAATAAGCTATTTGCAGAAATCCTTTTGGATCTATAAGAATTATTCAATTGATTGAACTTTGCAAATTTGTCGTTATTATAACTCAAATAATGTTTTGCTCTTTCTTCAAATCTTCTCTTTTTTACATCATACGAGTCATGATCTTCTTGATCATTATTAGATTGAAGATACCTGTCCGTGAATCCTGTTGAGAGCTGTGAAAAGTGTCTGGATTGGCTAATTACAACCTTGTTTGATGATAAACTATTGTGTTCTTTCAACATGTGGGCAGTCAAGTCCAAGTCATCTCTGAACACAACAAATTTCTTCTCAACACACAGTGGGACCAAACAGACATAGTGCTCCTTCCTGAAATGCTGATACAAATTGTTGTAGTCCTTGTAGTAGCTAGCAGTTTTAGGGGCATGTTGGTCACAGATAAAACATCTCTCATGTTCATGTCTTATATGAACATTTAACTCATCTTCAGAATAAAACCTTTTACCCGAACAAAACTTACATTCTGGGTGTCCTTTGAAACCAGCACCATCTCCATCTCTCTGATGCTTGATTAAACCCTTGTGCGTGAACATTTCCAATTCACATACAAAGGAAGTTTTACTCTTTGAACAAATCAAACAGTACGATTTGTTGTGTTCTGCTTTCGCATGGCTTGTTAAATCACGGAACGTGGTAAAAGTTTCTCCACATTCACGACACTTGTTGCTAAGCAATCCCATCACTACATCTTGAACCTCAGGGCTGGTGAATTTCACATTGTAAGTGGTGTTAACCTTATGTATGTGACTAAGATCTTCGAAGTTAGCGTCAATATGCTCTGTGAAAATCACATAGTCATTTTCAGTACGACAAATGAGACACTGGCGCTTATCATACAAAGCCCTCTGTCTAAAAGTACACTCATGACATGTTGGATGGTTACATGCTCCTATAGCAGCGTATTTCAATGGGTTTGCACAGATCAAGCACCACTCTTCCTCTTCCACCTTCTCAACACCAGTTTCTTCGATTTTTTCTTTCTTAATGACCTTTTTGGACCTCGATACCCTCGTCTTTCGGGAAGTAGATGTAGTGGTGTTGGTGGACATGCTGATGCTTAATTGAGTTTTTTTTTTGTCTAACTCAAGACCAGGTGGCGCATCACGTGGTTGGGTTAAGTGCATCCCAATGGTAGTATCTTATACGATCACTAGAATCATTCTATTGACTGTTACTGGAATAATGCATCTTATTCATTATACAGGGTTGTAACCATCGAGAGCAGTTGTGTGTTTGTCGATCATTTGGTGGGTGATGCATGGGGAAGTTAAGAATGCGAGAAGGCTGTTTCAGTATACGGCTAAACTATTGTGATACAAGGTTTCTTTTACTGTTATTGATTTTGCATAATACGAGAGGCAGTCACAGATGAGCAATCACAAGGCATCAATGGCCTAGGAGAGATATTTACAATAAGCGACAAAAATGTCATAATCTTTAAATGTCTTGTTGATTTATAGAAAGTCACCTTTGAATAGTTATTCCGGTAGTTATCTCAATTGAGTTATCTCAGTTGAGTTATCTCAGTTGAGTTATCTACTTGTTAAAATGTTGATTTGTTAGGATGCAGTTTTTAAGATGTTTTCTCATTAAGATATCTACTTAAGATATATCAGGTGAGAATGATTTGATCGCGATATTGAAATTAGTTTCCATCGACATGTTCAACGCCAGTGCCACACTAAACGTTTCTAGGCTAATATTCAACCCATCATTATGTCTTCCACATCTTAAGCTCAAGAGTTTTGATCAGATCACACTCCCATTCAAGGTCAATGGTAATATCAAGGGTGTTGTATTAGATAAAGATAATTGCTTTGCTAAGGACCATGATGACAAGGTTTGGCCAGCCTACCTGGAAACTTGGAACAGGTTACAAGAGGCATACCCTAAAGAGCATCTCCTTATTGTTAGCAACTCAGCAGGTACCAACGATGACATCGACCACGTGCAAGCCAAGAAGTTGGAGACAGACACTGGTGTGACCGTGTTGAGACACCCAACAAAGAAACCCGGATGCCATGGAGAAATCTTGGAGTACTTTGCTTCGAGAAACATAAAGGCAGATGAAATTATCGTCATTGGTGACCGTTTGTTTACAGATATACTTATGGCGAATATGATGGGGTCTTATGGACTCTGGCTTCACGATGGTGTACAAAAGTCAGAAAAGATGTTTCCTAGGCTCGAAAGACAAGTGCACCTGATCTTGGACTCTAGAAAGTATACAGCTCCTACTCCACCAAGGGCTTCTGATTGAACATGCTGTACCATCCTTTTCCGATGATCATGATGTATCATCCTATTCTGATTCTTCACCATCTTTTTCCGATGGTGTATTCTCCACCAACTCTCCTGAGTAAGTATTGGTTCTTTAGATTAAGTTCAAACAATGAAGAAGACTGGTCGAAATCATTTGACTAGTCCTTACTAGTATTTATAGAGTACATTATTTATAGTCATTTGGATGTCACATAATTTAATTCACTAGTGTGTTAAAACATTTGATACTTAGAGAGCCACTGCAAAGAGATTACCTCTTAAGCACCATTATGCTTATAAGAATAGAACACGTATTCTTCTGCAAAGATGACGGTATCCATTGGGCTCCTGACACTAGAGATTTTTGTTGAGGAAGAAATAACAAGATGCCATTAGCCTACCATTAATTTCGATTGTTGTTTCGCACGACTAATTTCTGTTACAATAAAGCATAATTTATATCACAGATCTCTAACGAAACCAACGATGCCTAAAATTACGCTTGTTTCCTCGGATGACGAACTGATTGTTGTAGACGAGAAGGTTGCATCTCTCTCGGTCTTGATCAAGAATATGATTGCTGACATATACCCTGATGGGTTAAATGAAGATTTTGAAGTCCCAACTCCAAATGTGAAAGGCGTTTATTTAAAGAAGATCTTTGAGTGGTGTGAGTACCACAAGGATGACATTTTCGATGAAGATGAAGACATAGAGACTAAGCGAGCTGCTCCTATCGAAGAGTGGGATGAGCAGTTTTTGAAGGTTGATCAACAAACTTTGTACGAGATCATTGTGGGGGCAAACTACTTGAATATTAGACCTTTGTTAGATGTCGGCTGTAAGACTGTCGCCAACATGATCAAGGGCAAAACTCCTGAAGAATTGAGAAAGATTTTCTAAATCTGGTGATGTCTTCTAAATGTCAATATTTGGGCTTTTGCTAATAAGGATATGCAAATTGTACTTGATATAAATGATATATGCAATGTGAATCTGTGAATTGTAGTGTAGTTTGCAATAGCCATTGGATACAACTCGGTATTATCGTGAGCGTTAATCCTTTTGTGGATTGTTGCTACAATTAAGAGTCATGAACATGCAGTTTGTAAATCTTCAAGTTTATGGTTTAAGGTCTGCCTTTATCCAATATTTGATATCCATTTTTACTCTACAATCCCTGGAATTAACTTTAATCGTTGTAGAATGGGTCTTTCTTTGGAATTGTTACCGAATTAATACTGGAAGATTATATTAGTTTACACCCATGATGTTTTCTGAATTCCTTTTCCTAGAAGCACCAGTGAACTTTTAAAGCGCATACTCATATAACGAAAGAAAATTGGTGTACACAAATAATAGTTGCAAAAAAAATACCATGGCGCATGTTATTCGTAATGTGATATTTGATGAATATGAAGATCAAGAAATACACATCAATGTTGCAAACAATACAATGAGCGAGTCTGTTGTTAAGGTTTGGAATGTACGGCAAGTCAAGTCATTAGTTCATTGCTATATTGTGATTCTTCTACTACAGTATGTGAGTATATATGCCAATGTACCGCTTGAAGATATCGAAGGGCGGCCGCCTATAATACAATTATACTGCTTTTACATGTTATTTATATTTGCAGCTAATGTTTGTATTTTGCCAATCTGTTCACTGGCGGTTCCTAGCATAACTTCATTTCGATGTTTTGTTGCACTGATGGTTCTAGAGATTGTCGGCGGGATCATGGGCATGGCCTGTGTTTTTGCTTCATTCCACAAGATAGAGATGTTTAGTTACGAATATGATTCCATAGAAGGCACTCAAAGAAGAACTAATGTGGCCACATATGTACAGTGTACTATTTCGGGTTCAATTTGTCTTAATTTTATGGCGATAGTGGTGTTATGTATTCTATGTGTACTATCACTGAAAGGATTAAAGAATGTTCTAACAAACTGTGACTGGAGACAAAATGATCGAATGGTTCATATGAATAACGAGCTCCATAACTCGATACTTAAACAGCAATTTCGAGGGTTTGGTTTTTGATTCCAGTATTATAGTGTGAGACCTCTGTATGTTTTTAGTGTTCTTCACCAATATTACTGAAACTTTCATTACAGTGACTCTATCTTCAAAAGACATTCTTAATGAAAAAGTAAAAGTAAAATCCCAAATCTTACCACTGAAAGCTACACAAACTATGTAACAAGAAGCACACTGTTCTCTACAGTTTTATTAACAAATAATACATTTCATATAAATTTACAAATATGCCATCCACAAGGTATCAGCAGCAGCCAAGTTTCTTGGATTAACCGCCTGTGAAATCAATTCCAAAACATTCTGAGTGGCTACGCCTGGTCCCAGTGAGATATGGCCCATCGATGTGACTCTCTTGATAATCATGTCAACGTTAATACGCACAATATCGCGCAATTGTTTAGTGACTGGAACCGGTCTTGGTGGGTCTTGTTGAGCACACCAAGAAACCACTTCGTCACGAACAAAGAGGGTAAGATACTGTTCCAAGTCTGATTCAGGTTCGGCAAGAGCACGAGCAATGCACAAGATGTACACAGCAAGAACACCCTCCATGCTGGTTTCGCCAATCAACTTTTGGATATTTGGAGTGAGTCTGAATGGAACCAACTCAGCGTTATAGAACAATGGTACAGGTTTACCATTTGGATTGGCACCTGTGTGGTTTTCAAGTAAGGCTGACTTGCTAGCAATCTTACATGGTAACATGTCTGACGTCCAGACATTACCAGATCCACGGTTAATATGGATCTTTTGTGGTTGTCTGCTGTTGATGCACATCATGTAGGTGGTGAAAATGAACAGAGCATACTGAGAAGTGAATTGTTTACGGAACAACCAGAAATCTTCAAATTGTGGGAACAACTCAACAAAGTAGTTCTTCAAAACGGTGGAAGGAACCAACATAGCTTGGATAGCAGACAAGATTTCAACTCTAATACTGATAATCTCAGGTTTAGGAAGACGCTGGTCAAATGCTGCACGTAACTTTTCAATAGTGTAGATGAATGGCTCGTCACGGGACTTTCCTTGTCTACGGCAATTGTCTTCATAGATTCTTTGCATGGTGACATCTCTTGGATCATCATTGATAATACGTATGTGAGGTGACAATGGAACTGCAATTGGTAAGGTGAACTTGATGTTTCTCCTTCTTGTTTCAACCTTCTTGGATACTGTATCATTGAAAATACGGAAGAATTGGAAAACACACTCTTCCCTACGGCAGTGCCTTGCTGCTGGGAATTGCACAGCAAAAGTGTGCAAGCTACCATTGTGTCCTCTGATACGCAAACGCTTGTAGCAGGCATTTGTTCCTCTAACCAAGTCAATAGTAGACAAGAAACGTTCAATCTTGACAAAGTGTGAGTTGTTATCCTTATTGAGCAAGTACTGGCCTGGAACTTCGATATCCTCGAACTTCTGGTGGTGGAACTCACTCAAATGAGGACACAAGTTCTCCAAATTAACCTCCTTGAAACGTCTGTCCAACTTGTCTTCCAATCTGTCTCTCCAAGCACGTAATTTGATGATGTAAGTTTCCAAGTTTGGTTTCCCAATCACCAAGTCTTTTTCAAATTCAGCACGGATCTGCTTTGGAAGAACAGTCTCGGCAAAACGGGTGATGTTGGCTTCGGTGAGTGGCGGCAACTTAGCATCATCTCTAGGGTTTCCAAGACGGTTAAGATATTGAACACCATCATTAAGAAGCGCAACACCAAGACGGTAAGCGTCCTCGTCAGCAGTACACTTGAAACGCTGGTTGATTTGATCGACAAGCGATTCTAGCGAAAGTGCAAGAAGTGGATAGGCTGTTTTAAGGATACCCATGATTTCTTCAACGGCACTTGCAGAACCAACACCATTAGCTGTGCTTGGTGTTGAGTTACCGTTGGAAGGTGCTGCGGAGTTTGGAGCTGTTGCGGATGTTGGGGTTGGTGTTGGGGTGTTACCGTTGGCCACGCTGGGAGTACCATTTGGAGCAGGGGTACCGTTTGGTTCTGGCTTAGGGGTGGAGGAATCCCCAGTTTCTGATTTAGTAGAGACATCGCCGCTTTCGGAACTGACCGACCCAGCCTTTTCCTTTTCGCTATTTTCCTTTTGCGTTTGGATGTTTCTTCTCTGCTGTGTCTCTTCTCTTGTGGTACGCAATTGGAAGTGTAAGGCTTGTGGGTACGTCTTAGCAATACGCACCAACACTTGTCTTGCCAATTTGGCCTCCTTATGAGACAACAGGGTCAACAATTGAGGAATATAAGTAATCCAGTACCAAATTGGCACCTCACCTCTAAAGTTTTCAAATGCTTGTGCCAAGGTACCCAGTGCATCATCCAAGCTAATAAGCCATAAGATACGAGCCAAGAGCTTACGAGTCTTGCCATTCTTGTATAAACCTGCAGCTTGCAAGTAACACGAGATAGCATTGTTTGCGTACACCATATCATTTGGATTATCTTTGAAACGCTGGTCATTGAAAGAACCCCATTCTGCCCAAGCCTTTGGAAGGTTGAGATCGATTTGAACAGAAGTAGCGAAAGCCTTGTTTGCTTCTTCCATCTGGTTCAACTTGTTCAAGAACATACCCTTGAGGGTAAAGAATTCTGCCTTTTGTTGGGTAGCAAAGTAAACCAAGTTGGTGCTACTGATGACATCCAAACCCGTACTCCATTCGTTAGGATTCTGGTAGTGACATTTGACTTGTTCCTTAAGTTTCAAAAAGGCCTCCTGGATTTCAATATTAGGAAGTTGGTAAATACGACTGAGTTCCTTAATACAAACTTCCAGCATGTTGTGCTTACGAGCAACGTGGGCAAAGCGGTTGATCACCCAAGCAATTTCATGGAACCCACGGTACGCATACGAATTGGCATTTCCTCCAGCATTAGATTGTTGAAGCACTGGTATAAACGGCATGTACACCTTATTGATGACTTGGAAGGCATGTTGTCTCCAAGTCACCAAGTCGTTCCAAATGTTAATATCATCCCAAGTGTTTGGTAATCTTTCACGCCAAACTTGAAGAACACGCTTGAGTTCTTGCGACTTGACATCCAAATTCTGTGCATTAGTCAGAACAAGACTTGCATACACTTGACTGGCTTCCATAAATTCAACGTACTGTTGGAAAGTGTGTAAGAGAGGCACGTGGGAGTTGTTAAAACGGTCTGGAAGGCCATGCCACTTACGAAGTGCCAATTGAATACCTTCGTCACAGAGTCGAGACAACTCTTGAAGTGACTCCTTTTCTTGCCCATACCCTTGTAAGCACAAGAATGTTTCGAATACTTGACGACGAGGAGTAGGAACATCCATTACATTCTTGACTGTTTGGTCCAATGTTTCTCTATCATTGTACCAATCTGCCACTCTCCAACCACATTCAAGAAGCAAGTCACTAAAACCTTCATGTCTTGCCAAGTCAGTCAAAATGTCCCAATGTTGCAATTTTTCAGCACACAAAATCCAATGGTCTTCCCAGAGAGCATATTCAGACTCTCCGTATGGAAGAGCACCACTTCTAGCCTTGATTTGGGCAGTTTCGTAAAGCTGTTGTGCTTTATCCCACATTCCAATTTGTTCATACGAAAGTGCAGCAATAGTTTCAGAGTACTTGGCTCTTCTACGCCAGAGACCATAGAACATGTCATCTTCTTTCAACGTGGCGTACATCTTGGCCAAGGCATCTTGAGTCACCTCTCTCACGTCGGCATTACCGTTAATAGACTGTTGTTCAATATTTTCTAAAATGTGGATACCTTGCGACCAAGCATTGAAGTTGGAACCAAGGCATTCAACTGCAAACGGTGGTAGCTGTAAGGATTCGCATCTGGCAATACCCTCCAAAAGCGATTGGATGACATTTGGTCGGCTATCGATTTGACGAGTGTGGTAGTCCTTGGAAAGCAAAATCACAAGAAAACGAGTAAAGTCAAGATGGTCCAGTCGAGGAATGGCTGTGAAGGCAATTGGGAAAATCAGCAGCCATGCACGATGTACAGTTTCAGTGCTTTGGTAGAACATGTCAATAAGGGGTTCGAGTATGTCACTAGCTTGAACGTTGGCACAGTTTGTAAGGAATTCATTATGAGTTTTTAAAAGTTTACCCAAATCGTTGTCGTTTTCAACCTCCATCAAGTTTTCAGAGAGAAACCCTTGTGGTTCTAATGGAGGTAACTTGTATTCATCATCCAATTCTAAAATTTTGGAGCCATCAAAGGCACCGTATAATAATTGCAAACCTTGATTTAACCATGGGTAATCAGCCAAGTATTCCCAATTCTGTTCACGGATAACATAGTACAAACGCTTGGAGATATCCTTCTCCAAGCTGTTGTTCAATATAGACATCAACTTACGACGAATCTGAACGTCAGCCGAACGGGTACCAACCAAGAATGGCTGTTCCATACGCACAGTCAATTCAGTACAACTAAAGGTATCATCTTCGAAGATATCAACAATGATTTGGTAGAACTCCTTCAGTAAGTTGGGTTCACCACGTATTTCAAACACCATCATTTTCAGCAAAATTGCAGCTTTTTCCTTAGTGGTTGGGAAAAGATCTACTCTGGAGAATACCCAATTTTTGACAATCTTGATGATTTTTTCAAGTGTATCCTTATCAAGAGAACGTTCAATGAGTTGGGCGAGAAGTGACAAGAAAACACGACGTTGGTCTCCCAAGCTAGAAATCCTCATGGAAGATAAGTTCAAGATCTTTTCAAGCAACTTTGTAGTCATCTTAGCTTCATATTCCGCGTTGATGCTATCCTTAGAGCCGGATTGTGATCCTTGGTGGGTGATAGTGATGTGGTCCTTGCAGAGCTTACTAAAAGTACGCATGATCAGCGGTAACAAGGCATCCAACAATGCTGGAGAGTATTTGGCCAATGTCCAAGACAAGGTGACACCGGCAGCAACAGAGGGCATGTCTCCCAAATCTTCAGCCACTGTGGTAGAAAGCAAATTGACAAATTCCTTAACAGTTTCGTCTTCATTTTCACCTTCTTCACCCTTATTTTCTAACTCGATGGCTTGTAAGATAATACGCAATACACGTTGCAACACTTCTTGGATGTCATGGTTGTCTGACTTGATGCACTTTTCAAGCAACTTGTGCAAGTATGCGAGATTCTGAGCAATCCATTCTGGTTTCTTCCATTCAAGAACAACGCCTAACACTTCCAAGGCATTCAAACAGTAACCAAGCAAATTCTGGGCATTCAAATCATTCGAAAGCAAAAACTTTTCGAAAAAGGTAAGCTTGACACTCACTTCTGGCCAGTGGTCAGGACTCAACAAATCATACAAGATACCAAGGGCCTTTTGACCGAGTTCACTTTCAGATGCTCTCTGAGGAGAGATACAGACATATCTAATCAAGAAGGTAACACATGCTTCTCTTTGGCCAAATGGGATGGAGTATCCTGGAGAAGTGGTAAAGCTTTCCAGTGTTTCCTCTTCTTCTTCTGTTGGCGCAGTTTCCGTGATTGTCTTTGCTCTAACCTCCCATTTCAAAACCAACTCTGCTAATTCGATTGCCAACACTTGATTCTCGATTGCAGGGTTTGCCAAGATGGTCAACTTACCCATGGCCGTGATGATATTGGAAACAAAGTGTTCACGAGCAACAAAGAATAAATCTGGGTGTTGAACAATGAATTGGTAAACGTTCAAGACATTGGTGACATTGAATCCGTCTTCAGAAATAACACGACGTGGCCATTTCAACCACAGGTCTGGAGAGTCTACAATTCTATCAGACATCACAGGAGCCAAAATATCAAGGGCCTGGCGCGCCAAGTGACGTGAATCCGTCTGGTGTGTACGAAGCAATGCAACAAATACTTGGGTAGCCAACTTTGCAGGTGTCTCGTAAGAGCTAATAAAGTAGGCAGTAGTAACGTACGCAACTTGCTTCGTAATGTTATCTTCTAATTTGATATAGTTCCAACTAAACTTGATAATATCCTTACGAAGACTAGTGATGTACAGTGACCCCCATTTAAGCAATATAGAGGTCATTTCCAAAAGCTCGTATCTGTAAGAATCCATTCTTCCTGAGGTGTGATCAGTGATCAAATCCTGGGTTGAACGCCAAATGTTCTCGCTAATCTTGGTTAACCACGAAGGAATTCCTTCACCTTTGAAGAACACATCAATGTTGTTGCTTCTGTGTGCTTCGTAGATGATGGTGGAATTGAAAATCTTCTTGAGGAAGAAAATTTTGGACTTGAGAACGGAGTTTGTACTGACAAATTCAATAGCTTTATTAAGGTAAGTTTCTCTAAATTCAACGTCGTCGGAGCTGACAATCGTGAAAATGTAGTCATCAATTTGGTCAGGAATGGTAAGTTTCAAACGGGTGAGGCGGTCCACAATGGTAAACAACGCGTCAGCCGCACCGGGGTTTCTCTTCAAAAACTTGATGAAAATAGTGTGGAACTTATCAATTGCTTGGTCACTTTGGAAAAGTGAGGCCAGAACTAAAGAAGCATTGTTCTTGATAGTGACAACGTCTTCGATTACCTTTGAAAGACGAAGAATCAAATCCTCTTGCTTATCAAACCATTCCAAATCATGCTTGGCTATAGCTTCAATGAAGTCAATGGTGTTTGCAAACTTCACAACCTTGATTTCATCATTGGTCTCTGCTTCCATGTCGCTCACTATATCGCCGAGTTTTTCTTTGGCAACTGTACGTATCTTCTCACTGCCATCCATACCAGCAATCAGTGATAACATGTTGCCTAGCTTTCTGTTCTTAAGGTTGGTAATGTAGTATTCAATGTAGTTGTCAGCAAAACGGTTCAAAAACTTGGACACTGGAAGTCTAAAGGGCGAATTCTGGTGACGATCAAGGTGACCCTCCAAGTATTGCAAGGTGTTAATAATCTCCTCCATAAAAGTGAATGCTTTGGGCGGAAGTAAATGGAAAATGTTCAAGATGGCCATAACGATCTGAACCGTATGGCTGTTGTCCAAATCTTGACCAGCAATCAGACGCAAAGTATTGATTTGGGCCCAAGCCATTAAGTGGTCGAGTAATTTACGGCCAATTTCAACACGGAAATACGAAATGAGCAATTCAAGTAATCTGGCGAGAGCCTCCAATCCGCTCACAGTCAACTTCTTGTGGTCCAGTAAGTTCATGAGCATTGGACGCAATCCATTCTGAAGGAGTTCCTTTGGAAGCTTCGCATTCTCTTGCAAACTTGATTTGAGACCCAAGTGGGCTGCATTGATGATCTCTGTGGACTTGTTACAGAGCGCCTTGAAGAAAACACCCAAGATTCTGATTCTTGCCTCTGCTAGGGAACCCAAAGAAAAGTCTTCCTTTGTAAGTGCAAGGGAAAGAAGTTTGATACAAACAACACGAAGTTCGATCAATTGTTTAGCAGTACGGTGTTCATGCAAACGGTGCACGTTAGCCAAAGATTCGTCTTCAGCATCAACCAAAGCCAATGCTTCCAACAACAAACGGTTCAATTCGTCATTGAAGGTTAAGAATGTCTCTGGTAACTCTAAACAAAATGTGATTGCATCAATGTTACCGATCTGCATAGGGAATGGCAATGCACGGAGGGGTTTACCAAAGATAGGAGTAAGCAAAATCTGCTTGCATGGTCCCATAATCGAAGAAATTGGGACACCGGTAGTTTCACTCAACACCTTTAAAGAAGCCTGCGAGACTTCTCTGACGTGAGAATTTGCAGAGGCCAAATCATAGACAAAGGCACCAACCAAAGTTTGAAATGGCTTTTCTAAAATCACTTCCTTGGTCAACCCAACATTGCAATCATGTAGCAATTTAAGCACAAGCGATTTTGCAAGTTCTCTCACTTCAAACGGAGCGATTTCCCTGGTGTCACGCAAGATAAAGAAGATGGAACGTACCAATTCAAACTGGCGTTTGAAAAACCACTTTGGGGGGATTCCGATATCTTCAAACATGGTTTTAAGACCGAGAATACCACCCAAACGTGCGTGGTAAAATTCATTATAACAGCAGTGAGTAAACTTGTAAAACATGGTTCTAAAGATAGGAGAAAGTAAAGTATTTTCTGCGGATCCAAACAATGTTGTTGTAGCTTCATGGATAATCTTTATCACTTGTATACCTTTTTCACGGACCGACTTGTCCCAGAAACTCAAAGCATAGTTCAACGCATTCAAGAATGAGATTTCAGATATATAAGCCTTACCTTCCTGGTCTTTAACCGAAAACGCACGTTCCTTCTTAATACGGTCCACCACAGAAGTACCCAAGTAGATCAATGTAAAATGCCTTGTAATTCCATCGATCAATTCACTGGCCTCTTCTCTAACTTCTGGGATCAGAATAGAAAAGAAGAGAGCTTCCAATAGCCTGGTGAATAACAATTGCTGCCGGTCCAACTTGGATACATCAGCGATATCTGACTTCTCCAACTCATAAGATTCTTCTAACTTGTCCTGTTTGATCAAGTTCACAGCCTCTGTAACGTACAGTGCGAATGTAGATGGAATAGGTGTAGTATCGATAAACAACTTGAAGATGCTCAGCAAATACTTAAAAGAGCTTATTCTGTAGTGTACCTTGATTCTTGGGTCCTCTAACAATTTCAAGGCCGAAGTGATGCCAGGTGTAATTGAAACAGGCACTTCGCCATTCAACCCGTGAATACTGAAAAGAGCCATTATTTCCTGATCCAAGTCCGATTGGGTCACCAACTCATTGCAAGGCTTAAAATGCTTATGGTTACGGCCACCTAATTTGCCTAGAATACGGATTGCAGTGTGTGAATGCTGGTGGTGGTATGGAACAGGCTTTAAGTGTTTCCACAATGCAGCCATGATTTCGTCAATCACTGGTTCGATAATTGGATCAAAGTATTCGGCAGTCAAGTTATCAACGCACAATTCAAAAGTGCGCAAACCCTGAGTCACCAATTCCTGGGATCCATTAAGTGCATACACCAATGGACGGGTTAAATAGTTGAGGTGTGGAACCAACACAGCAAGTCTAACGGGAACTGCAAGACAGAGTTCAACGTATATATCGCGTTCGTAAGGTCTTCTGGCGTTACTTATCATCTTATTGAGGTTTTCAAGAAGAACAGGCAAGATAGGTAACATTTCCTTATATAAGCTCTCAAAACGCCCACTGGCAATAGAACGGAACAATATCCTTACCAAATATGAATACACAACAGGCTCCTCGGCCTTAGTTGCCAAATTCAAAGATTCTAAAATCAAATGGTTAAGATGAGGTAAAATAACGCTCTCATTTGCTGCTGGGAACATGTTCACACTCATAAAACACAACTTGTACAATCTAATAAGGATATTTGATTTCACAACATCAGCCTTACCCAATTGGTCCAAATTGTTTTTAAGGAAAGAGATAAGCACTGAAGAGAAGTTTGTTGATGTAACCTCACTGGCCAAGAAAAATTGAGGTAAATGCAATAACACTGCGTTCTCAAGCATCAGGTCAAACATAAGCGGGAGCTCGGCAGTGACGATCTCGTTGAAAGAAGCTGGATCAATGTGAATAAAAATGGTTGCAAAAATCTCCATCAAATCCTTTTCTTCTTTTGATGATGTTACGGGCAAGTTTGGTCCACCTGTGGAAAAATCAAAAGCTTTCACTGTGAGATTCGGCTTAGCCTTTGACGCTGAGAAGAACCTGAGACAACGAATACCACCACGGAATAATGCCCTTAAGATATTCACTTCTTCGTATGAAATTATTTTTGCTGAATCGTTCCACTTGTCGTAATTGATTGTCTCTGGGTTCTTTGCATCCGGTGTCGGCTGTGGTGGTACAGGTGGGTTACAGTTTTTGAGACCGAATATGACAGACTTGAGGAAAGTCATCAATGTTCTGAAAAGATAACAAGCATCTTTGAGTAAATCCGAATTGCTGCTTGGAGTTGCGCTGATTGGAGAAAACAGACTGATGTTGAAAAGGTTCAACGAGTCAATGGAGTCTTCCTTTGCTTCCTCGGGGTTTTCTTCTTTTTCGTCGACATCCATTGAGTCTTGGTTGGATTCTAAATCGTCATCCAATTTCTTTGAAGAATATCTTTGTATGGCCTTCTTTGATTCTGCCTCCTTTATGTTTCTTTTCTTTTCAAACTCTTGATGCTTTCCGATGATGAAATCGTATTTTCTATTCAAGCTCTCGAATCTCTTGGCGTATGCGTCGATGATGATCATGAATAATTGTCTTCCCTCGAGTTTATTTGGTAATTTCATGATTCTTTCAACTAAATTGAGCAAAAGTTTAGCACTCATTATTTGAACTGTCAAAGCCAAAGAATCATCTTTTAATAAATCACAATATATTTTTACAGTCGACCAAATTTGTTTTGGAGTCAAGTCATTTCTCACGTTATGGATAAAATCGGCAACGGTTGAATAAGCCAAAGGTCTAAGGGTATGGAACGAAGTCAATCCATCACCAATCAAGATTTTTTCATCAAAAAGCAATTCGATCTTTGGGATAAATTGATTTCTGAATGGAGTCAGCAAGATGTGTCTTGTAGCATGAAGTAATTCTTTACGAGCAACAGACAATTCCGCTGGACAATCGCGCAAAAGACGCAAGATTACATCTGGTACAACTTTCAGTTGTTCAGGGGACAAATGCTGGGTGGCATAGCCTCTAATAAACACATAGGCTAGGAAGGAGGCAGCTTTTACCTGGCCCAAGATGAAATCGCTGTAAGCTTGGCGGTTCTTGATATTTGGCGAGATCAGGGTGGTCTTCTCAACCTTCTCACGATATTGCTTTTGTTCTTCAACTTCCAAGGTTAATATGTTTATGATTTTAGGAAGGAATACAGGTAATGAGCCTGCCACCAATTGTTTGTATGCCGAGTAGAGGGAAACCATTGTGATGGGGCATTCGGCCAACGACTTGAACGAAAACATTGCCTTCTTTAGCGTTTTCGGAAGAGACTCTTCAAGCAGCAAGTCCTCCTCTTGCTCAATCTCTGCATTTTTACTGAACACTTCGTTTACTGTCTGAGGCATGTTGTCGTAGATTTGGCTGATAATTTCTACAAAGGGTTTCACTTTGTCTGCCAACTTGGTCTTGTATGCCTTGTGCAAGCTTGTGATTATTTTCATACACAAGACACCATTGTCTTCATTTTCATCCACGAGTATCTTGGTTAACGCATCCAAGATATCTTCTGAAAATGGCTGGAAGGTATCGTTCATAATGGAACGGTGGATAATCTCCAAGATTATGTTGCGTAGTTTGTGTTCCGGTGATTGGGTCGAGAATGATATCGGCACCTCTTCCAAGTGTTTGATGAATATTGGTACCAAGTTCTTGAGAAAATACTCGTATTCAACGGCCCCGTTGAATGTCTCAATCATGTCTAAAAGTTCAGATAGAACAGCGTGCGCTGTTCTGTAGTCCGACGTGTCACTGAGTCGTGATACAAACGTATCTAACTGAGCAGTGTAAGACATCTGTTTGGTGGAATACTCGTTGAAGTTTTACTAGAGTTGTGAAAAAGCTAGAAAAGTGCGAATTGGCGTTGTTTTGAAGATTGATCTGTCACGTGAATATCGCGTGCTTATCATGTGTATGCGTGTGTGGCTCAATACTTTGACTATAACACAAACACGCGCTTCTATACACCAGTTGCAAATACTCAATTCCCATGGTGTTTTCTTCGTTGTACAGCTTGGTATCACAGAGTATGCTCAATACGAAAAGTTATATGATGTTTTGAAAATAGTACTTTAAAAGCGCATACTTCAGGTGCTGAAATAGCAAATACTGGATGCAGAATAGCTCAACTTCATATTGAAAAACGGATTGTCTTCAAACCAAATCAAAAACTATTTTTAAAATAGGATATTTAAGTGGGATATAAGTATACCCTTCTACAAAGACCCACGACCCAAGCCTATAATTAATCCTTGTATGATATAATTAAATGTGGTGACTTTGTGAGCCTTTTTGCATCCAAAAAAAAGCTGAAGTCAAACCGGATACACATGGAAACCAAAATTAGTGGGAATTTTTAGGTATCCTCTTTCAAGAAGGACAATTGTAATGATAAATCTAGATATAAACTGATATTGACAATAAAATTAGAAAACTATGGTATTTGTAAACTATTTTGGTAGTATTTCGCAAATCATTCAGAGAAACCTAAACTTTCAGAGGCAGTATGTGTGGCACCTTTGAAGAATTTTTAAGATCTAGAAACACAATATAGATCTTCCCAACAACCACCGAAAGCAACAAGGCGAAGGAAACCCATGTCATTACGGTAGCTTTTTGACCGACATCAACAGCTATTAGATTCAACAGAGAAGGTGGAACCATCTTTGCTGAAGCGTGAACTGCTTCATTTTGGAACATAGAGCTAAGCCCCCAAAGTAAGACACTAATAACATTAACGAGAAGAGAGATGCGTAGTCCGTTTACTTTGCCTGGCATTAGGGGGATGGACGAATAACACATGACAATTAGCAGTAAAAGTGAGAAAATCAAAGACGTCATTAAGAGACGGGGGTGACAAATCTGGCTAAATGAATCAGCCAAGCTAACCAAATCGAGCTGAGAATCTGCGACTGGTATGCTTGAAGCCAGGGAAATCGTAGATATTTGATTGTAGGAAGTGCATGTGGTGTTTTTCCCCCAATTCACACAAGCACTCAAATAGCCTGCTCGGATGGACAAGGTTGACAAATCTGTAAAGTCAGTACCATTTTTAAGTGACGTTTGAATTTGATTGAAAAGCGGTGAAGTCAGATTGAACAGGTATTTAGTTAGGAACACATTGGAGTATGTGGGTGAGGGATCAATACAGCCGAGTAGGAGGAAAGCTTGTAAAACAATGCCAACAAAGAGAAACAACACAAGAGCACCTTTCAAGGCGTGAGCAACGGGCTTCATTGATGTGGTTTCCGAATTGTGTGTCTTGGACTTTTTTCGCAATTTTTATATACTACTAATGTGGAAGTTTGCAACCTGAAACAAATCAGGAATGTGTTAATTGTGTTGCAAGATTGTTTGACAAGCAGTTCTAAGAAGCCCATTAGTTTAAAGGGAGATTATTTCACACACAGCACCAAGAGGGTACCAGTTGTGGAAGAGATGAAATATTCTTACACCAAAATAATTACTATAGTAACGCATAGAGAACTAAGCCATATAAATACAAACATTAAAATATCATGAGAGTAAATCAGGAGAAAACCCTTAAGGCAATCTTTAAGATCCAGTAAGCCCATCTCAAAGCCAATAGCGATAAGAAGATGGGGATGAACACAGGGAGAATTTCCCAGTTGCTTCTCAAAGCGACCTTCAGGAGTACTCTTTCTCTTGCGGAGAAGAAGCCATTCTTGTAGAAGGATTCCATACGGGCATCCTTTTCGTACCAGACATTGTTGAGCCACAGTTCAAAGTTAGCGATATCTTCCGGAGCGGCGTCATCGATATCTTTAACGGGAGGTCCCAAAGGAATGTCGCTAACTTTAAAAGATCTAACGTAGTAGTGAATTTTTCTTGGTCCTTTGCCCAACAAGAATTGATTTTTGAGGGTGAACACCTCCTCGCCATACTCCAGGGATTTGACGTCCAGGAAACCAACTGTGATGTCATAGAGGTATTCAGCTGTATTTCTTAATTTATGTAAAGTCAAGAACAAACCTCTTACTCTTGGGATCAAGCAATGTTTTAAAGGAGGGAAGTTATTTTTGGATGTATATTCGAGGGATTTTTGAACTGTGCGGTCGCTTGGGACGGTACCTTCTGGGAACAAGATGACTTGGTAAGGCCACAATTCGTTTGAGTTTTCACCCTGGGGCCATTCTATGATCCCATCCAGGGAGGATACGTTTGCGGACGCCACGTGTTTCAAGCCGTTAGCTGGGCCGAGGCCGCGGGCATTAGCGTCCAAACGCAAGAGCTGATTAGTCAAGTTACGTTTGTCAGTTTCCCATTTACGAGAGAGGAACATAAAGTCAAAAGTG
This sequence comes from Kodamaea plutei, assembly GCA_030705055.1. Taxonomy (NCBI): domain Eukaryota; kingdom Fungi; phylum Ascomycota; class Pichiomycetes; order Serinales; family Debaryomycetaceae; genus Kodamaea; species Kodamaea plutei. The sequence continues at coordinate 265,629 of JANIWJ010000013.1, read as the reverse complement.
GCCATTCCATAGCCTATGACAGGTACATTGGACATATCTTTAAGCACAATGTGGACCGAGTGAGCCATATGAGCTGTATATGTAACAAACCAAAGATAGAGCCAGTCTGTGTAGATTTGATGATTCAGGATAAGAATTGAGTTAGGCAGCAATTGGGAGAAGAGCTCCCCCCCAATCAGCTTGAACGAAGTGCTTGATGGTAATTCATCCCAAGATATCTCAATCTCAGCAGGACTCACGGATGAAATAACAAAGGTCACCAACGATATGAACTTGGTTCTAGTGTAATTGACAAAAGCTTGAAAGTGCAGTTGTCCCAAAAAAAAGTGCGTCACGTAGTGTGAATATGCTATGCAACAGCACCCGATACCAAATATCAACAAGAGCGGGAAGCTCTTTAATAGGATAAGAATCTCCAACATAATCCCTGAACCCGGATAAAAAAAAAAAACGAGTGATTCAAAAAGGCAAATAAATGAGAAACATGAAATAGAAACTTGTTACATAAGCGACGAATGGGGACTATTTTACATAAGCGATGATTCTACTTGAAATCTTCAGGGAAAGCAATTTTGCGGTAGATATTACATAAGCTTATTACGTAGAATGCGCTAGTAGGGGGCTTCGAACGGCTCTGGCGAGGCTCCACACTGGCGACAATAACAAGGAGATACCAGAAACTACAGTAATCCAGGTTAGTGTTATTCGCAGAAGTGGAGATACAGGTAGACTAAAGTGTAAGAAAAGACAAGATCACGACATGATGTCGTAGATAGATGTGGTTTTAGGTGACAGAGGTGATGGTGACGGAGGGGCAGGGCCCATAATGGAACCATGTGATCTCCGCACATCTAACGCACGGCACATCGGTAGGTGTCAGTTGCTGTCTATCAAAGCCTTTTGCCGACTCTATCTAATGAGCTTTCATGGATTGTTCCATTATAATAGCATACAGTGTAGGTTACAAAAATTGAGCAATGTTGTGCAAGCATAGATTTTGTACCCAGAAGTACCGAGTAGCCGACTGGAATTCTCCACGATCCCCGAGACCCAAACGGTTTATAGGTGGTTTGTTGGGTGGGGGCAGAGTACGTATGCGTACATATCTCGAAGGACTAGGGACTGAGGGAAACCCTTCATTTGCACCCCACACACATGAAACCCGGCGAATAGAAGGTTTTTTCCAGATGTAATACCGGATATAGGATCGCAGTATATAAAGATGAGTAAATCACGTCTGAAAAAAGCCACTGGATTATGAGCGAATCTGACAGCCATGACTCACTTCAGGGTCCTACCGAGTCCCCTACTGTGAGAGAGGTTGAGTTGCAACATAGCACTCGTGATGAAGGGTCTCTGTCTCCACACCATGAGCATCATTCCCCCGTTAACCAAGCGCATCATCATGTTAATGAAGCGCATCATCATGTTAATGAAACGCATCATCATGATAAGCGAAAACATGACAAGCAAACTCATGATAATGAAATGCGTGGTAATGATAACCAACTGCAGTCTCAAAATTCTAGCAAACCTCACAGTTCCAGTGATAATGAAACCGTCAATAGTCGTATTCCGATAAAGAGCAAACAATACAATGAAGAGAAACAAGCAACGGATGGAACACACACTGCGCATCCAAAGAATCAGAGATTAACCACAGAAAATGTGCCAAATGAGCTATCTTCCAATATACATAGACACATGTCGAATAGTTCCTCTGACTCACTAGCATCATCGATTGAGCTCCCCTCAAACCACTCTGAGCATGCAGTTAACTATATCCACGCTGCCGAGGAAGAGAATGACTTGGAAAGTGCACACAAGGAACTTTCTAAAAGTAATACTAGAGGGTCTGCATCATCTAGAATTGTTCCACGGTCAAAAAGACGTGGGCTTCTTTCGTCGCTCGTGATTATCCCCGAATATGAGGATGCGCGCGATTACCCCAACTCATACAAGTATATAATCGTTGTGATAATTGCGTTGGGGCTGGTTATCGGCCCGATGGGCTCCTCGATCCTTTTACCCGCTATCCAGGATGTCGTCCACGAGTTGCACACCTCTGTTGGCTTGGTGAATGTCAGCGTGGGTGCATATATGCTTGCTTTGGGAATCCTCCCCTTATGGTGGTCGGCGTTTTCAGAAATGTACGGACGCAGAAGCGTGTATTGCGTTTCATTTGTCCTCTTTTTCGTGTTCCTGGTGGGCACTGCAGTGCTGCCTCTGATCAATGCCCTCATCGTTCTCCGCGTGTTCCAAGGTGGCTGTTCAGCTTCGGTACAGGCCTTGGGTGCAGGTACCATTGGTGACTTGTTTGTCCCGCAGGAAAGAGGTCGCGCAATGGGCTACTACTACTTGGGTCCATTATGTGGACCCTTTCTTGCACCCATTTTGGGTGGTGTTGTCTCCCAAGCTTGGGGTTGGAGAGCCACACAGTGGTTGCTTGTGATTTTTTCAGGCGTTACGGGTGTGTTATTTATGTTTGTGTTGCCGGAAACTCTTCGTGAAAAGGATAACATGGAGGCTGTTCGTCAAATGTTGATTGAACAGAATAAACAGAGAGATGATAAGGTGATATTGTCCGATCAGGAACTCCAGAGAATCGCTACAACCATCTCAAGAAGATCTCAGCAATTGGAAGATGAGGAGTTGGTGGTGGATTATATGAATCCAACATTATCCAGATACAGCTCAAACAGATCCTCTTACTCGAGACGTGTAACACAAGAATTTTTGGCTGAAGAAATCAAAAGACCCCTTCTGAGACAGCTGCAACGGCTGATTGCGCCACCATCGAAGTGGTCACATACAAAGGAGGTGTTGTACAAGACGGTTATCAAACCCATCCGTGCACTTGTTCTTTTGACCCATCCGCCCATTGGATTGGTTGTGTTTTACTCGGCCATATGTTTTGGTGCCATTTTCTTTTTCAACTTGACAATTACATATGAATATTCAAGACCTCCATACAATTTCAAAACCATCATTGTCGGTTTATGCTACATCCCAAACTCGACTACATATATTCTAGCGCTGATTATCGGAGGCAAGTGGCTAGACTGGTTGGTTGTCCGTGAAGGACGATTAAACAGGGGCGATGTGTTGCCGGAAACTAGACTCTCGTGGAATATGGTACTTGCTGTTGTACTCTATATGCCGGCATGTCTTATATTTGGATGGACCATCAAGTATGGCGAATTTTGGTTAGTGCCATTGATTGGAACAGCCATCTCGGGGTTTGCGCTGATGTTGGTGATTGGTGCAACAACCACTTATTTGGTGGACTCGTTACCAGGGAAGGGCGCAACAGGTGTGGCTCTCAACAATTTATGCAGACAGTGCTTAGCTGCTATTACAACGTTTGTTAACGAACCTTTACTCCGAGCAATAGGCCCAGGCGTCTTATTCTCCATAATTGCGGGTATTATTCTCGTGTCATCGGTTTCAATTTACATTTTGAAACAAAAGGGTAAGTACTTTAGAGAAAAGTACGACTTGGTTAAACTTTACGATAAACTTTAATTTATTTAATGTGAGATGCAAAAACGAAGAGCTACAAGCGTAGCGAGTTGTAGTGAATGTAAGGACTGTTACAACGGTAGCGTGTTGTAGTGAATGTAAGGACTGTTACAACGGTAGCGTGTTGTAGTGAATAGTGCAAGAGCTGTTACAACGGTAGCGTGTTGTAGTGAATAGTGCAAGAGCTGTTACAATTCGCTAGCCTCGTTGTAGTGAATAGTGCAAGAGCTGTTACAACTCGCTAGCCTCGTTGTAGTGAATAGTGCAAGAGCTGTTACAACTTGCTACGCTCGTAGAAGAGAAGATCACTACAATCCATAGTCGTTACTATCATTGAATCTATTTAACATATATTACATAAACCAGAAACCCTAACTAAATCAACAAGGATTCCTGCCGTACCATCTTTTTATATTTGCTTGCATCGAAAGAGTTTACCAGACACCATTCTTTGAAGTTACCCAACTGGAGGGAGACCTTCCCCTCTGAGCCCAGAAGGAGTTGCATATGCTCTAGGGTAAGCAAGATATCTTCCTTGCGGTAGCCAGTGATATGCGCTAGGTCTTCTAGAGTGAACAGTGTAGCCTTTCTCAAGTATTTGTGGATCACGTATGTGAGACTTTTTGACCAAAAGCTCAAGTAAGTGACTCTCCCGTAGGGGGAGAGGGGGAACTCCGGGCCGCTGCGAGACTGACCTGGGGTGTATTTAGCGAGTTCATACGAGAACTCGATGAGGAGGGAGCCCAAGCGTTTCCTCTGGTATGGGGGGAACACACAGATGCACGCCAAGTTGTTATCGTTATCATAAGTGAGCATTTCCTTTGAGAAAAAGCCCATCGGCACGTACCCATCTTCTTGCATGCCATAAACAACGTAAAAGTTGAAATGGTCGAGGTTATAGTACACCAGTTTGTCGTCAAGAAAGAGTTTCCCAAAGAGACACAAGTTTTGGCAAAAGAGAGGGTACTCAAACCCACGCACCTCCCGTATTACGTATTGCAAAGTGTCGTCTCGGTACACCAACTTGCCGATGGTTGGTTTCTCAACCCTGTATGTGCACAGCAGCCGGTGCTGGGCCATAGCGTCCGAGTCGGCTGAATACTTGAAACAGTACTCGCAAACGTGGATGAGATCCAACCAGAACGGGCTCTCCACGGTTGCACTGTCCTCGTCGTGTTTCCGACGTCTCTCTCCTTTGGGGTTGTAGTAGACGTACCCCAACTCATGGTGCGACGCAGAGTGGAAGTACGCTGCGTTTCCATACCATGTGTCAAACTCATACCTGCCGAACCGAACCCGCTTGATGTTCCGGCTGTTGAGTAGTCCGTAGTATTCGTCACCGGCTCCGCCGGCTTTGCCTGTCATGCCTAGTGTCTTGTGTGAAAGGTGACTACCGTACAAAAGTTTTCAACCCTACACCCAAATTGTGCGACAGATGCCTTACACGTTCATATTCAACCTCAGGAGTTACCACTATCAAAGGAATTGATCTCCGCTACAACCGATTGCCGAGTATCGGCCTTGGATCGATAGGTTATTTTTCTCCAAGATTCTACACTTGTTTGCCAATTATCAGTGTATCTGGCGTTGGTTGATACCAGCTACAAATGTTACATAGGTGCTCACAACATCATAATATTCAGCGCTCCAGCCACCCTATCGTTGTTTCGCTTGTATTTCCAGTTGAACTGGTTTCCTTTGTATTTCCAGAGCAGGTTTCGTTTGTATTTCCAGAGCAGGTTTCGTTTGTATTTCCAGAGCAGGTTTCGTTTGTATTTCCAGAGCAGGTTTCGTTTTGTATTTCCAGAGCAGGTTTCAATTGATGTTTTCAATTGAACTTTGATGGTTTCATGATCGAGTTATGCTCTTCCAACACGAATAAAGATAATACAAACATGAAAAATGATTCATCTTGAAACTGGTCAACATCCACTAAACTATTGCAATTCCCGCAAAAGATAACGTCAATAAAGATATACTCTTAGTGCTCTAACGCATACTGGTACAGGTACTGGTGCAGCTACTAGTTCTTAGCTGAAAATGGTTCTACTTGTGCTTAGCTACAGACTACGCTCGGTCGATACGCTCGGTCGATACGCTCGGTCGATACGCTCGGTCGATACGCTTGTTATCAAAAACCACATGAAAAAAAACAAACGCGACAAGATGCCACCAAAAGGATGGAGAAAGAACGCTGAAGGACAGTATCCACAGCCAATTAAGAACACTGTGGTGTCGATCGACGACATATTATTCCCAAGAAGTACGATTCAAAAACTTGCCAAGGAGATTGTAAGTGATGGAGACAGTGGGATGATAATTTCGAAGGACTCGTTGATCGCGTTGCAACGGTCTGCCACAGTTTTTGTATCACACACCTTATTCAATGCCCGTGCGAGGTCCAAGGAGGCTCTGCGTAAGACCATCAACGTGCAGGATGTGTTTGGGGCCTTAGAAGATTCCGAATTCAGTGGGTTTTTGCCTGTGTTACAAGAGCGTTTGAATGCATTTGAGACCCATTTAAGCACAAAGAAGAGGGTCAAGGCGGAAAAACCAGTGCTGGACGAGGTTTCCGTCAAGAAGTTGAAGAACGCAGATGGGGCTGCTGTTAGTGAAACTAAAGCCGCTGAAGATGAAGATGAAGAGGATGAAGATGACGACGATGAGGAAGAGGCAGTAGAGGAGGAAGACGAGGAAGAAGGTGAAGAGGAGAACGAACAGGACCATGTCGAAACAACTAGTGTTAATCCAATCGCAGCGGCTTCGTTGGAAGAAGCAGAGTTGGGTGGCCGTGATCCGATAGAAGTGCGTGAGTCTGAATCAGATAACGAGGATGAGGATTAGTAGATACTACAGGTAGAAACGAGCATCCAGTGTGGATTTTAATGACATTGAATCGTAAAATGCTATATAGCCAACCAGTTTGTAACGGTTGGGGAAAAGCCCATGTAGTGAAGGCAATATATCGAGGTTTGAGTGAAGAATTGAGGAATCTTGGTTCAGGATCGATTGAAAGTATCAAGGAAGTTTTAGGTAATCTTGAACAGTATGAGCGTATTTGAATTGAAGAGACGGGATGCGCATTGGCTATTCAGCAGATACAGCTATTCAGCAGATGCAGCTATTCAGCAGATGCAGCTATTCAGCAGATACAGCTATTAAGCAGATACAGCTATTCAGCAGATGCAGCTATTTAGTAATGCCGCTATTCAGCAGATGCAGTTTCGCTGTTTAGCAATCCAAATATTCAGCATATACTGTCTGGATATTTAGCAAATACCGAGCGCAGATTTTCAAACCAGTTGAAAAATCATGCCAAACACTTGTCCATGAGTGGAAACCCGCATACACCACCCAAAATAAGATAAACCACTACAAGCAAACCCAAAACCAAGATAATATAAAACCTTGTAGCGTTATACCACATGTTGCGCTTAATCTGATGAGCTCTCTTTTGGAACACCAGAGAGGAGTTGTTCAAGCGGTCGGTCTGATCGACCAACTGGTTAATTTTATCGCCTCTGCTCAAGAGTTTGTTTATATTGGAGAGCATCACCTGTCTAACCTCCTCCACTTCCTCGTTGGCTAGGAGGAGCTGATTGGGTTGTATGATATCCGAGGAGCGACCTAGTAACAAATCGGTCTCCGAGGCATCATTCGGGGAGTCGTAGCTGTATTGGTATTGGTTTGAGTCAAAGTTCATTTCTTCAAACTTGATGATTTGGTTCATAAACAATTTGAACTCACCCAAACGGGACCTTGGTTGGTCGCCCGCGTCCGAGCTTGCCACCTCCTTCTTAAACTCTATATACTTATCGGTAATCTTTTTCAAAATTGTAAAGATGAGTGTTTTGTTGACATTTGAATGCACGATAGTAACAACGGTAATCAAGTCGCTGCTCCCGTCCGCGTTAGCTAACAGTTTCTTTATAAAGTAAAGTGAGAGCTTAGAGTTTGTGATATTACTACCCGTAGACACTGGTATGGATCCAATCAACGTCTTGGATGCATTGATCAAACCAAGCTCCTGTGAAAGCACTTCGGAACAATTGAGGTTATTCACAATGTGCACCAACTGATGGTTCTCGTACGTGTACAACGTGGTTGAATTAACCGTGAGCGTTGCATATATCACTTTTTTTTTCTCTTGTCAGTAATCATCCTCTTTGATCCAGTATACAAGCAATGCTACTTACACTTCTTATGAAGCTCCGTGTTGGCCATTATGAATGGTGTGTTAATTTAAAAATTGCCGATAAGGGAAAAAACCGTTTTGTTTTTTCCAATGAGCTTCAAAAGTGTTCGGGGTAAAGCTTACGTAAGCTATACATCATCATCATCATCAGATGGGGAAGACTGAAAAAAGAGAAAATTTGCAACTGCAATGGGTAAATACAGAAAGAGGTTCAATGAGAAGGCTCGTACTGGTATGCTTGCCAAGCAGGCCGAGTTGAAAAGGATCAGGAACCGTCAGTTTACTAGGCATGCGGGTGATTCGGACAACGAACAAGAAGAACCCAAGGCATCTGTTCCTATAGTGGAGAACCCAAATGCTGAGATCTTGAAACCGCTCACAGACGAGGAGAAGGCAGAGCGCAAGAGGAAATTGGAGGAGGCATTATACACTGCAAATGAGAAGGAGACGAAGATGTCCCGTACCAAGAAAAAGAGATTGGACAAGTATATTGAGCATCAGATCAAAAGAGAAGAGAAGAAGGTATTGATGGAAAAATTATCGAAAACGATGATGGACACCTCAAACCTTGTAGCATCCAAGAACTTGGGTAAGGGGAAGCTTACAAAGAAGGAGGAAATGATCGAGGCTTTGGACCTCGAACAGCAAGGCCGTGGGGATGATAGAACAAAGGAAATTTTATACGAAGAGAGAATAGTCAAGGAGTGGTCTGAAGACGACTCCATCTTCACACAACAACCACAACAAGCAAATTATGACGATATATCAGACAATGAAAACGGATCCGACAAGGACGATGACGACGAGGATGAAATGGCTAAATTCGGTGAGGCCCCATCCACCTTTGTAGACAACAGACCAGCCAAATTCGGTGGTTCTGGATCTGGTTTTGGTTTCTCCAACTTGCCTAAGATCGAAAAGTCAGATAAGACAAGTAAGAAGAAGTACAGTTGGCGTTTGAAGGTTGAACGGGAAGAAAAGAAGAGGGCTAAGATTGAAGACGATAATGATTTTATTTCTACCGAAGAGGAGGATCTGGACGATCCGGATGCCCAGGAAGATGACAATGATCTGAATGGAGATGGCAGTGATCTGAATGAAATTGACAATGATCTGAATAATATTGATGAGGAAGGCGAATCAGATGACTCAGAAGACTCAGACCAATTTGAAAGTGCTTCTGAAGAGCTCGATACACAAGAGAAACCACAGGAAATCGCTAAGGAGCATTCGGGTGAGTCAGTCTCCGAAGAATCTGGAGAGGAATCAGAATCGGATTCTGACGAATCTGAGGAGGAATCAGAATCGGACTCTGACGAGTCGGATGGAGACCTTCCCAAAGTACTCCAGAACAAACCAAAGCATTCTAAAGTGGCCACATCGTTTAAAGAATGGGCCGAACAGCAGGTTCGTAAAATGGAGGGCCGCGAAACGGCTATGGAGATGCCGACACTCTCCAAAGAAATCAAAGAGAAATACTCTGAGCCCACCATGCATGCAGAAGACTTTGACCATTCTTCTGACGAAGAAGGATATGTTCGCATTGACAAGGATTTGAAGAGAGATGCATTTTTCGTTGATGTAACACGTTCGGAGGAGATCCAACAGCAGAGATCGCAATTGCCTGTTTTCGCCGAGGAACACCGCATCATGGAAGCCATCAACCACCACGACTGTGTTGTTATCTGTGGTGAGACGGGTTCCGGTAAGACGACGCAAGTGCCCCAATTCTTGTATGAAGCTGGTTTTGGGAACTTGAAGCATCCACTTTATCCCGGCATGATTGGTATCACGCAGCCGAGAAGAGTGGCTGCTGTGTCGATGGCTGAGCGTGTGGGTAACGAATTGGGCGACAACAAAGAGCGCGTAGGTTATCAAATCAGATTTGACACGACCATTGTGAACGAAGGTAAGGAGAACGGCACGGCGATGAAGTTCATGACAGACGGTGTGTTGCTTCGCGAAATGATGACCGATTTCATGCTCACAAAGTATTCGTCGCTCATCATCGATGAAGCCCACGAAAGAAACATCAACACAGATATCTTGATCGGTATGTTAAGCAGAGTATTGAAGTTAAGAAGAGATTACCATGTCAAGGACCCGGAAAAATACAAGCCCTTGAAGTTAATTATCATGTCTGCCACCTTGCGTGTGTCTGACTTTTCCGAAAACACAACGTTATTCAAGACTCCACCTCCAATTTTAAAGGTGGACGCCAGACAGTACCCTGTGAGTGTGCATTTCAACCGTCGTACCCAGTTTGATTACATGGAGGAGGCTGCCAGAAAGGCATCCAAGATCCACAGGAAGCTTCCTCCTGGAGGTATTTTAATCTTTTTGACTGGGCAGAACGAAATCACTACCACTGTGAAGAAGTTACGTAAAGAGTTCCCGTTCCCCAGCAAAACCAAAAAGGTGTACACAGAGAAGGATGAAGATCTTGTAGTGAGATTAAGCAAGAATACCGATGCCGAGGCAGAAGACATTGATTTCAGTGTGGGCATCGAAAAGACACTTGAGGACGATTACCAGTCGGAATCGGAAGAGGAAGAAGGGTTTGATGAAGAGAGAGAGGAGCATCAGACAGACAAGGATCCGCTTTATGTTTTACCGTTATACTCGTTGTTACCCACCAAAGAGCAAATGAAGGTGTTTGAGAACCCACCTGCCGGTAGTAGATTGTGTGTTGTCGCAACGAACGTTGCAGAAACGTCTTTGACTATTCCCGGGATCAGGTATGTAATTGACTGTGGGCGTTCCAAGGAGCGTAAATTTAACGAGGAGACCGGTGTGCAATCATTTGAGATAGACTGGATCTCAAAGGCTTCCGCCGACCAAAGAGCCGGTAGAGCCGGTAGAACTGGCCCCGGTCATTGCTACAGGTTATTTTCCTCAGCCATGTATGAATCGTACTTCAACCAGTTTTCCAAGCCTGAGATTTTGAGAATGCCCTTTGAGAGTGTGGTTTTGTCCATGAAGTCCATGGGAATCGACCAAGTGGCCAACTTCCCATTCCCTACTCCTCCAGATAGACAAGCCCTTTTGAAAGCAGAGAGACTTTTGGTGCATTTGGGTGCGTTGGACAACTCCAAACGCACTATTACAGAGCTCGGTAAAACCATGTCCTTGTTCCCATTGAGTCCTCGTTTTGCCAAAATCTTAATTATTGGAAACCAGCAAGGGTGTCTTCCGTATATCATAGCGCTCGTGTCTGCGATGTCTGTTGGAGACCCATTTATTGGAGAAAACGAGTTGGGGTTGACTGTTGAGAAGAAGGAGAAAAATAGAAGCAGAGAGGATGGGGACTCCGATGTGGAGATGCAGAGTGAGAGCGAATCGGAAGATGAGGCGGACGTGGAGGCCAGAAAGAATTTGCGTTCCAAGTTCAACAAATCAAGAGCAATGTTCTCGCAGTTGGACAAGTCGAGCGACGCCTTCATGTTGCTCTCAGCCGTGTGTGCGATGGACCACGTCCCCAAGGACAAGAAGGTGGCCTTTTTGAACGACAACTTTTTGAGAGGTAAGGTGATGGAGGAAATACACAAGTTGCGGAAACAGGTGGAATATATCGTGAAGGTGAACACCATGCCTGACTCCATTGCCCACACTGACTCCTCCGACAAAAAGGAAATGAAATTGGGTGTCCCAACAGCCAAACAAATACTTGCATTGAAGCAGATGATTGCTTCTGGGTTTATAGACCAAGTTGCCATTAGGGGTGATCTTGTATCATCCGACATTGATCTCCCCAAGAAGACTATCACCATCAGAGTGCCGTATGCCCCCGTATACCCCATCCACGAGAACAACAGAGAAGTGGACCCATACGTGTATATCCATCCAGGATCTGTCATATGCAGCCTGGGCAGTATGCCCGACCCATACTTGATCTACCAATCCTTGAGCATTGGTAGCAATACGGTCGAGGGCCGTGCTCCCCGTGTCAGAATGAGACCTTTGGTTAATATTACAGGCAAGCAATTGACCAACATATCCAAGAACTCTCCGTTGTTGACGTACTCAAAACCTTTGGGTCATCCGTATGCGCCAAAGAATATCACTTCAACAAAGCGTGAGTGTTATGTGGTGCCTAGGTTTGGTGCCGCTATTGGAACTGGTGGCGTGGGTTGGGACTTGCCTGCCATCAAGGTGATTCAAGTGAAGAAGAATGGTTCTTGGGTGATTGAATAGAGAATATAGATTTGTATCATTGCTTGTAAGGACTGTCCGACACCTTTGTCTCTTTGCTAAAAACATATCGGAAGATATTCCACTTATTTGTTTACTGATCTCTTTATTCACTGACTGTGATCTTTCAATGTTCAATGATTCGGATCTTTTATAGTTCACTGTTTTCCCTTTGCTCTCGAAACCTCTCTTCACAGACTCATACTTGATCTATCTGCTTCTCTGTGCTCTTAGATGGTTTCCTTCAGTTCCCCATTTTGTTTGGGGACATTTCTTATCTAGTCAATTGTATTATGATATCTAGAAACTTTCTAAGATCAATGAGAGTCGATACTCAAACTTAAGAACTCAAGCCCTGTGATCGATTACTGCGAGATACGATATGCACTATCAGTTCTCAGATGAAACACTAATATAATATTTTAAATCATAATCAGTGATGTCGATTCACGTCAATTGCTATTCAATCAATATCACCACTTAATAAAAATCACCACTTAATAAACATCACCCTTAATAAACATCACCCTTAATAAACATCACCACTTAATAAACATCACCCTTAATAAACATCACCCTTAATAAACATCACCCTTAATAAACATCACCACTTAATAAACAATATACAATTAACAATCAATCGCCTCAATGTCACCGATGATACATAGTATGAGCATTCAAGAACACAATGCAATCAGATTGATTCCTTATGATTTCTGATGGCTCTACAGTTGGATCGCTATTGAATCTCCACTATTGATCGCTCTCTCGCCGATCGAGATCTCTTTCCATTGATTAATATACCAGAGCACAGCAAAGCACCGATACTCGATACTGATGTTGAATCTTGCAGCAGGTTCGCATTGAGCTGATGGTTTGACAGTGAATCAAATCGTAAATCAAATAGTGGATAAGATAGTGAGTCTAATAGTAAACCAGTTGTGGATCAGATCACATAGTGAGCCTCGTAACACTGCTTCTCACCGAACTGTTCGCACTGAACTGTTCGCACTGAACTGTTCGCACTGAACTGTTCGAAGTGAGCTAACGGTGAATCTGATAGAATCCTGGCTGTTCGCAGTACTACTGGGTGTGCACAAAAAAAACTCATCTTCAATTGTTTTCACTCAACAACTCAATGGAGACCGACCAAACAGGCAGGCTACCCCCGAAACAAGAGGAGTCTGAGCCATTGATACCGGCAAGGATAATTGACCAGGCTTCCCAGCGATTGTTTGTGTTATCATTTTTCGTATTGATACAGGCATGGAAAGTGTACGATTTGATATTGATCAAGAGTAGCGGTGCTGTTGACGAGGCCATCGTTCTCACCAATTTGAACAGCTTTACATTTGTAGTGAAGTATGCCATATTCGATGGTCTTTTCTTGTGGTTGTTACCAGTGCTTAACATCCAGTATTTGACTTTTGGACCATTCAGGACGTTGGTGATGACATTGGCACTCAACGCGCTCACGTTTGTTATGATGAGCAGTGTGTCTGCTCCAATACTCACCGGGATCGTGGTGCCCGTGTGGAACTTTGTCACACGCAAAAGGGAGATTAACATCCAGGGTGACTCGATCATAAAGTCAATTGACATGGACTCATACTTTAAAGGTAAGTTGACCATCCATTATTTGCCTGATTCCTCAGCAAGATTCAACCCTTTCCATTTCGACAGAACGTGTTTGGAGCACAACCAAGTGTTAGAAATGCCCATCGAATTCAATACAACTACAGACTTGGGATTCCTACAAATACAACATTGGACCGTTGACAACGAAGTCAAGTTGTTGAATTACTCGTCAGCCGCGTTGAAAAAGTTGCTCAAACTAGACTACTCTCACTTGTCAAAGTACCCGCACTATCAAAAATCAAAGTCGGACTCGAGAATTAAATACTTGGAAGTGCCCTTGTCGAAGCCAGGATTGTACCAAATATCAAAAATCACAGATAACCACAATAACAATATCAGATCTTACAAGTCTGAGTTTATAATCTCCTCGTGCCCCAGTGCAAAGTACGTCTATCCTCCAAATTACGAGTCCTCCAAAAACTATAAATGCTTGAACTCCAAGGACGACTCCACTCTTAACTTACCCTTGTCCAACTACAACGGTATGTTACCTGCAACCCTTGAGTTCTCAACAAAACTCAACGGTAAGTCCTTTAAAAAGTTCAACGCCACCTTGGGCTCAATTCCAAAGGAATCCAAGAACGACCTTTCATGGTTGAACCCGCAATCGTTGACTCGCAATGTCTTGGAGCAAGAACTCCTCCACCACCCTCAGATATTGAACAACTTGAACGCAGGAAAATTGGAATTCGAATTGAATCAGGTAATCGACTACTTGGGTAACTCTAAAAAGTACAACCCAGCCTCCAAAGATAAGGATATTTGGTTCGAGTTTGATATATTGAAGCCACAAACCATCGGGTTAAAAGCCGCTGTGTCTGAACTTTTGTTAGATGGATCCCTCCAGTTATCCTTGGTTGGCGCCCAAGTTCAAGAGGGCGAATTCCCACTCACAATCGAAATCTTTTACATTGCAGAAGATGTCTTAAACTCATTCACCACATCCAAAATATTCAAAAATCCCCAGGAACTCGCTAATGGCATCTCCGTCGACAAACCAGGAACCTACAAATTGGTGAGTGCAAAGAACAGATACTGTGATTGCGAAATCTCAAACGACAATATAATCACCATCACCTTGGCACAACCTCCAAAGGTGGATATATCCGCCACTCCTCTGGTTGATAAATGTCTTGGAACTACAGGATACAACTTTGATTTGAAATTGGAAGGGAAGGCCCCATTCTTTATCGAGTACCAAGTCTATCAGAACCAATCGAACGGTTCCTTGAGACCAATCCATAACGATAGAGGAAAAATCTCTAGATTCATAAAGTCAAATGATAGAGACTACTCATTTAAATTTAGTCCATCTACAGAAGGTAACTTTGTAATTGTTTTCAAAGAATTAAAAGATGCCAACTACAACAATATCAAAATTGACGAAACTAAATACTCATACCTGACATACTTTAAGCAAGTGTCCAAGGTTTCATTTTTCAAAAATGGCCCACAAAATAGAGTGATCAGTACGTGTTTTGGAGAGGCTGCTCTGATTCCGTTGTATTTTTCCGGAAACGGGCCATTCTCCTTCCTGTACGATTTTATTGAACTCAAAACAAACAAAAAGCTCTTGAACACCATGACTGTGGAGGATGTTGTGGATACCTTTGAGATCAACACACCTTCTGAGTTGTTCGGCAAATCGTTCAAAGTACAGATATCGCAGATCAAGGATAAATTTGTTTGTAACGGTGTAATTGACGAAAGGGAGTCCTTGACTGTTAAGAGCAGAAATGATATTGCCGATATTGGAATTGAAAAGTCTTCCAAATTCAAGATTATCCAAGGTGATTCAGTCACCATTCCTTTAGTTTTGAGATCGTCCGTGGGGAGAGCTTCAGATGATAAGCTTGAGTACCAAGTTGCCAATTTGTACGATTCCAATGATGTGGAGATCAAGACTTTGCACGGCGCCGGGGCGCTGTCTTTGAAGGTGCAGAATGAAGGTGTGTACTCGTTGATATCTTTTGTGAGTAATGGGTGTCCAGGAAAAATCAGCGCTTCTAATACTGTAGAAGTGTCATACTATCCAAAACCTAACCTTACTGTCACAAGCAGCAATCTCATGAAGCAACACACCGATGGAGACTTGCAGTTGCACTTGAAGTCAGTTTGTCAAAATTGTGACAACCCAATTAAGGTGCATTTGGAAGGACAACCACCATTTGTTGTTGATTATGAAATAAGATTACCCAATGGGAGAAGCGAACGCAACTCCATTAGTGTTACATCAAAGCAGTTTGAAATGAAGCTTTCTACAAAGGAATCCGGTGACTACGAGCATACATTCCTTGCTGTTTACGACAGTTTGTACACGAGAGAGAAGCGCCGTGAAGCACAGAACTTGGCCAGTTTGAAGTATTTGGTGCATCCATTACCAAATGCACAGTTCCATACAGACAGTCTTTTCACTCAGATATGTGAGAACCAAGTTCTTGGTCACGATCTTCAGATCCCCGTACAATTAAGCGGAGAGTATCCATTTAGATTAAGTGCCACATTGTATCATACAAGCACAGGTGAATCGGAAAAGATTGTGCTTGAAGATATCAACACTCCACATATTAGATTAGAGTCAAGCGAAAAATTGCAAGGTTTGGGCGAACATGTACTCACCATCCATGAGTTGATAGATAATAATGGATGTAAACGAAACAAGTTTGACGAATTGGACACCTATGTGATAGTGATTACGGAGGTGCCTGATGTCAAGAGGGTTGACGATAAAAAGCATTATTGTGTTGGTGAGCATGTTTCGTACGACATGATTGGTCTGGGACCATACAACATATTTTACAATTTCAACGGGAAGCAACAAAAGGCTGAGAAGTTGTATGCGTTCCAGAGATTGGCATCAACTCCCGGTGTGTTAACTGTCGAGGGCATCAAGGACAACCGGTGCCATGTTGATTTCACGGAGGCATCCAAGATTGATGACTTGAAATTATTTATTCACGACTTACCCTCTGTTGAAATCAACAAGGGTGACTATATCATAGAGGATATCCACGAGGGAGAGCAAATCGAATTGAAATTCACATTCACAGGTGTCCCGCCATTCACCATGACATATGTGAGAACATTGGAAAATATCAAGAGCTCAAGGAAATCCAACAAGGAGATTGTTGAAAAACACACAATCAAGGATATATGGGAAACCGAGTATGTCACCTTGGCTAGTTTGGAAGGTACTTACGAAGCCATAGAGGTTCAGGATGCCTACTGTAAGGCAATCAAAAAGTGGTGATTTGTAATATAGTTTAATAAAAGGTAGCTACAGCGAGAATACCGACTCGAAGCATTCCAATTCCTGAATACAGTGTTGAGATCGAAAGATAGTGTAGTGATGAGATTGGTGTGGTTTCGAAAGATAGTGTAGTGATGAGATTGGTGTGGTTTCGAAAGATAGTGTAGTGATGAGATTGGTGTGGTTTCGAAAGATAGTGTAGTGATGAGATTGGTGTGGTTTCGAAAGATAGTGTAGTGATGAGATTGGTGTGGTTTCGAAAGATAGTGTAGTGATGAGATTGGTGTGGTTTCGAAAGATAGTGTAGTGTCGACAATTGGTGTGTCATTCAGTCCATTTAGCGTCTGCCAGAGCTTAAATGCAAAGCTCGTTTCGCTAGCTTTGCTAGGGTTTCTCGGTTATCGGTTTATTTAACATATCCGTTATCATCCCGGCCACCTCGAAATCAAGAGCAGTCAATTTATTACCCACATCATGTGTAGTCAAATCAAAACGCAACTGGTTATATGTGGTTGTTATCGTAGGATGGTGTCTCGCCTTGGAAATAGGAACAGAAACATCCGATATGAATTTGATGGTTTTGGTAAAAGTCTTGAGACGGAAATCACAATATATATTAGACTCTTTACCAGATGTCTTCAACTTCCATAGCTCTTTTCCTGCTTTCAAGTTCAACTTTCCCAATTCCCTGGTGATCTCGGCCGCTGTCATTAGCGGTTTTAATGTCTTCAGCATGGCTCGGTTTTCGGAATATCGATTTAGTGATTTTCCATTGCTTTTTCTAACAACTGCGTATTATAGCGACTATGAAGTGATTTCTACAAGGATTTCATAGGTAGAATTTTGCCAAATTTCGTTAGAATTGATCAATTTGAACTCAAAGATATTCTATCAATACACCTTCTGAGATTGTCATAGCGTCAGTGGGCACAGGCACACGGTGGTAGTGTATGCGACATGCGACAAAAATATGGAAAATTCACATTACGAAACAATCAATCGATCAACCCTGCACGCGCGCTCGCTAGACACAATTGGACTGAGTGTCCTGTATTAATAAAGGAAAACATATGGTGTCAGCGTTCTACATACTACACTGGCCGGAGTCCAAGGAGGCGCCGCACTCTGACGTGCTACTCCAGCGAAAATACCATTACGACCTCCCACTGGATCATACGATAATAGAGAACTTTGAAAACAAGTACAAGCTGCTTGAGAAGCACGAGCGAGTGCCAATTCTCCACGTCCAGGGGCTCAACTACTTGTATATACGAGCCGAAAATGACATTATGTTTATGGCGGTGGCGGTGCAGAACGTAAATGCCATGCTGATTGTGACGTTTCTCAACACCTTCAATGACACCTTGAGTTACTATTTATCTGACTCCCTGCAATTGAACGAGACCGGCGACGACAAGACGGGCAAACCAACGTCCAACTCGGTGGTGGGCACAAAAGTGCTCTCGAGAGAACGTACCATCAATAAAGACACCATCATCGATAACTTGATGCTAATCTTTGATCTCCTAGATGAATGCATGGACTTTGGCGTTATTCAACTCACAGATTACAATATCTTGAAAGAATACATCAAGGTCGAAGTTAATCTCCCCAAGTTGTCCCTTGGGGATGAGTCAGATCAAGACTCGGATGCGGAGGATGACCACCATAAAAAGAAAACTAAGCACAGTAAGAAATCAAAGTCTAGAAAAGTCAAATCAACTCACAATAACGCAAATATAGAAGACGTCATGAACCATGACACATCCTTGGTCAACAGTTCTATCTTACGTACATACTCTCTGTCCATCAACTGGCGGCCTAAGGGTATCTTTTACGCCAAAAATGAAATCTACATTGATCTAATTGAAAAATGCGATTTCTTGTATGATTTGGAAACTGCAACAATCAAGAAAAACGAAGTGATAGGTACTTGTGTGGTCAAGTGCTATCTTTCAGGCATGCCCTTGTGTAGAATCGGCTTTAACGAAAAGTATATCTCGGGTATTGATAACAAGGCAGATTTGAAAATGAGCCGGGAAATCGATTCAGATATGTCTCAGCTTTCTGTTGATAATGATATTCCCTCTGACGGTAAAGAATTCAATGTGATGGAAAACAATGCAATTGATGAAATCCGGGCTCCGGTATCTTTGGATGAAGGGGGTGCCGACTTGGGTGCTTATAATGCACAAGACTTAGGATTACCTTCTGATCACTTGGGTTCTTCTGCTAATGGAGCGTTGGCTGGAAAGTTAGCATCTCCTGTAGCATCTGAAGCTGACTTAGCATCTCCTGTAGCATCTCCTGAAGCTGACTTAACATCTCCTGAAGCTGACTTAACATCTCCTGAAGCTGACTTAACATCTCCTGAAGCTGACTTAACATCTCCTGAAGCTGACTTAGCATCTCCTGAAGCTGACTTAGCATCTCCTGAAGCTGACTTAGCATCTCCTAAAGCTGACTTAGCATTTCCTGGGAAACACCAGGTTATTGCAGAAAAAGACACGAGTGAACCTAACAATGGAGCATATGAAAACGATATCAACCATGACAAATACATAAACTCACCAAATAACTTAGCAGACCGTTCTGATAATCAACTTGTGCTTGACGATGAAGAAGAAGACGAAGAGCTCATGGACGATAACGACCACATTGCATATCATAGACATAGCATTCCAATGCGTAATATTCAATTCCATCAGTGTATCAAGCTAAATGCTTTATACCGTGAAAACTTGGTTCTGTTTGTACCACCTGATGACAAGTTTGTATTAATGACATATAATGTTGAAATGCAAGAACAAACGAGAAAGCTACCACCAATTATGGTGAAGCCAACATTTAGGATCTTAAAGAATAGCCAAAAGCTTCAAATATTATGTGTGTTGAACACAAGTTTCAAAAAGAGACATCATTGCACTGGTCTCATAGTTAAGATTCCTATCAACCCCAACTTGTTTGATATTGATAATAAACAATTCAAGTATAAAACTGAAGCCGGAGACGTTAGTTACAAAATTGATTCATCTGAATTATACTGGGCAATCAAGGATATCACAGGTAAAAAGACTATTAAGATGATGACGGAGCTTCCACTTGACAAAACAGTAACAATAGAAGAGATTCAGAAAAGCTTGCACGTGTTGAAAGACGAAAATCAAGACGATAGCGTTATAATAGATGAAGATGATGTCGATGAATTGGACAAGTTCTACGGGGTTAATGGTATCTCGTCATCTCTGAAGAATGAAATCTTAGAAAAAATTAAGGGTAAATTTACCTTTGATCATGTTCGGCTTAGTTTCAAAATCCCAATGATGTCCTACTCGGGACTTCGTCTAAACTACCTCAAGGTTGAAGAATCTTTGATGAATTATACTTGTTTCCCATGGATCAAGTATGTTACAGAATCGGATGAAAAAAACAAATATGAGTATAAGTTCAAGTTGGGCATAAGCAGTTTTGAAGTGTTAGAAAGGTAGACTTGTATGCCTTCGGGAGTTAAACTTAAATTTCAGAGGATAGGCTACTATTATACTTTGGAGTGTCGTCTTCATTTGAGATGATAGGCCACTATCAAACCTTCGATATGTCGTCTTCAGCTTGAGATTATAAGCGACTAATAATTGTTGGAGAGGTCGACCTAAAGCCTTAGAGGAGAGTTCCCCTTTTAAAGTTCAAACTAACAGCAGTATTTCAAATTTAAAGGAGCGTTTCAAACACGGAGTAAGAATCTTTGGAGTAGTATGTCATCATCAGGGGCTTTTCGACTTTAGGGTGGTCTAGCAAAGTACAAATTGTTCAAAGATTGCAACGACTTTTAATACAATATGTATGCGGGGAATACAATGATGAACGTTTGGACAATAAGTCACACGTTATCGAAAGAAAAGCTTAATTAACTATTGCATCTTCAAAGATGCGGAATGTGAAATACTTGAAATTTGGAGATCCGAAGGAACGTCAAATCGCCAATATAATACTGCGTTTCATGAGGGCGTTTCCTAGAAGCATCTAAAAAAGCACCAACCCCATTTATCATTCGCAACGTTACAAAAAATATGTTGGTGATCGAGTTAAAAGTGATTGGTGATGATAATTATAAAGAAGTGGTCCTATAGTGATTGGTGAGGGACCTTATACTATTTAATAATGAATAGACCTGTATAAATGAAAGCTTGTAACTATTGTCTAGAACACTTAATAAAACGCTTCTAAGCGGAGGCTTATCAACGTTAAGAATTGCATCCCAATGGGGATAAAACATCCGTGAGCGGGTTGAAAAATGAGTAATACCACCACCTGCATTGGCCTGCAAGTATGCCAAAGCGTGATAATACCCTGAACCGGGCACAAAAGGGGTCCGACAGTTTAAGCCAGTCCTTTATATAAGGCAGGAGTATCTCTTATCTTATCGTTATTACGTAAGGCTATTAAATTAGGTCTAGGGACAAGCTTTAGTAGCGCAAATCGGGCACAACGTATACTTTTATATAGGGAGGGGACGGAAGGAAAAGAAGATAAAAGAACCGGAGGTTTAGTAAATATTTGAAACCCACCAGACATATTGGCTCGAAAAATGCCACCAAAGGGAAAAGAGATACGAAGCACGAAAAGGTTAAAGAGTGATGTTGGAGAGAAGCCGAAGCCCAAGATTACTAAATCTAGAAGTGGCTGTTTGACGTGTAAGAAGAAACGGCTAAAATGTGATGAGGGGAAGCCTGAATGCATGAATTGTAAGAAGAAGAGCATACTTTGTGGTGGTTATTCAACTAACTTCAAATGGCGATCATTTAATGACGGGCCCGACGAAGCTAAGCCACTGAAGAAACCAGATGATTTCAAAAAGCACTTGGAATTGGCTACATTTTCTATGACGGGGAAGTCAATAAAAGACATCAAAATTGAAAATGACTTGATATCTCAGGGATTACATCCAGATACATATAAGCGTCATAAAAGAAGTCATAGTGTTTCTGAAAATTTGACTGTTTCTCACATTTATCAACCGCTCCAGAGATCAAATAGCACAAACTCGTACCAAGGTAATCTTGATTCTTTAAGACTTGAATTAAAAACCCTGGATGTCATTAAAAATGGTTTGGAATCCTTAGCCGAAGCTGCCATTGATGAAAGGAGTAATTCTCCCAATGCCTTGCCTTCCCGTGAAATCATTGATAACAAAAGTGAATTACTTCAGGGTTCAATTTGCAATGATCAGATGAACAATACAATACAAGATGTGCAAATGAACGAATCAATACAAGATGTGCAAATGAACGAATCAATACAAGGTGTGCAAATGAGTGAAGAGAATGTGCAAATGAATGAATCTATTGAGAATGCACGATTAAACGAATCTATTGAGAATGCACGATTAAACGAATCAATTCAGAATCTGCAAATCCTGAACAGCAGCATTCACAACCCTCACCAAAACGGTCAAAACCGGAATACACAGAATGATTCCCTACATGATGAAACCATTCGAGTCAATGCTTCACCGATTTTAAGTGAAAAGTCTCTATCTTCAAAAGCTGATAATACCAATAAAGATATACATGAATTTGTCTTAACTCCATCAATTTCAGCATTAATCAATTATGCATTTAATGATGATACTTCAATTCATACAATGAGCCCATTGGCGTTGCTAAATGGCGACTTGAAATCCCCATCTTTGGCACATTCACCTTCGGAATCTTTAGCACAACTGACAGCGGTGACCAGTCTTCCCTTGAGTCTTCAGAATGACTTGGGGGCACAAAAGTTCTTTGGATCTTCTCCCAATATGCCTGGGATGTCACCTCCAAATAACGATTCCTTGAAATCACTCATGTTCACTTCTGAACAACAGCAGATTCTTTACTTGTATTACCAATACACTTGCCCAATCATGTCGATAAAAAATGGAGTTAATGAGAACCCTTGGAGACAGATGATTATCCCTTTGGCTTCCGAATACCCCTGCTTATTTAATTCCATTGCATCAATGACATTATTTCATTTGGCTAGTAATTCGGATTTGGCTGCAACTAGTTCCAGTTTACGGTCAAGGGGGTTTATATTTATGAAGCAATGTGTGTTGGAATTGGCAACTGGACTTACAAAGGGCAATGATCTAGAGTTTGGCGATCTACCTGCGGATATTGCTCTAACAACCTGTCTTAATTTGGCTGTTAGTGAATCGTGGGACACACATACATCAAATGGTATCGCACACCTTAAAGGTGCACGTAGTATGATCCAAAAGGTTTTGAATTTGTTGAAAGAGCAACAACAAAGTTTGAAGAGTAAAAGAAGAAAGCTTTTGAATGCAAAGATTAGCGTTGATGAATACAACCAGGTTATTTCTGAAAAGAAGACCGAAATACAAAATAAACTTGTGTTATTGGACGATGAAGAATGGGAGTCGATGATGGACTCGCTTCAAAGTGACGAGCATGAAACGAATCATACTAATGTCCCTAAATCATTACAATTTTTATTTAATATTTGGATTTACTTTGAAGTATTGGCTCAAATGACCACCGATACCAACCATGACGATAAAGGTATTGATTTGGTCGCATCGATAACCAAGATGGCTGAATCAACCAAACTCCAAAACCAAAATCAAAGCCAACGCAGATATTCACGCAGCTCACAAGATTTCGATGCAGAAGGTATTTCACCTAGTGATGTGCATTCTGATACCAGTAGTGATCTGCTTTTGAGTGGGCCCTCTATGCATCCCACCACCACACCGTTGTATAACAACCTTTTTGACAACTTTGAAACCTTCTCAAACTATAACAGCAATACTGAATATGTTGACCCATTACTTGGCTGTTCACAATCACTCTTTCTGATTATGGGAAAGGTTGCAAGTTTAATATCCAAGATTCGTAAGGCGAACTTGGAATCAACCAGCAAACGGTTTAAACGTAATTCGCTTAGCACTATTACCATTGCAACTCAATTGAAACAAGAGTTATTGGATTGGAAACCAACCATCACCCCATCTATGATGAACCAAGTAAATTCTAATTTCACTGGTGGAATATACAACGAGACAGTTGCTGGTAATGGTGGTAGTACCTGGGATATTTCGTCGTGTATTGCGACGGCGGAGGCATACCGGTTTGCATCGTTACTTTACTTGCACCAAGCGATTCCAGAGATTCCATCACTCTCTTCGCATCAACTTGCTGAGAAGATTTTTATCTTGTTGGCTTCAATTCCTACAACTTCACATTTGTATGTGGTGCATATATTTCCTCTTCTCATGAGTTCATGTGAAGCAGAACCAGGCGATGAAAGAGAATGGTGTGAGGCGCGCTGGTCCCTCTTGGCAAAGAGAATGTGGATTGGAAATATCGATAAGGCTTTTGAGGTTGTTAAAGAAGTTTGGAAACGTAAAGATGAGTACTTGAGAAAGAGAAGTGGAGGATCTTCGCCCTCCTACGATAGGAACGAAACCAATGACGAAAAGGAAAACGAGGATCGTATTCGAAACTTGTCAAGTCAAATCAGCGGTCTTATGGCCGCTGTCAATGGAGAACAACAGTATTCCTCTTTGAATAATGTGATTGGGGGTATATCTTCCAGGTTCCATTGGACTTCTGTTATGAAGGAATGGGGATGGGAGGTTTTATTAGGTTGAGTAATGTTTGTGTACCCTTGAATGGATAAGATGTCATATGCCCGTGTACCCTTTAGTGGCTAGATTGAGAGAGTCTACCCTTTGATGGATAGAATTTGATTAAAGATTAGAATTATCTGTAATTTCCACCCGTGAAAGGTCTGGATATTACACTATTTTGTTTCGAGATTTTATATTATACTGTGTGTTCATGAAGGTTTATACTGTACTCTCTCTAGGTTTGTTTTATATATTTCGTTCTAACTATTTCTTAAAGATCATGATCTAACCATACATGGGAGGGATGATCTGGATCAATGTTTCTATACTCATGTAATCTAGACTTGACATTATCTGGCTTGAACTCTGGATAAAACTGATCGATTGCCTTTACGATTTCTTCGAACAAGATTTTGTAACTAACACCACTAAAATGGACTCCGTCAGGTAACAATTCCTGGAAGGAGATGGATTCACCGTCTGATTCCAAGACCTGTTGTTTGGTCCAGCCACCATGAAGTCTGAAAGCTTCCCATAGGTTAACAAAGGCGATATTATACTTTTTAGCCACACTTTCGGCAGCCTCAACATAGACCAAGTTACGCTTGTTGGACGACTTGGCGAGATGGTGTGGACGACCTGATTCTATAAGACCCTGCTTCAGTAACTTCTCGTCAATAAAGGCAGGACTGATTAAGATTGGCTTGACATTGTTTTCAAGGGCCAACAGGACCATTTGGTCAAGATTTTTAGTATACTCTTCAACTGAAACAGCTTGGATACGGTTAATTTCGTCAGGAGTTTGCAGAGCATCGTTTGTTCCAAACCAAATGGTCAATAACTTGACATTATCCTTATTTTGGTTCAACTCACCGTCTAATAATTTGGGTAATATGTGAACGGCATGGTGTGAGCTGAATCCACTGTATCCCCTATTGATGACATCCAATTTCCTTTGATACAAATTCTGTAAAGCCGGTTGAAGTCCAAATCCAAACCTTTGGTCACTGGAGAATTGGGTGATTGAATCACCAAAGAGGATAATCTTATCGTATGTGAATGGCATGTTTATTGTTAACCAGAATCTGAGTCAATTTCTAACCAGAAACTGAATGAGTTTTGATGCAAACTTTAACCAGAAACAGAAGTTGAGGTGGTTAAGAGGAAAAGTGGATTGTGGGGTGTGTTTTGCACGTGACTAAATGATTGATTCTAGTCAATAGATGAGAGATTGTTGGGACAATACTTATAATGATCGGCAGAATGCATACAAAGTCGTGCAAGAAAGAAGTGCATACTGATTGAGACCTGGGGACATGATCTATATCACGTGATGTTATCTCTTAAATAGGAAATTTCCATTGATGGTGATCTTTACCAACATGTTAAGTAGAGGAGGTAGACAGCTCACAAAGTGCCGGCAGATGTCCAGCGGGTTGCTCCAGGATCCACTTGATATTCAGAATGTACGTAAAATCCGTGAGGCATCTCTGCACTTTGAAAAGCCGCGGGTGTTGTCGTTTGATGCGTTCAATACTTTGTATACACCTAAGGTGTCTGTTTATCAGCTGTACCACGACATAGCCAGGGGGGAATTTGGTATAAACAAGTCAGTGCAAGAAATCGAAAGTAGGTTTACTGAGATTTTCCGGGCTTTAGAAGAGCGGTATCCAAACTACGGGAAGGAAACCGGGCTCGCAGACAGCCAAGACTGGTGGAAAGAATTAGTAATACAATTGTTTGAGATTGAGCACTACACAAAAAGTGCCAAGTCAGCAGCCTTATGTGAGCGTTTGGTTGAGTATTTCTCTGGTTCGGAGGCATACCATGTCTATGACGATGTTGTTCCAGTTATAAGTAAGCTCAAAGATCAAGGGATCCGGTTGGTTGTGTCGAGTAACTCGGACGCCCGGGTTCCAAGTGTATTGAAAAACTTGGGATTATCAAAGTACTTTGACTACGTGAACATATCCTATGATATTGGATTCTCCAAGCCAAACAAAAAGTTCTACGATGCAGTCTTGGAGAAGTACACCATGAATATCACCAAGCTGCAATTGTTGGCCGGATCCTGGCACATTGGGGATGACTATCACAAGGATTTCACCGGGGCCGTGAGATCGGGCTGGAACGCAGTTCTTTTGGACAGACAAGGAACATCTGAGTTCTTCCGCAACCAGGCAAAGGTGGAGGCCGTACCTGATTCTGAATGTTTTATGTCGCAGCAACAGTATGAAGCTACAGGGTTAAGAGATAATGATAGCTTAATTATTATAGCTGACAATAGGGTGGTGAGTGGGAATTTGTACCAAGTGTTGAATCTCTTTAACATTCACGTGTAACAAAACAAAACAAACAAAACAAACACTAAACAAACAAACAAAAAATACTAGAGCTAATCTGTGTAAAAGTAGTTACTCAGTGTAGAAGCACAAGTTTACTTAGTGTAAAAGCAAAAACTCACTCAATCGAGAGCAAAAAGTTCAGCGTTCAGTGTACAAGCAGAAGGTTACTCAATGTAGAATAAAGAGAAAAAGCAAAAAGCAAATAGCTAAGAAAACAAACTTTAAGAAAACATTGGTATAGGTT
The DNA here is from genome assembly GCA_030705055.1 of Kodamaea plutei. Classification (NCBI taxonomy): domain Eukaryota; kingdom Fungi; phylum Ascomycota; class Pichiomycetes; order Serinales; family Debaryomycetaceae; genus Kodamaea; species Kodamaea plutei. The sequence continues at coordinate 238,614 of JANIWJ010000013.1, read as the reverse complement.
TCATGACATCACGCGACCTGCGAGTCATGATCCCAAAACGGAGAATAGCCCAATCTGGCTGATGAGGCGCAGTGCCCCACAAACCGTGAAATGTCAGGGAGCAGTAAGCCAAACCTACTCTCTTGTAGGGTCAATGATCCAAGCGTTGAAACCAGCATTTCAGCCAATATTTTTAAATCAAGATGAACATCTCGAAGTATGTTGAGATTAGAGTTATAGTTTTGCAGTGAGGATGTTTTTGTTGTTTCAGGGATGCCTAAAATAATAGACACGAACTTGAAATGTCGCGTTTTGGTGGGAAAAAAGTTGTGATTTATGTCGTGGCTGCGCCCTACCCGAGTGACAAGACCAAACAAAGAATTTAAATATAGCCAGCTAATTGAAGTTGTCTTTTTCTAGTTGTAATAGAGGATAAACTATGGTTTCACTTCGGAAAGCATTCAGCGTTGTGCAGGCTTTGGTTTGCGTGCAAGCGGTGCCGCTTGATCCAACGAGTAAGGACTCAATTTGCGCAGCAGCCAAGGCGATTCAACAAGGTGAATGGAACTATTATGAGGGCACACAGAAGGGCGGAACAGTAGGAATGTTTGTTCCACCGTACTATTGGTGGCATGCTGGAGAAGCGTTTGGTGGGTTATTGGATTATCACGTTTGGTGTGATCCAAACAATGATACCTTGAAGGAGCTTTTGTATGATGCAATGTTTCACCAGGCAGGAGAACAATACAACTATATTCCTCTGAATCAATCTTTAACTGAAGGTAACGATGATCAAGGTGTTTGGGGTATGACGATTATTGAAGCTGCTGAAAGAAACTTTACAGATCCTCCTGAGCACTCGTGGTTGTCCATGGCACAAGCCATTTATAACACCATGTACGCTAGATGGGACACGGAACACTGCAATGGTGGTCTTAGATGGCAAATTTTTACCTGGAACTCGGGTTACGATTATAAAAACACCATTGCCAATGGGTGTCTCTTTCATATTGCAGCCAGATTGGCCAGATACACCGGTAACGACACCTACGTTGCTACTGCAGAAAAGGCATGGGATTGGATGACCGAAGTGGGCTTCATCAACCCAACAAACAACGGGTTTGAGATCTACGATGGTGCCAAAATCCAAACTAACTGTACGGACTACACAAAAATCAAGTGGTCGTATATCTACGGTACTCTTATGAGTGGTGCTGCATACTTGTACAATTACACCGGTCTGGATGTGTGGTTACAAAGAACCGAAGGATTACTCAGTAGCTCGAGTTTCTTTTTCAACAACGATATCATGATTGAGCTGTCGTGCGCCCCATCCAACCGTTGTAACACCGATCAAAGAACGTTCCGTTCGCTTTTGGCCCGTGGTCTTTCTTTGACTACTGTGTTGGCCCCATCCACCTCCTCCACCATTGATGCCTTGCTTAGAAAGTCCGCAATTGCTGCCGCACAGTCTTGTTCTGGTGGTACGGACGGTGTCACCTGTGGTGAAAACTGGTCTTACAATGGCTACGATGGTGTTTACGGTTTGGGTGAACAAATGTCTGCCTTGGAAACCGTCTTGGGGCTCTTGGTACATCAGGTTCCTCCTCCTTATACATCCAGAAACGGAGGTACCTCTCAAAGTAACCCGGAAGCTGGTCTCAACACAAACACAGACACCAACAAAAACGTCATTACAGTCACTGGAAAGGACAAGGCAGGCGCCGGTGTCTTAACTGCCATTGTTATGGCTGTTGTCTTGGGTGGTGCTATCTGGATGGTCTTTTAATTGTTTTATATAAACGATATTTGGTTATTCATGTAGGTTCGTTTTGTGATTTTTAGCAAGTTTAGACGGTTCTGTCAGATTAACGCTAAGCGATCGTTGGTTGTAGCTTTGTTGACCACAGCTCTCTCTATTCTAGCCAACCGTCGTCTTCTCTCAACATTGATCCTTTATCAACTGACTCGTTTGCGTTTGTTTACAATGTACTTGTTTCCCTGTCAATGTACTTGTTTCCTTGTCAATGTACTTGTCTCCCTGTCAATGTACTTGTCTCCCTGTCAATGTACTTGTCTCCCTGTCAATGTATATATTTCCCTTTCAATGTTCCCTTTCAATGTTCCCTTTCAATGCTTTCTTTCAATGTTCTCTTTTAATGCTTTCTTTCAATGTTCCCTTTTAATGTACTCGTTTCTTATTTAGACATCACCACTCATCAGCCTTATCTACAATGAAAGCACAAAAATAATAATTGCCGAAAGTCGGCAGATAATTGGAAAATATTTCAATCATCAATCGCAAAAGCTGCCAATCCCTACCTCCTTCCCTGTAACCTTTAACGAGTACTAGAAAAAAACCAGTTGAGTGAAAAAAGAATCCAATAGAGATGGTGTTATTCGAGACCATTAACCGTCTTGCGAACCCGCACGTGCTCCCTGGAGGGCGTAGGCGTCGTTTGTTCATCCCACCATCGACCAACTACCCCATGTTCAGCTACGGAGACGGAGATGACCAGCGTTCGTTCCTCTCGTTGATTGAGAACGGCTCAGTAGCTGGGGACCTCGACCACGATGATGTCAGTGATGTTGCTAGTGTCAGCACTTCACGGTCACTCCCATCGACGCTTAGTTCGGCACATACCAACGACGATAGAGAGTCGTTTCATAGTTGGTTGTTGGAGGAACATCAGCGTAGATACTCGTCGACAAACAACTCGGAAGAAGACAACTCCGCAGACGAAGACGACTTGCGTGATAGATACTCAAACTACTCCAAGAGCAGCCGCCAATCAAGCACCCTCGAAGACTTTGCTACATTGAAAACTACATACAAAATAGAAGCTACAGTATTGTTGAAGTACTCATTGCCCTTGATCATCACCTTTTTGTTGGAGCATTTTTTCAGTATTGTCATTTTGCTTGTTGTGGGCCACTTGGGTACCGATGAGTTAGCTGCCGTGTCTCTCGGCACAATGATCACAACAATCACATTTGCTCTATTCGAAGGTATAGCAACTGCTTTGGATACTTTGTGCCCACAAGCTTATGGTGCCGGTCAGTATCACTTGGTTAGTGCCTACGTCCAACGGACGATTGCATTCTCCTTAACCATCTATATTCCCTGTGCGTTATTATGGTGGTACTCTCCTTACTACCTCGGCCTCATAATCGACAGCGAAAAGGTGTTGGAGTTAACGGCAACCTTTTTGCGCATCATGATCCTCGGTGGCCCTTCCTACATCTCCTTTGAATGTGGTAAACGTTTCCTTCAAGCCCAGGGTATTTTCGAAGCTGGAAGTGGTATCCTCTTCTTGTGTGCTCCTGTCCACATCTTCCTCTCCTGGTTCTTGGTTTGGAACGAAACTTATGGCATTGGTTTTATCGGTGCTGCAATCGCAACTGTGATCAACTTCTGGCTCATGTCCATCTTGTTGGTTTTGTATGTCAAATTCGTGGACGGAAGTAGATGCTGGTTCGGGGTGTCTCCTCTCAACGATTTGTTCAGCAATTGGGGACCCTTGCTGGAATTGGCTATCCCAAGCATTATCATGTTGGAATCTGAATACTTGGCTTATGAAATTATGACCTTATTTGCGTCATATTTCGGAACAAACGAGTTGGCTGCCCAGAGTACCGTTTCAAGCATCGCTCTGTTGGTGTACATGGTTCCATTTGCATTGAGTATTGCAACCTCTACTAGAATTGCCAACTTTATCGGTGGCCAAAATGCATACTCTGCAAAAATTGCAACAAACACAGGTCTTCTAACCGGGTTGTGTCTCTCTACATTTAACTGTCTCTTCCTTTTCACTTTCAAGTCAGAAATTGCAGGTATGTTCACTACAGATCCAGAGGTGAAGAAATTGATTGTGGAATTATTCAACCCACTTGTGTCGATCATTCAAATCTTCGATGGTATGGGTCTGGTGGCTGGAGGTATGCTCCGTGCCCAAGGGTCCCAAAAAATTGGAGGAATCATCAATTTCGTTTGTTACTATGCATTCGCCCTCCCTCTTGCTCTAGCCTTAAGTAAAATAGCAAACTTGAAACTCATAGGGTTATGGTTGGGTATAGGAAGTGGTATGCTTTTAATTGGCCTCAGTGAAACCATAGTTATTTTATGGACTGACTGGGACCTGATTATGCTTAGAGCTGGTATCATGAATGAATTTGATGATGACGAAGAATCCATATAATTAATAATTCACTCAAGAAAAATTTAAAAAATAAAGGAAAATATGATAAGATGATAAGAAACGGAATTATTACAGATAAACATTGGCTAATACATGAAGCAAATTAATCTTGCCCAACAGAAAATAATCCAGTCAAGCTATGACTTGGGAAAATACATCAGTCAAGCTATGACTTGGGAAAATACACCAGCCAATCTATGACTTGGGAAAATATACCAGCCAATCTATGACTTGCCAAATAGAGCAGTCAACTAACAACCTGCCTTGAAATCAGACGAAAAAGACAGATATTAGCATAAACCAACAATCCAATAGTTCACAAATATATATAGAGAACTAATTCGAATTATTCGGGAACTAGTAGTAGGATCTGACATTACTATTTGGATTGGTGAGAATTGGACAACAGTAGTCACTGCTTGACAGCCATTCCAACAGAACTAAATGTGTATTTGCAGATGATTGTAAGTTTTGTGGGGAATATACACCTTCTTATCTTTTGATCTCAGGTTTGGAAATCATATCTCAAAGCAGCAATCCAATCGCGTTTGTGTTATTTGATATTAGATAATAAGATTAGAGTATCAAATCAAGTAAAATTATGCAGTGAATCGAATACAAAGAAAAATAGAGCTGCAAAATTGCTTATGCGTAGATAAGAATATATATAAAAGAGGCTGGGGACCATACGGAATTAACCCATTAGAATTAATGACGATTAAAGAAAAAGTTGATATTAGTGTGAAGCCGGTGCCGAGTGTTGGATACGCTGAAGCACACTCCGATATATCCAGCCACATGGAGAGCAACGAAGAGAGCAGGATGGGTAATGGGCGGGACTTGAAGGAAGCGGAGGTGAACTTGGCGTTGGCTGCAGAAACTGGGTATGCCCCAGAATTGAAGCGTAATTTCAGCATACTATCACTCTTGGGTGTTGGATTTGGTCTTACTAACTCTTGGTTTGGTATATCGGCCTCGCTAGTTACAGGAATTAGTAGTGGGGGGCCAATGATGATTATCTATGGAATTATAATTGTTGCCGCAATCTCTACATGCATTGGGATCACCTTGAGTGAATTAGTTCTGAGTATGCCAAATGCAGGTGGTCAGTACTATTGGACTATGAAATTGGCCCCCAAAAAGTATGCCCCCTTTTGGTCCTATATGTGCGGTGCCTTTGGGTGGGCCGGTTCCGTCTTTACTAGTGCATCCGTTACAATCTCTATCGCAACCTCCTTGGTCGGAATGTACGTCTTGGCTAACCCTGAACATGAAGTTAGTAGATGGCAGGTTTTCGTCACTTATGAAATTGTAAACTTTTTGTTGGTGTTTTTCAACATTTGGGAGAAACCATTACCTGCTATTTCCAAGTCTTCATTGTATATTTCCCTCTTGTCCTTTTTGATTATTTCGATTGTTATTTTAGCGAAATCGGGAGGTGAGTTCCAATCTGCAAGGTTTGTCTTTGTTGAGTTCACAAATGGCACAGGCTGGTCGTCCTCCGGTGTTGCCTTCATTGTGGGTTTAATCAACCCAAACTGGTCCTTTAGTTGCTTAGATGCAGCTACTCACATGGCAGAAGAATTGTTGGACCCAAGACGCCAAATCCCTATTGCTATTATGGGTACCGTCCTTATTGGTTTTGTGACATCATTTTGTTACTCTCTAGTTATGTTCTTTTGCATCAAAGATTTGGATTCCCTCTTAAAGGCTACCACTGGTGTCCCTATTATGGACATTTTCTACCAGGTTGTTGGATCAAAGGCTGGTGCTATTGGATTGCAGGTTTTGATCTTTCTAACAGCCATTGGGTGCAATATCGCTTCTCATACTTGGCAAGCCAGATTATGTTGGTCCTTTGCCAGAGATAATGGTTTACCAGGGTCCAGATATTGGTCACAAATTAACCCTAGAACTGGCCAGCCTGTAAATGCTCATCTTATGTCTTGTGCTTGGTGTGCCATTATTGGTTGCATTTACATGGGCTCTGTCACAGCTTACAATGCTATGATTGTTGGATGCATTATCTTCTTGCTACTTTCATACTGTGTTCCTGTGGTGTTCCTACTTATTAAGGGTAGAGATAATATCCCACATGGCCCTTTCTGGATGGGTAAACTTGGTTTGGTTTCAAATATCGTCCTTGTTTCTTGGGCTATCTTCACCACCATCTTTTACAGTTTCCCTCCAGTATTCCCTGTGACTGCTGGTAACATGAATTATGTTTCTGTTGTTATTGGTATCTATTCGATTTACTGTGTTGTTTATTGGTTTGCCAGAGGTAGGAACAAATTTACCAGCATTGATGAAAGAGAAGCTCAAATCGATGAGTTAACTGCAAAGTTGTCAACTCGTGTTTCTCAAATTGAAGTCCTCTCCTAAATTTTTACATTGAAAAATCTACAATTTTAGTTTAAATAAATATTTTAATACCCCGTTTTTAAAAAAAAAACTAAGTTAAGAATACAAAGGAGAAAGAATCATTATCATTATTGTTGTTGCTTTCATTTTTGGACTGGGGGTTTCTTGTTTAGCACCCCGGTTGTTAATAAGCCTAAGAATTCCTACGAAAAGTTGCAAAATAATTCCCCATTTAGTAAAGATTTTAATCATCATCTCCAAAGACTTCAAATAATCTTGAAAGTTTTCTATCAAACAAGCTCAATTCATTATTATCAATTAATTTCTTATCAATTATTTGTAATTGCTCAAGAACGTCTGTGGAGAGCGAGTAAATGTAGCCATTTTGCGCCCAATATGGATGAAGGAACAAATTATTGGATAAATCAACAGAAACATCCAGCCAGTCAACTTCTCTGATTGTTGACTTGCAAAGGGATAATGATTTAACAGACAATGCCAGCATTGAATTGTGATCATCGTACTTCAAGCCTTTTTGAGTGTATGACAAAATAGGCTTTATTGGTGAAGAATGGCAAATGGAGATATCCAAATTAGATTTTGAGGGGAAGTCTAAGTAGAGGGGGTAGCCCAAAAAGGAAGGGAGTACTTCGTGGAAAGTGAAAAAGGCATACTTGGAGTAGTCCATATACTTGAGTTCAAATTGAGATTGGTAGTACTGGAAAAGGGTATAATTGGAAAAAATGTTTTTGTGGGGCAAATAGTTCAATAATGATATAGTTTTCTGATTATCACTGAAGAATCTATCCAAAACCAAACAAGTTTGCTCAAAGCTTTGGTTTGTTATTTTGAAGATTTTGTTGAAGTCTAATAAGATGGGAATATGCAGATTATAGTTGAGGGATTCATACTTTGATCCGTCCAAATTTCTAATAAATAAGCGTTCAACTGATGAAGCTATGGCAATCGGAATTGTGAACAAGAATTCAATCTTAACAGAGCTATATCCTTTGAAGCGATATCTAAGACATTCGATAACAATCTCTCCCAGAGGGTAGTAGTCCAGGTATTTAATTGTACCAAACATGACTCCAGGCTTTGTGGTTGCATTGTCATTATATCTATACTGGTTGGCTGTATAGTTGTTGGCCAAATCAATGTGGTGTTCTTCTTGCATACATGTTAATGCAAAAAAAATCGGAACGTTTGTGTATAATCCATTTGTCATTTCATTCAATGATTGTACCCATGGTCCAAAAGTAACATGAATGTTTTCCAACCGGAGGATCTTGGATTGGTAGAATGGGGCGTTTTTGTTCTTACAGTATTCCAAGTACAGTTGTGTACTGCTCATCTCCAGCTTCTCTTCACCAAAAATTGTGTCCAATGAACTGCTAGACTGTGAAACTTCATCTATTTCGTTGTTATATACCCTCAGATCCCCAAGGTTGAATAGAAACGTAGGTGCCATCATACTTGCAAGTATAGCTGTCATGGTATTTGGGTGCGAAAAAGATCAATGTAAAAGGCACACAAAAAGTGTTTAGTCAGAAATTAAACAAAATGGCGATATATTCAAAATTTATATATCAGCATCCAAGAGTCTGCAGTGTTACAAGTAATTACGAAGAAACATGAGATATTGATAATGCTAATCAGCATTTCTTTTTTATTTTTTATCTTTTCTGTTTTGTTTCCTTTTTCTCGGGGTATTCGGCATGTGTCAATTAATTCAGTATCAAATACGTAATAGTCATGTGTTATAGATTCACGGCATGTTTATATGGGGAAAATTACGGCAAAACAATATAGAATTACCCCGTAAAATATCGTAATCATAATGGGCGAACGAGCGCATTAGTTGGAGTAACCACACAAGACACAAACCTGTTGTAGTCACTTTTTTTTAGACATACATAATTTGATTGTGACACCATCAGGTACACATTTATCGGTTTCAAATCAGGTTGTTCAGGGGGCTTTGATATTTTAGTCATTAGGGTTTTATGGTTGCTTGGTCGCTATGTAGGGTGGTCATGTTCAAGCGATACTCACTGTATTTTTAGTGTTTTTTTTTTGACTATTAACCAAGTTTAGGCTTTTACACCATGTAGGCTTTAGGGGTTAATGTTTTAATTTTAGCTACTATCGGAGAACAATTGGAAACCTGAGATCAGTATACGACTTTTAAGCTTTTATGATCGTTTTTCCGGATTATAACAAAAAATCGATAGGCTTTTACCTAGGCTTTACAGATCATGATACTCTATAAACAGGCTTTAAGGGCCATAACTGAACATCATGGGATATTAGTAAGGTCAATAAGAGCACCGGAACTAACTAATAAGCATTCTGTAGTGATATAAGACGCTTTTCGAAGAGAGGGCCTGCAGTATTTCGGCGAGAGAAAGATTGTAGGACTTAGAGGTCGTTAGTGAATCCAATTGAACTATAATTACAGCATACGGATATTTACAGGGAGTAACCTGAAGTTATTAACGCTTTTATACTGACTATATAGGCTTTCCGATATAGCTTTTAGGCTTTCCAGTGTAGCTTTTAGGCTTTCCAGTGTAGGTTTTAGGGTTACATTATAGACTTTCAGGTTGTATAGGCTTTTCTGAATGTAATTCAACGGACTTCTCAGTAACATTGATCAATAGGCTCTGCCTCGTGTCTGCTTCATGTGGTTAACAAGCTTTAAGTACAAAATTTAGTTCAATAGATTTTCAGAAAAAGGTTTTACAAGTTTCCGTTTGACCTAATAGGCTCTCCGTTGATGCTGAATAGGCTTTCCGTTGAACCCAAAAGGCTTTCCGCTTGACCTAATATGCTCTCGGATAAAACTGAATAAGCTCCTTTTGAACATCTCTGACCTCCGCTTGACCTAATATGCTCTCGGATAAAACTGAATAAGCTCCTTTTGAACATCTCTGACCTCCGTTTGACCTAAAAGGCTTTTCTGACAATTATTTGATTTAAGTATAGTAAGACATGATAAACATATATTCTTAAGGAATCAAAAGCGAAGATCAATATGTTCATCGTGATTGTAAATAAGGATGAATCCTGAAAATAGGATTTATAAGGGCTTTCAACAAAAACAATAAACCTTCATCGGTTCCAGTCCCTAGGATCTATGAGGATACTAAACCATTCAACTCTACTACAATACTTACATTTAGGAACCCGTATTATTCCGTGGAGAAAGTCTTATAATTGGACCATACGTCATCAGTATTTCCAAATACTATCAAGTTGGAATGATCATGGACAACAATTCGACAATACAACGAATATGAGGCACATGAAGCATGATCAATTGCCATGCATTACCAATGTAATACAAATTGGTGAGTAGTGGTATTTATCTTACAGGACATTCCTCATGTGCACAATCTTTGTAGCATGCAAAGCTGTATAATTTGATACCAACAGTTTCGGGCGATGCCATGAGTATGGCACCGGATGGCACATGAATAACACCCGAATGGTCCTACAGAGTGTCTGACTTTGTTGCCGAACAGGTTCGGCCTACAGAATCCAAACGCCCTCTGAATGAGTCCGTATGCCGTGTGTAAGGCGTGCGCACGGCGGCACCGATACCTCCTATGTTTCATATCGTGCACCTTTTTCTTGTTTTATATTTTATTGTTTGTAATTCAAAAAGTGTAATTGGAAAACAAAAGACAAAACACATAGATTTACACATGCTGCTCACTTGGATACATCTGGTCACAGTTCAAGTTCCAAGACAATCCTAAACCAATTCAACATCTTTAGGGTCATAAAATATCTACTTACCGGAAATGGCAATGACCGATCCCCCGATTTCGCTCCATCCAAAAACAAGAGGAATGTGACGTAATGATGAAGGGTTTACAATACCTTTTTGAGTTTGGTTTCATTCACATGTTTAGTCAAGTCGATTGACCCAGTTTAGAAATCTACAGGTTGAGGCAGTTTAGAAATCTACAGGTTGAGGCAGTTTAGAAATCTACAGGTTGAGGCAGTTTAGAAATCTACAGGTTGAGGCAGTTTAGAAATCTACAGGTTGACACTATTTACAAGTTCCAGAATTTACAAGTTATCTCCCAGTTTTTTGCACTTTACACACTTTTCAGAGCGAGCAAATGAAAACAAAACTTTTACGGCCATGACCAAACCAAGTATGTATCCAAGTACTATATTTAAGAGGAACGATATACTAACCAGTATAGACACATTTGATAGTATTCTCGCGGACTTGTTTGTGGTATACAAGAAAGCCGATTCGGAAACAAATGTCTTAACCGCTAAGGCGGTACCGACAGGGTTCCATGAGAGCGTAGCATCCGATATATTATCATCGTATGAAGCGTATAAATCCAACAACAAGAACCCAGACACAACTGATATAACAACAAAGTATGAGTCTGGAGAATACAGTAACTCTCCATACAAGCTCTATCATGATATAAAAGTTGTGTCTAGCTCCCTTATCCTCCCACATAAGATTGGCTCCAAAAACTACAAAGACATTGATTTCTTTTACAAGTTTACCACGGAATTGCTTTTGCGAGAGTTGAATCGCCAGGGTGCTGTTTTGTTCAAAAAGCAGCAACACAAGGTTTCAGAATTGGAGTCCCAGATTCAAGAAGACTTCAAAAGGGTTTCCTCGAGTTATGTCTTGGCTAATGGTGAAGTGATTTCTCATTTGTCTAAAACTGAGGAACCAGAAGTACATAACCCTTACAGCCAATTCCAGGATAGCTTACCTCATTCTTTCCACCACCAGCAACAGCAACAGCAACAGCAAAAGTCTAATGCATTCCAACCGTTATTTTCCTCAATAATAGGTAAATCGGAGTTGGATACAAACCCAACTGTTATCGGAGCAGATTTCCAAATTTCGAAGGCAATCCCAACAAGTTCGCAGTCGCTTTCCCGTTCGGAAAACACATTGGAGTCAATCACTCCTGACACAGGCAAGTTCCCACCACCTGGAGATGCGCAATCTGGTGCCATTTTACATGATTTTTTTCATCCAATCTGGTACACGATTCCAATTCCTACCTGGATTTCGTATAAGTCTCTTGTAAGCAAACCAACAGAGAACGTTGACAACACATCGGCTGACCCATCGAAGCCAAAGTTATCTGTTTTACAGCAATTGCAGAAGAACGACAAGCACACCGTATTAACCATTGGCGAATCGTTCAGATCGTTTGCTCCAAGCGTAGACCTGAGCGATTTCATAATCTTACCAGAGCAAAAGAATCAAATATGGTTGAACCATATTGGATTTAATGAGATAAAGAAGATCAAAGAAAACTTCTTATCCATCAGTAGTGGACCAACAACAGAGAAGGAAACTGAATTGAAGTCAGAGGAAGAACCAAGTGATGACAACCTGAAACAACAAGAAGAGCAACAACAAGAAGAACAGCAAGAAGAAGAACTACAAATCACTTCAAGGAAGAAAGATATACATCTCGATCATTTATTAGAATGGGATCCAGAGAGAATAGCCACCTACAAGGCAGTCAAGAGACAGGCAAGCGACATAAAATCAGACAAATTACAATCTATTATTTCCCTGAGCTTGCTTTCTTTGAACAAATTGCGCCATGAACGATTACTCAATGCCGATGCTCAAGTTGGCCCTTCCTACCCCACGCCAGAGGAGGTTCAATTATATAATAAGATTGTATTACTAGTCAAGATTGGTATAAAAAGACATAATGTGCTGCCACAACAATTATCATATGATGTTGATGATAAGTTATCGGTTCTTGTATCCGAATACTCTGGTGTTTTGCCAGGATTGCCAATTAAAGCAATGAATGCCCCTGTGAACAATGGTATTCCTATTGCGCACGTAAGACCATCAACCAGATTACCTAGCATCAGAGGTCCTTACAAGAAGAAGCCTAGGTTCTAATTAGATTAGAAAATGTATTTTTAACAATGTCTATAGGATATCTCAATGTAGCATATATGAAGTGAACATGTATAATATTCCACATAGGTTCCAGCTATGGAGTGTTCACAAGCATTAATAGCGACGTTCTGAAACAGTAAAAAAACTCTTCAGCTCCCTATGGAGCATAGAATTACAAATTATGCTATCAACTCATCTCTCGTCTCCACGCCCTATTCAGGCTTCTAGTACCATATTAGTTGTTCAACCTCACGTAGTAGCCCATTCATGTTTTCAATATATGGTATCTGTCATATCAATATATATTTTCTGATCATAATCGGTTATATTGCAATGCTGTTTGCAAGATATCTCAATATTGTATGCATTAGATCTGGGCTGATTGCAGTTATAACACATTAGACCAAAGCTGCAACTTATGCCAATATTGTATGCATTTGACCATGTTTGCAAGTTATGTGTTTGCAAGTTATGTGTTTGCAAGTTATGTGTTGGCAAGTTATGTGTTTGCAAGTTATGTGTTTGCAAGTTATTGTATTATAACAAAGCTTCTAGTAAACATTAGAAACCAGGCAAATAATTAAAACTTCTGGCAAATAGGTAGTGATGAAATTTGCGTAGTATCACTATTAAACATCAATACCGTTTGCAAATAAATAAATCAAGTAGAAGTTCAAGAAAGTAATCAAGATCCAAGTCAAGACACTTGTTACTCTCAAAAACAAGCCGTTTTCGAAGGTGGCTTTCTTCAAGGTGCTGTCAATCAAGGGAGAATCTTCTGTTGAATCTGATTGATCATAAGAATCCGAATAAAAAACGGTCATATATTCTTTCTTGCTTGTAAAGTAGATCAAAGGTGCGGTTATGATAGGTAAAAGGAAACTTAGAACCACTTGGGAAGAATTCATAACCATGGAGACTCCATCATTACCCAAGACCAAGATGACGATCAAGACGGGGACGATAGCCAAAGTTCTAGTGACGATTCTTCTGACCCAAGGTTCCAAAGTCCAATTGACAAAGCCTTCGCTGATGATCTGCCCAGCCATGGTACACACAATACCTGCGCTCTGGCCGGAAAAGAGCATGGACAAAGCAAAGATCAAACCAGCTGCTGGGGAGATGTAAAAGGAGAGCATTTCATAGATTGACAACAAATCTGCATCTTTTGCGTCCGGTTTTCCAAAGAGAGTAGAACCCGCCACAATCAAAATGGAGGAATTGACAAAGACAGCAATGAAAAACAAAGATACAAACAATTCTATGTAGGAATAGTTCAAGCAGTATTTGATAGCTTGGTAGGAAGGTTTATATTTATTGATTAACTTCGAGCCATCTGAGATACTTTTGATTTTGTTTATTGTTGCCGAGAACAAGTTTTCGCTTGGGATTGTAGCTGAGTCGTCATCGAGCTCATCTTGAGGTTCGATGTAAAGATTGTGTTTCAAGTCATAATCTTTCAATCTTGGTTGGACCAATGCGGAGCCCAAGAACAACGAGTGGGGCATGACTGTGCTACCGACAATGCCACAACTCAAGAACAATGCGTTTTGTTCTTTAAAGATTTCAGGATAAACGGGCAAGAAACCCTTGACAATACTGCCAAAAGAGCCTGGTTCGAAGGAACACTTGAACAACTCCAAAACAAAGCAGAGGCAGGTTGCCAAGACCAAAACCGACACCAACGACTCGAACATTTTCGTTTGCTTAAGAGAACCATCTTTTTTATACACCACAAGGATAATCAACACATCCAAAATTGTAATGAGAACGCCAAAAACTAGTGGGACACCGAACAAAATTTGCAAGGCAATGGCAGTGCCCACCACTTCAGCCAAGTCAGTTGCTATGATTGCGATTTCCGAGATGAGATAAAGCAATAGGTTCCATTGGTAGGGCAAGTTCAAACGGCACATTTCAGCCAAGTCCAAACCGGTAACTGTTCCCAACTTTATACATAAAGACTGAAGGATAATGGCAAATAAGTTTGAAAGGAGGATTATAAAGCAGAGCTTGTATTCGTACATAGCACCCGACGATACACTCGTGGAGTAGTTCCCTGGGTCCATGTAACTCACACTGACAATCAAGCCAGGCCCAATAAAAGAATAGTACTTCTTGAGTGCTCTACCCACAGTCTTGAGATGATTCAACCCGCTCATAATTCCCGAGGATTCTCTTGTAAAATAAGTCCTTTCTGTAACTTCTTGTATCAGCCTACTCTAAAATCCCTTCTCTCACGGGGCACTTTTCGAGGAGGTGGAGATGTAAGTACAAATTCTTGCAAGGTTGAATAGTGGATTTTGTAAACAGGAGAAACCCGGGACTAATCATGTGTTTTGAGAGCAGGGCCAAAAAAAAAAAAAAAAAAAAAAAAGTAAAAAAGCAATGTGTGTCAAGGGAGCATTCCTGGAGTGTTTCTGATGCAGAAAGCAAAGTGGAACGGGTGTTCTGGAGGGGTTGTTACTAGAGCACTTGAAAGAGCAAAATGTGCTATATTATAGGTTCTTTAGCATCTCGTATGAATTAGTTTGCGCGCGCGATTGCCGAGTTCCGGACCCCAAAAAAGGGCATTTCGTGGGATCGGAAAAAAAGCTCAGTATACGCCAATGAAAGGTATCATCAAGATACCCAGGGGGGCACCCTTGCTAAGGAGGTTCTATTCGTCCGACAGTAGTTTGTTTTCTGCGTTCCAAATATACAAGCATGCGTTTCCCAACGACGCGAAGACCATCTCGTATATGGATTCGTATAGGCTGTTGAATCTGTCTCCACCAAACACACAAACTGTACGGGTTGGCATCGTGTACACGAACGAGGCCACCAGGACCCACTCCAAGTTAGTGGAGGTGTTGTTGGCGGATCCTCTTTCTGAAGGTAATCAGGTGTGGTTGGATGAGATTGAACACAGATCCAAAACGCACAATCATCGTTTTGAGTATGCTTCTAGGGAATCATTTGTCAAACATAGAGAAGAATCATTTTCTGCCAGAGCATTAGCTGTACCGAAAGATACAGAACAAGGATTAGCTGTACCGAAAGATACAGAACAAGGATTTGCTGTACCAGCACCAATTCTCAACTCTGAAGTGAGACCTCCATTCAGCTCCTCGCTCCACTTGAGTAGACAGGCAAACAATCTTGAGCTTTGTGAGATCAATACCAACGAGCAGACCACCAACTATGACTTCATAATCAGTGTGTCCAATGATATCAACGAACAACTCCAAAGAGGAACAGAGTCGAAAGTTTGGCTTCAAATCATCGATAACCAGGAGTATACCCCTCCGTCCACCGAGTCGTCGCCGGTGACCTTCAATAAGGACTCCTTACAAACCCACATTATCAAAATCAACTCCCAATTGGCTTTTGAAGGTATCAAAAAATTCCAACAATTCGATGTCAAGGCGTCCACTGATTTCTTAAATGCCCTCAATGGCAGTAACATATACGAACTTTTGAAATCCATAACATGGACCTTAAACTCAAGCAACATAAACACGTGGATTTTGGGTCAAATCAAAAAGGAACTTACGAACGCCAAAGTCACCTCAAGCAAGGCCATGAACGCCCTTAAGGATGAATTGAAAAGTAACGAAATCGCCTCATTCACCTCATTGGCTCACACGGAACTCCAGAATGAGTTCATCCCAAACACTTCAAAGTTCTTTTCTAAAAACTTAAAGTGGTGGAAATTATACTACAAGAATGATAATGTCGAGTACGATATCAGGGAGTACTTTGGTAGAAACTTTTTGAATGAAAGCATTGAAAATTACAACTATTACAAGGGCCAGTTGGACTATAAGATTTCATCTGGTCGCATTCCTAACCAGTCTAACCTTCAAGATACCGCAAATCCAATCATCGAATTCAGAAACAAGGTTAATAATATGGTCACCGCTGAAATTCAGCCTTTCGTTAACAAAATCTTAATCGAAGGGTTTGTCTACTACCAATTACCTGTCACTGTCATCTCAGCATTAGCATACCAATTTTTCGACTTTCTGGGTAATGCAGCAATTGCATTGTCCCTACTTGGATGGACAGTTGGGTTCAACCACGTCTCCAAGAATTGGACTTTGAAAACAAACGCTTGGTTGGAAAGGTTGTTTGAGGATACAAGAGTATGTTTAACGAAATCAGTCATTGAAGATGGATTGATGAAGGAGTTGGGGGAGAGAAGCTCCACGGAACTCGAATTGGTGGATATTCGTAATGAGGTTTTGAGGGTATTAACTAAGGATTAAATGTACATAGAAATTGCAATGTCGATAACAGGTGTATCAATTGTAAGTTCATAAGAGATCAGTATTCATAAGAGATCATTGTTCATAAGAGATTATTATTTATAAGAGATCAATTATCCTCAAGAGATCAACTGTAGATTCCTAAGATATGGAAGTGATACAGGTTTCTCGTTCACCCTAAAGTTTAAACAATGCAGCACCCTTTAATACACGATGCTTTCACAAATCTAAAGCACCCTAATCATGCAATTTTCAGGTCCTATTCATCGTTTAGGAGCGCAATCATAGACCTACTATGCTTAAGAAACCTCACTTGAATAATAAATATCCAGCGTAACCAAATGCATTGAAGACTTAGTTCCCTGAAACCCTAATTTTCAAACACCGTCAAATATATATCAAACGTCTTCAGTATATATCAAACGCCTTCAGTATATATCAAACGCCTTCAGTATATATCAAACATTATCAGTATATATCAAACGCCTTCAGTATATATCAAACATTATCAGTATATATCAAACGCCTTCAGTATATATCAAACGCCTTCAGTATATATCAAACATTATCAGTATATATATCACGCCTCAACAGTGATAGTCTAATCTTAAATCTTGTAGTTAGATCAATGTTTACATTACAACACGCTTCTAAAATCCATTACGGCGATCATATTATTAATGTACAAAACATGCCAGTATCAAACAGCAGCAGCCTTCTTCAACTTTAGTTGTTGCTCTAATCTATCAAATTCTCTCAATGCAATTTCCTCTTCCGGATCCAAAATCTGTTGAACCTCTTTAACCTCTTCGATGTAATGCATCATCATTGACTCTATACCGTTTTTCAATGTGTCCTCACTGGAAGAACATGATTTGCAAGCACCTTGTAACTTTAAGAACACCACACCTGTTTCCTCGTCGAAACCCTTGAATTCGATATCACCACCATCGTCTTGGACTGCTGGCCTTATTCTTGTTTCCATCAATTCCTTGATCATGGTGACCACTTCCGAATCCTGGGTAGCCTCTTCCAACTTTATCTCATCAAGCAAAGTCTTAGTAATCACAGGCTCCTTCTTGGATGTCAAAAACTCATCTAACAACTCCACAACCTCGGGCCTCAAGTTGGCCCAGTTGATGTGGTCTTGCTTGTTGACAGTGAGGAAATCTTGTCCCAACATCACTGATCTTACACCAGGGATCTTGAACAACTTTAAAGCCAATGGGGAATGTATAGCTTGCATTGACGTTGTGAACTCAAATGTCTTATTGGTTAATGGCAAGATCTCTGCCTCTGGTGATATGAACTTCAACGCATTTGCATTAGGGGTTGGTAACGTCTTAAATGATAACAACCTAATAGATGATCTCGTTAACCTAAACATACTTGATGGTGAATATGTTAAAATTAATGTTCTTTAAGTATCAAATGTGCAATTTTGCGGCGATCGGAACCGAAAGTCCCAGCTTATGTAATATGGGGTAGCTTACAAAATGTCATTCGTTTATTGGTCAGCACCGTGAGTATACTATAGAAATTGTGTTACTTTGAACTGTGCCCTGTGAATCTAAAAGTACCATGTTAGTTGTGTGAGAACATTAACTGTAGTGCAACTGTAGTGCGTATCATAGTTTATATCATAGTTTACATCATAGTACATCAGTCATAGCACATCAGTCGTAGTACATCAGTCATAGTACATCAGTCAGAGCACATCAGTCATAGCACATCAGTCATAGTAGTCTTATACGTCATAACACTGATGGGTGTTGAGCACCTGATCATCGTGAGTTGCAGTACAAGAATGTATCGTGGGTTTCAATGTACAATGCTGATGCGGTCCGCCATAAGCCGGATTTACGTCTTTACAGGAAGGCTTCATTAATTTTGTATTATCATTGATTGCTCCAGAGATGTAATTATTGGTATGGCAGGGCAATATTTTTGGGTGATGTAATATATGAATACTACCATCAGTAGTATTTAGAAGGTATAAAGTAACGTCAATGCCATCAATGCAAGTACGGTGGAAACTGATTTGATTCCAGCTGTGTTTTCTTGTCTCTCAACAATGTTAGTTAAGCCGAGGGAAGCATCACTTTGGTCTCTTTTCAATAAATCAAATATCGAGAAAGGAGGAGGAGGGATCTTGTCTGGAAGAGAGATTCCAGGCCCATCTGTCAAAGATTCCGGACCGAAGTTTGAAGGAGGAGTGTATGGTCCTTGCTTGGTCTTGCCATCCCAACAGTAGTTTGCAAAGCATTTCTTACATTGTTCTGATTGTTGGATTCCACGTCTTTCCTCTTCTCTTCTAATGACAGCACATGCTACACAGGTTCTCCATTCCGCGTCCAAGGCGCCACCTTGTCTGGAAACTGTATCCTTACCATTCTGGAGCATGTACTTTAATTCGTCATCGGTGTATGTTAATTTGAGGTTTGTAGTGTTACTCATAAATTCAAAGGGTCTGTTGGCGATGTACACAACGATTGGTGGGGTGACACCATCTTTTACCAATTGGGTCAAGTTTGAAGCATCGCACCCAAAGAAAGTTGGACGTGTAGTTAAGTTGTGGGCCAAGAATGTGTTTGGGTCAGGAACATATGGACACACAACAGAGCTACCTTGCGAGGTGAATTGACGTTCATAAGTACTGATCAAGGCACTTCCGTTTGGCCAGTTGTTGAGATCATTGGAGCTATCAAAGGCGAATGCAATATCAACAGCTCTTTCCTTGGTTAAAAGGGAACTCATAGGCAAAGTTTCACCACCCAAACCACCGTCGATCAAGTACAAGGTGTCGTTTTGGGTGATGCTGTCTGATTTACCGTATTGTGAGTTGTAGAATGGGTTTGGATAGTATTGAGCAACGTCAAGGTCTTCATGGGACAATTTAGACAAGAAGCTCTTAACAAAGGGTTTCAACAACCAGTTAAAGGAACAATCGTCACAAACAAGGGTATTGAGGAATTGGTTGAACAAGCTGGAGGATGTTCCGAGGATGTAGGCAGCGTTGTCGAATCCTTCAACGCACTTGTTTTGGTCGATTGGAACACCGTTGGAAACGTTTGTACCTATGTATTTAATGTCAGTGAATGAGTTTAAGGAACCATCAAATGAACCCATTTCGAAAGGGTTGAACTCAATAACTGTTGAGTTCAAGTTGTACACGACACTTTGGGGTTTTCTACCGACGGCCACCATAATCGGGAAGGGCATGTCGTGGTTTTTGAAGTTTGGGTCATCTCTCAAGTCGCTAATAGTGGTTGCAACCTGATAGTCGCCCAGGCTTGTGAATAATTGATGGGCCAAGCCTCTTGCCCAATAATCGGTCAAAGTAGTGCGGAAGCCTGCCTTTTCCTTTGAGACAATATCGTATTCGATACCTGACTTGTCGTCACCGTAAAAGTTCAAGTGGGTCAAAGCAGAGTCCAAATTGCCCAATAGACCATCAACGTACAATCTCCAAACGCTAGTCTGGTTAATCAACTGACGGGAGTCAGTCAAGTTCCACAATGTGGACTCCAAGTTGTCCACAGTGGAAAAGTTGTTAAATAATACAGAGGACAACAACCAAGCACCACCAGAAAGTGCACTAATGTAGTTGGAACTTTGAAGGAGACCACCCAAGTACGCATGCTCTGTTCTTGAGTCTAACTCGGCTAGGTTGCCGGCACCGTTCAACATAGCACGGTAACTTCCACCGGAAAAGGCCACTGCCACCGACACGGAGGAGTTACCATCATTAATGAACTTGTCTGCGTTGAAGCCTGTCAAGTTTGAGTTGCTAAGGAAATCAACCAATGCTTCATTCAGCTTCGCTTGTCTAGCTTCAATCCACAGCTTTTCTTGAGAGGAGATGGAGTTCCCCTCTCTAATAAAACTTTTTTGGTTTGCTGGGCACTGGACCACCCCGGGTGCGTATCCACCAGTGGGAGACTTAGCAAGTGCTAAAGAGATAATTAACAAGATACCAAAGTTCATATATATATATATTGCTTCTGAAACTAGACTTTTTGCTTTGGATATTTGAATCCATATATGTATATAAATATATTTTTAACCTTTATAGCAGGAGACTTCGACGAGGCCTTTCCTTAAAGGTTATAGTTCGCAACCATTCGTAAAGTTGCTGCACATCGGCATCGCTGCTCAACATTTCCTAATTGGGAAACAGCTGTATTGTTGGGGTATTGTTAATTTTCCTAAATGGACGTTCTGCGGGAACTTAATGCCTTTGGCTGATAATATGGAAGAGCAAGTTATTCGTGTCGAATGGATTGTCTAGGTAGAGGTTATGGCCACCCTGAGGGATTTTGTGTAGACGAGAAACAACTTGTCTATTCTCATAAACGGGTAAAGGTGATGCATCGGATAGGATATCTTCTTTATGCTTAAATGCGCTCTTGAAGTTGGATTTTTCGTTTGTGATCTCGGGGAGCTGTTTTGTGTCTCGATGTGGGTCAATAGCCATATGGTTTGGGTTTCCCGGCTCGGCAATGAACTCGGGGAAGGACCCGTGGTTCAAACGAGAGGATGCATGGGAAGTATTCGAGTAGTATGGGGAAGATCTCAGTGGAGACTCATAATCCGTTTGACTGCCATATAAATCAACGAGCTTTTGTCCAGCTTCCGCGTTCATGAAGTCATACTCTCCATACACAAGATCTAACCGAAAGGGCAATTTATGCGAGAACTTCACTGCAAACTTATCGTAGAGAGGGTGTTTCGATACCGTTGATGGCGTCAAGAGATTTTTCACGTAAAGATCACTGTGTGAACCTTGCGTCACTGAATTAAACAAATAGTCAACTAAAAGTAGACATTCTTCATTTGTGCCAACCGCTAAATCGTTTGCTGATTCAAACACTTGGCATGCCCCGCCCTTTTTGTCAATTATTTTATTCACCTTAAATAATTTCGTGTACCACATGTTAAAGTACGTGGTGTATCCCCATGGACCAAGCCACTTGAGCACACGGAGCATAAATGGGATCACATAGTACCAGTCAACCTCGTGTCTCTTGGTGAGAATAGGCCATCTACTCAAGAAATCATAGCTTGTCGGATCCAAGGATGGCTTACGTACATGACTGTCTTCACTTATTAATTCATTCGTAATTGCATGCACATTTCTTTCCACCCCCACAGGTGACAATAAAATCAAGTGCTTCACTCTTTCTGGATACCTAACGGAATACGAACCACTCCAGTGCCCGCCAAATGAATGTCCGATCAAGTAGTCTATCCGATCAATCCCCTTAGCTTGCCTCCACCCATCGAGTGATCCGGTATACAAATCCTCAAGACTCCTTAAAAGCGGTGCATAGTATTCCTTATACTCTTGGAATTCCTTGGGGTCGATCAGATATTCATCAACAAGCTTATAGTACTTGTTATGCATTTGGCCGTCGCCCTCGCCGCGCATTGTCACTTTAGGTATCTTCCTAAAGAACCACCGGCTCAACTCCTTGTCACTAGCGGCGGGGTTCGACGAAAGTCCAAACGTAATGTTATCAACGAAATATATTGTATAGTTATATTGGTCGTCCCCACGGAACTTGTTGATTAATTGGAAATTACGAGCAAAGCACCCCAAGGACGCTCCATACCCATGCACGAAAACAACATTTTTGGTTTCAAAAGACTCGTTGTTGATAATACTCAATTTCAACTCGTTCATAACGTTCCCCTTGGAGTCAATCTCAACCCGGTTGTTTTCTCTGATGATATCTGGATTGCTCGACTTGGGGATCATCATCTCAATCAACTCATCTTGAAGCTCTTGTAATCGGTTAGGCTCGAAAGATCTTCTCCATTTTTCGTACGACTTAAGAAACGGAAGCTTCTTGAGTAATACAGCCGTCTTATAGTCGCTGGGAAGCTCAAACTTCCGCACAGCGCTGCTAATCCACCTTTGGCCCCGGATCATCGCTCATTAACTACTCTTTTTCGAATACTATTGGATATTTTCAACCCGCTTAGTCATATCACACACAAAGTCTACATCAACTCTTACCTTCACGAATCTCTTTTCTATCTCAGATATCTACTGTCTGCTCGAAACACTAAACATTTTGGATTCCCAGGTTAGGTTACCCATATAAACTGCTCGAAACACTAAACGTTTTGAGTTTCCCTCTTCAAGAGATTAGGCTCCTCAATAGAGGAACTTAAAAACGTTATGCCAGTGCTCCAATCCTCTTTGAGAAATACTATAAAAATTGCCTGATATATTATTCAATTACATGATGCATGATTCAATTATTTGAATTGTTTATTGGCTGATTTTTGAAATGCTTGCTAATCTGTAGTCAACCTTGGCTGAACTGGTTACCCCATATTCACCTTTTAATTGATGTAAAGAACCCGATAAAAGCTCAAGTTCAAAATCCTCCACATCGGGGTTCTCTTCTAACCATAGTCTCTCGAAAGCATTCACCTTTTGGATCCCTTCATAAGGCCACAAATTGCAAACCGCGCCATAAGCCAAAAATGAAACGATGAAGCCAACTAAAAAGTTTAACGTATATACTCTAGTGGCACCCAATGGAACCGTATGAGTCCCAGTAGCACCTACAAATCCAACAATGTTAGGCACAACCCCAAGAAGGTAGCATGCGTATGCTCTCCAATTGCAGCCATATTTGTTGAACTTATATATTGAGTCCTTTGAGTGGTCTTCTGGTGCATGCAAGGAATATAAATGTGACAATTGAATATAACCTCTTCTCACATAGAAATAATCACAAGCAACTACCCCGGCTATAGCTGATAAAAACACCGCGTAGGCTGACAAATATGTTGTAAATTTCGAGGAACTGGAGGTTAATTTCCATGGACAAATACAAAGAGCTAGTATAGCACACAAGTACCCACCTCTTCGTATATTCAAAAACCTTGGTAAAAGTGCAGATACATCGGTGCCAAAGGACAAAGAATTGGCGGAGATATTGGTTCCCAATTGGGCAATGGCAAAGGCGAAGCCAATAAAGAATACACCTGCTCTATTTCCAGAAGTGTAGTCATCTAAGAATCTACCCAAAACATCTAAGGGAGACCAGTATGTAACTCCATAAATGTCTTGTGCTGCTGAAGTCACCAAGATTCCAATCAACGAAGTCAAAGAAAAGCACACTGGTATGGAGATTGTATAAACCAAGTACTTCATGCTGAAGGAAGACTTCTGTGAGAAACGGGCGAAATCTGGGGCATTGACAATAAGAGTTGCAAAATTTGCCAAAGAGTTCATGGTAGATTGGATGAAAGCCCATGCTAATTCTTCACCCTTAACCTTAGCCTTTGCATGCATTGCTGGTCCAGCACCCTTCGCTTTGACCAAAGTCCAAACTAAAAATGCAATTCCAGCTATGGGAGCAACATAAGACTTGACAGTGAACAAATGCTTCAATTTATGTGGAGGTAACCAAATAAATGGTAAAGAAAACAACCAAAATAAAAAAAAAGACAAGAATTTAAATGTAGTCAAATCCGGATCACTTATATGGTTTGGCATGGTTTTGTCCAAGTTTTGTCCAAAAACTGCACGCAACATCACTTCGACACATGGGCCTGCAACAGAGCACTGTACAGCGTACCATACACAAGACATCACCACACGATTGATGATAGGCCACAATGATCCATATATACCAAAGGAAGATCTTGCTGCCACTGGGAAGGAAATATGATACTGGATACCTATTCTGGAGCCAATACTCACAAAGACTCCGCACAAAAAATAGCCTAACCAAACAGATATCCAAGTCTGCCACCAATTCAAACCACCAATTTGAATACCAGTAGCTGCAATTTGCCATGTGTTGATATTGAAGGAATCTGAAATCCAGTAAAATATATAATTATACCATCTCCAAGTTCTCCTGGCCTTTTCGACCGGCTTTAAGTCAAAGTTGTACAAGAACATCTGCGATGTGGTTAAATTGCCCTGCAGCTGGACCTCCAATATCTCTGCCCATCTCAGAAGTCTAGATTTTCTCTTGGCTATACTACCCCCTTCTCCTTCAGATGACGCAACTTCTTCAACAGCTACCACTTGCTCGGTTTCCTTCATTCTTGTATTTGCTAGTGGTAAATTTTTTAGAAAGGGTTATCAAACTTCCATCCGAGGAGTATGCAGTATGTGCAATGCTGATAACTAAAGAAAAAAATTGATCTGATAAGAAGTTTAAAATTACGACTAAACTAAAGGTCCCTCTAACGGAGAAAAGCTCCAAAGTATTATCTGCGTCCACAGGGTCTCGGGCCTTTTATTTTGGTAATTGCTAACCGTTTGAAGCAGCAAAACTTGTTGGAAAGTTGTTATTCGTGAAATTGCTATTAACCCGGCCAATCGGTGATCTCCATGTACACAAAACAAAATTGATTTCGGTTGAACATGACGAAGTCCTAATCAGAGCCAGACAACTTACCCTAAATTTCACGGCCAAACCCCCAGTAAATGCCCAGATTGAAGTTGCGTAAAACATTGGGTTTCTATGTCGATAGAAACTTATGTCCATAGCTTCCCCTGACATTTGACTATCCCCGTTTGAAAAGAGCACATCCTTCACCGTTACATCTTTATGAAAAGATTAATTTTTATATTTATACAGCATTTCTAATAAAATTAAAAACCTAGTCGCAAGTACCATTTTTAAT
Source organism: Kodamaea plutei (assembly GCA_030705055.1). Lineage (NCBI taxonomy): Eukaryota > Fungi > Ascomycota > Pichiomycetes > Serinales > Debaryomycetaceae > Kodamaea > Kodamaea plutei. Next base: position 213,238 of record JANIWJ010000013.1, on the reverse strand, counting down.
AAAGGATTACAGGGATGTTCATGATTCGGTATCCGAATCACCACTATTACCAGACATTGAAAACTTCATTAATTCGTAACGCTGAAAATGTTGAAATAGGCAAAATCTTGCGTGTGCGTTCTTTCCCGCGATTTTGAATGCGCTCTATTTTCCCAAGCATTCTTTACGATCAAAGTCAGGTTTGTGCTGATCATTAAGTTAAACTTCTTGTTTGTTTAGGTAATTAGAGCATATAACGTTAACCCAAAACAAAAGAATCAGCAGTATCCCGTATCGCAGGTGAATAAAGTGGTTTTTCTCTACAATTGTATTAACAGGTGAATTAAATACTTTGCAATAAAACCTCAAGATGTGCGAGTTGAAACTTTAAAAAGCGGTAGTCTTCAGAGACATTCTAGCGTGCTTTCTAGCAGTCCTTTAAAATAGAAGTGATCACACTAAGGATGGGTCACTAGAATTATTTAATCTCCTAAGAGCATTTCGTGGAAAAAGGTCTCAACACTTATCTCAAACATGTTTGTGAGAGCTTTAGGTTTCAAGTTCCTAAAGTCTTCCAACGAAAGGTAAATAGCATAAAATCTTAAAATTGCATTCATTAGTAGTCTACACTTGAGTGTGGATTAGAATTTTTCTGCTTTCTTTACGCTTTTTGAGAACAATTCGGAAGTTTGCCGGTTCTTCTTTGAAATGCCAATATATATCAATATATGCCAACATATTCAAGAAAAAGAAAATTTGCAACCACTGCATTCCAACACGATTCCTTTATTTTCCAAAAAACCTAATTACAGAATATTACTATTAGAATGGATTTTTGGCGAAAAAGTGTGGAAATCTCCTGTGAACAAAGGAATCGATAACTGGATTATGAACCAATTTTGGGATGCCAGGAAGTATGTGGTTACCATCTTGATTTGTCTTGGGTACTCGAGAAAACAAGGGTTACCATCTTGAATTGTCTTGGGTACTCGAGAAAACTAGGGTTACCGAGAAGAATTAACGAGGAGGCACATGGTCATACCCTTCTCATACACCCAATTATGAGATCTTTGTATATTTGAAGGGTAAATACAACTGATTTTCAGTTATTACGCTTTGGTTTCCATTTCTGATTTCACAAGATGTCGTTAGTGTAGACGAAAAGTATAGGAAATACAAAGTCGATTTTGAACCCACTTTGCGCTCAACATTTATCAACCCTTTTTGTGCAAGATCATACATGAGCTTGAAGGTCGAGCCGAAAGAAAGCATCAGATTAAAGTTTAACCCGTATTTGGAATGTGGAACGATTTTGGCATATGAAGTTAAATTCATGGGGTTAATTTCAAATATGTTTGGAAGATTCTTGAGAGCTCGTAAAACAACAGTAAAATTTCCGTCACCATAAGGCATCATGGGAAAGTCTTGTAATATTCCGAGAAGTTAGGGGATCTATTTTGCTATCTTTCAAGTTGTGTCTATTTTATTGGGGGGAAGGGAAAGTGGTTGAAAGGTGATACCGAAAAGTGACACCAGCAGTACCAGCATTTTCCATAATGTTCAGGGAATGTAGTGTTTATCGTTGCCAATAGACCTAAGTCCAATACATGGTAACCAAACTTGTTCCCCAATTGTTCCCTATTGCCAGTTCTGTAGTCAATTGTCTGTCATACCTCTTTACGTAATCATATTAAGCAATCACAATAAGTGCAAAAGTGCAAATACACAAATACACAACAACCTTGGGGAGAAATTTTATAGAGAAGACTTAGACTATATAAAAATCCCTTTAACGATAAGCTTCAAGGAAACACAACGCAGCAGAGGGAGTACACGCATCTATGAGCGCCCAAGTTCAAGAACCTATTTCCGAGGCTGTGCCTGTACTGCCACAAGTACTATCGCTGATGATCCCCGCAAAACCGTCTATTCCGCCAACGGTGTTAGCACCGTCTCCACCAGAAAACACGCATTCAAACGGGCAATCGCACATGTCAACTCTACTGCCTGTTGTACCGGAATCTCATTCGGGAAACTCTAATAGTGAGCTAATCACATACATCTTCCCTGACTTCAATGCAGTTGCATACTTCCAAAAGGACTTTATATCGACAAACGAATACTTTTGTTTGGAAGAAGCAGTTGTTCCTGGGTTCGATACGTACCTAGTTGAGCAGTGGGTGAATGACCGTAAGATTGGAACGGTTGTGGCTACGTATACGGGGAATGTCTCTTCCAAAACTACAGTTGCAAAGTTTACGATATTGAAGAAACAGCAAAAGTACTATCCTCGGAGGTTTCAAGATTACCTTAAAGAGTTGATGGTCAACCATGCTAAACTTATGAGAATGGATGAAAAGAATTCCAAGGGAACCAGTAGGCGCAACAGTGGTACTGGGATCAACAATTTGGTCATAAGTGAACCTTTTGCATCGGAACAACTGCCCGACTTATTTATTGAAGCATCATCAAATGAAGTGTGCTTTGTTACAAACTTGGCATCTCTCCCTTCGGTGTTGAATCTATTGCCCTTGGTGAATGGCGACTCCCGTGAAGTAATGAACCACTTTGTTATAAACTCAAACTTAAAAAAGTTTAGATGCAGTGGCCGGTCGCTAAACTTGATCACCGACCGCATATCGGACGCAAATGAAGATAAATTCAGACAAATGTACAGGATTTTAAACCACAATGTACCAATCAAATTTGCTATTCTAGAGTTGGTGAATATCGTTCAAATCTGTTTATTCTACTTTGACTTGTTGGATGCAAAGTACTGCGATGGTTTACTATGCAGCAGGACTGAAGAAGCAATTCTCAACTGGTGGAATTTAATTGGGCTTCCGCACTTCAATCTTAAACCTAACCCACAGAACGGGATCCTTTCAGCACCGTCAGTGGCTGCCATCATCAGTTTGATCATTAGCATCAAAATGCGTTTACAAATCATTGGTGGATGTGACGTCCCCAAGGATCCCTTTGACTTTGAAGGTTTTATGATCTCTATTGGTCAGTTCCAGAGACAATTCAAGATTGAGAAGAGAAGAAAGTTCGACTTGGAGACGCTAAACAAAATCTTTACCATTACCAACGCCAAGTTGTTGCCAGAGAGAAATGTGAACTATAATAGTCAAAATAACGAGTCTTATTTGGATCTGATCGATGAAATCAACAATCCGGGGTATCCCATCTCTCCATCCATCTCGGTAAGTCCAAAACTTCAACAAAAGAAAAAGGGATACTATAGTAAGGAATTCAAAAAGTTAACCAACGTAGTTATCAATTCCTTACAAGATCAAATAAGTGACGATCACACGCCTCAAAAATCAAGCAGCGCCAGAATCAGAAACAAGCTTTCCAAATTGACCGATAACGTGAGTCCATTGGATGTGGAAACATTGGATCTCGAGGTGTTGGTTAAAAACTATTTAGTGGGCAAAGTGTTGGTTCGGTTATTCTATGGCGAAGCTAAAAATGCATACATTAATGCGAAGACGAACGACAGTAATTATTCCCAGGAATGGGATGAAGCCCAGCCAACGTCGTTTTCGTTAAGAAAAAACAGAAGCCCTTGGAACGCTCGTAAGGGGTCTGAAAACATTGTCAATTCCCAATATAAATTTGTGAGTTTGAAGGATAAAATCACTTACACTCAGGGATTGGGGTTATCGTTCTCAAGTTATACAAACGGGGCTCCGGACCATTCCACATTCCAGAACCCCAGTGAACATTCACGATATTCCAAGGGTTTCCACAAAATGAAAGCTGGGCTTCAAAATAGTAAAAACTTGTTGGCATCCTCATACAATTTGAATCGTGGGATTCGAGCCAACACTACATATTCCAAGAGGTTGCTGTCTAGAGGGAGAAGTCTCAGTGAAAATTCAACACTGTCTAGTTATCTCCAGAAACCAGAAAGAATGTCTTCATCCACAGACCGGGGATACGATGCCACAAGTAATGCTAAAACTTCATTATCGCAATCTTCTATGAAGTGCAACACATCTTTTGTATTCCCGGATCGGAGATGTACTAATCCTATTGAATCCTTCCAGCGTAATTTGAATCGGCGCAACTCGTACCCATGTTTGATTGAAAGCCGAGAAATGAACTTGAATTTGATGGAGTTCATGAGAAAGGATAATTCTTTCACCAAGAGGACTCCCAATATACACCTGAGACCTCGAAGCTTCAGCTTTTCTAGCGTTGAAGACATGGTGCTCCGTAAGGCTGATGATGGCTGTCTCTTTACCATGGAGAGGTTCACAGACAAGTATTTGACTACTGTTGATACGTGGATGAAACATGACAAGGTTGCGCAGGAACTTGTTGAGGACAGCAAGAGTGGGAAAGAGTCGATGGGGAACTTTCGGAGTAACAATGCTATGGCTGATAAGGCTACGATAATTAAAAGGAACTACAAGTTGTTAAACTTGGAGCTCATTAAGTTGAGAAATACCATGAAACAAATGACAACCATTAAAGCCAAGGTGATCGATGAAGATTTCATTGGGAATCTTGAGTTTAATGTTAGTGATTTGAGCGGTGTGGTGGACAGGTTAATGTACGAAAAGAGAATTGTTGTGAAGCGTATCAACGAATTGGAGGAAAACTACAAATTATTGGATATGAAGCTTAACCACCAATGTAAAATTAGGTTATCTACTTTGATTGAGGCTGTTATTCATCTGAATCGGTTTAACACCGTATTCCCAAGTATTAGCGAACGCGAGGATCTTATCAGGAGACTAGGAAGCACAGCAATTTCAACCACAGATGAACACAACGCTGACACTGCTGATGATACTAAAATCAACATTTTCCAAATTGCGGTACGGTTTATGTACGAGATGTTGATTGTCATTTCACAACTTTTCCAATTCAACCGTTCCCATATGAACTTGGATAGAATAAGAGAATCATGGATAAAGTTGGATCCAAATAGAAGCATAATTAACACGGCATATTCCTACTTGGGTAGAGAGCCTTCCAGAGGCAGTGTGGCGTCCATTGATAGTTTGGAGGATTTGAAAACCGATGATGAATAGGTGTATATGAAATTAATGAGAAATGATATTAGTGAGTTTTGTAGAATCTGTATTCTCTCCTCTCTGGACTATCAGAACTATCAGAGTGCTAATCACGAAATACTAATTCAGAATTCTAAACCAGAATTTCGAGGAATTATGACCCACTAACCTTTGAATACTCTTTTTTAACAACATTCACAATATCGTTTATACTATTTTTAAAGCCATCAGACTCAATAGTGGTTATAGACTGGTGTGACCTATTAGTGAAAGTGTTCACCAAATCATTCACCTTGTCTAAACTAGATTGTGTTTCTTCTATATTTGCACACAACAGTGTTTCTGTTGGCTCAAGGACCTGATTTTTATAGTATGCTAGTTTCCTCTTGTTAATGGTTGCCATGCTTTCTTCCTTGTAGTCTCTCGCTGATAAAAAGTCCTTGACAGAGTCAATGATATCCTGATTCAGCTCAACCAACTCATACAACTTTTCCGATATGTAGTCTTGTTTTTGCAACGCCATTACCATTTCCAATCTCACCTGCTCCAAGTCTCGAACTAAACGGTTTGTTTCTCTTTTTTTGTCATACAATGGGGGTTCATCCAGTATGCTTGGGTCTTCTATGGATAGCTTTTCAAAGTCATTGGGAGACACCAAACTCTGTGCTATCGTTTTTAGTTTCGAGATCCGGTCGTTGGATTCTGCTAACTCAGCAGTCAACGATTGCACTAGAGAGTTAATTGATGAAAATTGCTCAAATTGTTTATTCATTTTGGATGATTGTGACCAAGTGATGTCCTCTGTGATACTCTGTAAAACTCTGTGCGATACTCTGTAAAACTCTGTGCGATACTCTGTGTGGTGTTATTGGTGTGCTAAGGTGTTTCTGTGCTGAGGTTGTTTCTGATGTAAAGACTCGTGCAAAAGGGTGTGTGATTGTGATCTGAAATCCGGGTAACTAATTGTCAACGGTGGAAAAAATCTGAACACGTCTCAAAGGAAACAAACCAAACACATCAGTTGGCACAGTGGGAGCATAGTTACGTCTTGTATCAGTTGTTATATATTCCCAGAGCTACGCAGGGTATTTGGATAAAAACAAGTTCTGCAATAATATAGAAGATGGTGACGATTGGTAATGCACATGAGGAGTTGATCCATGATGCTGTCTTAGATTACTACGGTAAGAGATTGGCAACATGTTCATCAGACAAGACAATCAAGCTCTTTGACATTGAAGGGACTGAAAACTATAAATTAATCACCACATTGAATGGACACGAAGGACCAGTATGGCAAGTTGCGTGGGCACATCCCAAGTTTGGATCGATCTTGGCCTCGTGTTCGTACGACGGCAAGGTGCTTGTGTGGAAGGAAGCACCAGAGACACAGCAATGGTCGATCATTTCCGAGCACAGTGAGCACCACGCCAGTGTGAATTCGGTCAGCTGGGCACCACACGAGTTGGGTGCTGTATTATTATGTTCATCATCTGATGGTAAGGTATCTGTTGTTGATTTCAACGAAGACGGAACCAGTTCACACGTTATTTTTGATGCCCATGCCATAGGTGTGAATTCTGCCTCGTGGGCTCCGATAATCAACAGCAACAACAGCAACTCCAAAGACGCTTCCTCATTGAAATCACAACGTAGATTTGTCACCTCTGGCTGTGACAACCTCGCCAGAATCTGGAAGTTCGATGCAACTACAAACACATACATCGAAGAGGCCAAGTTAGAGGGCCACACCGATTGGGTCCGTGATGTCGCTTGGTCTCCTTCCATCTTAATCCGCTCATTCATCGCAACAGCATCGCAGGACCGTACTGTCTTGATCTGGAGCCAAGACAACAACGGCGTTTGGCAGAAGCAGTTATTGACCGAAGAAAAATTCCCAGACGTTTGCTGGAGATGCTCTTGGTCTTTGTCAGGTAACATTTTAGCTGTTTCGGGAGGCGACAACAAGGTGAGCTTGTGGAAGGAAAACTTACAAGGAAAGTGGGAGTCTGCAGGTGAAGTCGATCAATAAGTACTGTAATAGATCTTGAGATCTTTAATATGTAGCTGACTTCCGCAGAAAGGCAAGACTCAAAGGCGGAAGTCCATGTTGAATACAGCTTTCAATGTCACTATGTCGTAGAGTTGGGTAGCTGCAAAAAGGTGAGATTGTAGGAGGCTGATAGGAGGTCTGCAAATGGTCTCAAAATATCTAGTAAGATGATTGAAGTGATGGTAAGTTTCATGCATTTTGTCGAATGACTATTAGCGTACAGCAGATACTCGAATACACTTGTAGCGAATAGATTCGCAGCGAAGGCTCGTAGCGACTAACCGATAGACTCATACAGACTAACCGATAGACTCATACAAAAATTTGAGAACTTTGGCTTACAGCCCAGATAACAAGAAGAAGTAAGATTTGAATGGTGGAGACGAAAACTACAAAAATCAATCTATAATACATGTATATTCTAAATATCTTCATTACAATTCATTGACGGTAGCTTCGATAATCCTTTGGACATCCTTAGAGGCTTCATTGGCGGCTTCCAAGACCTCACCATGACTGGCCATACCTTCATCCAAAGGCTTTGGGTTTTCATCAAAGACACTTGGTGGTTTTTCGCCGACACCACTGTTTGTGATCAATGACAAGGCCAAGACTCTCAAACCGGAGTGGCGAGCGACAATGACTTCAGGGACGGTAGACATACCAACTGCGTCACCGCCAAAGGCTCTAATCATTCTGATTTCTGCTCTGCTTTCAAAAGTAGGACCGGCGACAAAGACATAGGTACCTTCGTAGATGTTACGGGTGATACCGAGTTCCTTTCTTGCCTTGGTAACAAATAACTTTCTCAAGTCGAAGTCGTAGGCATCAGACAATGGTTGGAATCTTGGGCCGAATTCTTCCAAGTTTGGGCCTCTCAATGGATGGAACCCAGCCAAACCAGGCATGTTGACATGGTCATCGATAAGCATCAAGTCGCCCGGAACGTACTTGGGGTTGGCACCACCAGCGGCGTTTGTGACAATGACAGTTTCCACATTCAACTTCTTAGCTAAACGCACTGGGAAGTTGGTTTGTTGAAAGGTGTATCCTTCGTAAAAGTGTAAACGGCCAACCATACACATGACTGGCACCTTGTTTTCACCAATCAACCCGAAAATCAACTTACCAGCGTGTCCTTGGACAGTGGAGGTCTTGAAACCTGGAATTTCGTGGTACGGAATCTCAACCTTGTTATCAGAGTGTAAGATATCAGCAATACCACCAAGACCAGAACCACAGATAATCATGACTCTAGGTTTGGTAACAGCTGGAACCCCCTCCAAAAGGGTTCTTACCTTGGCAGCAGCCTCGTCCAATAAGGCAATGTATTCGGTTGGCGTTAAATCAGACATTAGTCAATAAAGAAAAAAAAAACGAGCTAAACGTTATATATAATGTAAATTTTTCGGCATCCCGCACACGATCAAAAATGGTGCTATGCTGAATGCGGAGATCCGATGAGTTTGTGCGCGGTAACGTTTCTTGTGATATCAATTTCAATGCAGAGGTTTGATTCCACTGGTAGCCCCTTGCTACACATCCTGTCGTAATAAAGATAGTATACAGGCATGTATCTGTTAACAAACTCCACCACATTGGCATCGGACATGCCGGATCCGTTTTTCGCGATAAGAGCATGTTCTTGCTGGAGTCTCCACTCGTAGACGTTTTGGATGGAGTTGGTTTTCAAAAAGATAAAGTGATCAAAGAAACCCCATATGTGAGTGTAAGGAGCGAGTCTTTGGTTGATGTCGAGTAGATCTGCAATGTCGTACAGGGATAATCTGGGGTCTATTGTGTGCGCATTGTGCACCTCGCTTTGTTCTACAGAGGTGAAACCATTGAACCAGCCTTCAAAGAGTATCACATTGGCGGGCATGGTGATCGCTTGCCATTCGCTCTCCAGTGCCCTATCTCCCTGTCCTCCGAATTTTGATTTGTCATAAAAGGGTATTCTAACGTCTGTGCTTGCGGTGGCCAATTGGTTAAAAATATCAATCCCCATGGCCAAGTCGTGTGTTCCTGGAAGACCTCTTCCTTTCAAGAGTGTATTTGTAGTAGATTGGGTTAGTTCTCGTTGGACTTGATTCGTTAAGTAGAGATCATCCATCAGAAACTGTACAATATTCAAGTGGGGGAACTGTTCTTTCAACATATCACGAAGCTTTGTTGTTAGGTAGGTTTTTCCAGAGCCCTGGATGCCTGAGATACCGATAACTAGTGGGTTTTCATGGTTGTGTTTGGATATGATGTTCCTTAGGTGTGTGAAGGCGATGTTGGAGGCCATTTAGTGCGCCATTTTTTATTTGTTTAGCGAGTTTATCAATCTGAGCGATCATAACGAACGTAGCGATCATAGCGAGCGTGGCGATATATCACTTGAAAAACCTAGCGATCATACCAAGCGTAGCACTTCATCATTAGACAGAACTAACGAACAAAGCTTAGCGCTATATCATTTGACCTAGCGGGAAACGTGATTTGAGTGTTCCATCTAAGCAATTGTGTATCCCACTTTCAAGCATTACTTGGAATACCCTGATCTACTTAGAATCTCAGTTCAATCAAAATAGGGGATCTTAAAACTAGCGAATGTGATGCTATATAATGATCAAGTATCAAACTTTCCAAGGGCTAAATATGTAGTGTATACTTGGCCAATGTTCTGTAAAGAAGTTCAGATTTCAGGTTTCGTTCTAATTGGTCTATTGAAGGTTGCAGTTGTATATATGTTGGTAAAGCGCTAGTTAGCTGTTCAATGTTTGTGTTAGCTAGTTGTATGAGAGTAAATTCTACAAGTGTAGCCAGGTAGCCAGCTAAGAGCTCGTGAAGTTCTTTATTGCAACCAGTTCTGGTTCTTATGCCTATATTGTAGATGATTTGAGCTTCACTTGTTCCTGGATCATTCACGCCAAGTATCTTGTAGTTAGACTCGCTACGGTTGTTCGCTCAATGCTATTTATAAACCTATAAAGCCTTCAATTCCTTTAACTTGGAAATTAATTCATCCACAGACGCCACCTTAACACCAGCTTCTCTTGCTGGGGGTTCAACGACACGCAAAGTTTCCAATCTCTTTGTCACCTCCACACCCAAATCCGAAGTCTTCAACTTGGCCAATGGCTTTTTCTTTGCTTTCATAACATTAGGCAAAGATGCATATCTTGGTTCATTAAGTCTCAAATCTGTTGTGATGATCATTGGCAACTTTGCGCGCAATGTGTCGGCACCACCATCGATCTCACGAGTCACGTTGACGAAATCACCATCAACTTCAACCTTGGAAGCATTAGTAGCTTGTGGCCAGTTCAATAAACCTGCTAATATCTGGCCCGTTTGGTTGGAGTCATCGTCAATGGACTGCTTACCCAAGATAACCAAGTTGGACTGTTCCTTTTCTACAACCTTGGCTAATAACTTGGCTACAGTGAGTGGTTCGATTTCTTCTTCCCCAACATCTACCAATGTACTGGAGTCGGCACCCTTTGCCAAAGCCGTCCTCAATATATCCTGAGCCTTGGTAGGACCAATGGAAACTGCATGGATAGTTTCAACAAGGTCCGCACTCTTCTCTCTTAATCTGAGTGACTCCTCCAACGCAATGTCACAGAAAGGATTCATGCTGAACTTGACACCCTTGGTCTCAACACCGGTTTGAGTCTTATTTATTCTAGGCTTGATAGCAAAGTCAATTACTCTCTTAACTGGTACGAGGATTCTTAATCTTGTGGACATGTTTGGTGATTCATTTTGACTCTTTTTTCAATTTAATAATCCGAACCGGCGGCTGTCACGTGAGGTTTGCACCATTCGGTGCACAGTACATAAGCTGTACGATAGCGAGTTATCTGAACTGGGGCTATAGGAAGAGCTTAAAATACATGAACCAATTACGAAAGCCAAGCTGGAGAGCTCAAAATATCTGAACCAATTGAGGAAGTCAACCTGGAGAACCGCTAGGAAGGAACGTGGGAACCAATACTACAACCTAAAATATTAAATATTAATTGACACTACATTATAGTACTGTTACGGGAACGAGCCTTCATCTTCTCGATACGGGCCTTGAGCTGTGATGTAACCTCTGCTGCTCTCTTCCAGCTGTCGTCGTTAGTAGTATCCAATTCTACAGCTTCTCTCGTTGGTTGGAGTTCTGTTCCTCTCTGAGGACTTTCATATCTGTTGTACGCATTCATAGGAGTAAGCAATGGGTTCTCCTTGAACGTCTCGCTATCAATGGACAATCTCTTGACTCTCGAGCTCAATTCACCTGATGAGATTTTGCGCGCTTCGGGTGACCTGAACACATTTCTATTGTGCTCATAAGTTGGACTGGCCAAATTGCTGGTAAAGGTGCTAGAATTTGAATTCAGGGTATAAGGCGAATGTTGAAGATTTGGTTGTATTGATTGTTGGAGGGACTGTTGTTGTTGCTGCTGCTGTTGTTGCTGCTGCTGTTGCTGCTGCTGCTGTTGCTGCTGCTGCTGCTGTTGCTGTTGCTGTTGCTGTTGAAGTTTCATTAACTCGATGGTTTGTTCCAAGTCTCTTATTTTAAGACGCGAACTTTCCAAATCGCTAGTTAGTCTGAGGATTTGAGTTTCCTTTTGCTTCACCATCATCAATGCATTACTATGGTCCTTGGTGAAATACTCTGTCTTCACCTTGAGTTGTGTCAACTCATGGTTTAGAGAAGCGTTTTCATCCTTGAGTTGGTTGTGGATTTGGATTTGGTTGTTTTCACGAATTAACCATTGTTCCTTTTCGGCTCTTAATGCAATTAACTCGTCCCGTTCAGCAGAACTGAGTGTATCCTCTTGCACCACTCTTTGTGAAGTAGATGCAATGGTAGTCGAAGGTGGTATACTAGGAGATGTGGATGATGCCAATGATCTACCAGTTAATCCACGACCAAAAGAGGCCACTTTTGGTGCTTCGTCCACTCTTTTTGCTGGCGAAGTGGCACCACGCTTGGCTGGAATGGTGGATTCCGATAACGATGATGGCGGATGTGCGACATTGGTCTTATTCGACAATGGCGCCTTTCTCGCTGGTGCTGGTGGAGGTGCTGCAACATGAGCTTGAGCAACTTGTCTTTTGGGTGCTTGCTTTCTACATTTAACTTCAACCTTTTCGTAAAAGGCATGAACCTTGGACTTTCTGTTGTCATCGATTTTTTCAAGGAAGGAATTTAATTCTCTCTCTCCAGTTATCTTCATCAATGTTCCGATCATCTCAGTGGAAGCTTGTCTGATTGGTTCTTGAGATTCACTTAATAATTTTACACCCACTTCCATTATACTGTCAATTTCCGACGTGGTTGGCGCTACCCTTGTGCTAGCCAAACATCTTTGTAAGTAATTGGTTGATGCAATTTTCACTTGTGGAGTTTTATGTTTCATACCATTAAAAATATCTTCAAGAACATCTGCAAATGTCGACACCTCGAATATCGCATCCAAAGCATCTGCCAATGCATTGGCCACTGATGCCTTCTTTTCTTTCGTTCTTTCAATCATAGGGTATAATATAATAGAACGGTACTTGTGGAACTCTTCACCAATACCTTGTACTATACGTTGACAGCAGTTTGCAGCTAATTGCACTACTTGGATATTAGCATCTTTCATACATTTCGAGAACAGACGGATCAAATGGCGGTAGTCATCATGTACAACTATCTTTGGTGCTTTTTCCAAAATAACAAGCGACTCTTCCAAAACCTCCTTACGGTCTTTCCACTTGGCAGAATTGATTCTTTCGTCATAGTCCGAAGGAAGTTTGTTGAGGACATCGATAGGTTCAACAAACTCAAATGGATCAAAGTGTGGTACTGCAGATTCTGAGTAGGAGGGTTCCATCATCACAACGTCATCATCGTATGTTGGTGCTGATGTGGTTGTAGAAGAGGCCGATGCAGCGGCAGCGGCAGCAGCGGCAGCAGCAGCAGCATCGGCTGCGGCAGCTTGCTCACTCTGTTGCTGTCTTGTGAGTCTCTTTTGCACTGCGGATTTATCATCTATAGCAGCGAAAGCCTTAGTTAAATCCTTTTGTTGCACAGGTTTCAAGTCTGGGAACAAAACCATTTCAAGACTAGGCCCCATCCACAAGTGCATTGAAACGGCCAATTTTGTAGCTTCTGCTCTAACATTCTTATCAGCATGGCCAAAAACCTTTGCTAAATGAGGAATGATTATCTTTGGCAGAATAACCGAACAACCATAATTATCGATTATTGCGTGTAAAGCGGCAACAACACCAGCAACCAATTTAGGCAATCTGTGTTTCATAAAGGGTAAGAGGTCCTCGACAATGGCATTTGGATCATTTGATATTTCAATAAGATTCAAAAGAGCCTCTATGGCATGTTCTTTGGTTTTGGCACGAGACGAAGATAATCCTTTCTCTGCAATTGCCTGGACAATATTCAAAGATTTTAACTTAGAAACGTTACTCTGGGTACCTCCAAATTGCAAGTACTGGTTGAAGGCAAGGAAGGCCATTTCTTGAGCCACCACATTGGAATCCGTAATGAAGGTTTTCATCATTTCCAACCGTGAGTGGAACTGGGAAAAGCATTCATCGTTCTCATTTCGGGAACGCTCAAACTGCTTACTGATTTCTTCATACGCATTAAGTCTCGCCTTCCACACACTATGCACCAATCGCTGCTCGAGTGGGAGTGTCGAGTAGTCCTGTTCGTCGGACATCTCTGTTGTTATTCTTTTTGTTTATTGATTTTGTACATGTTTTGGTGTGCACACGTAGATATATACGCGGACGCTTGATATTTACACTGGGACGACAAAACAGGCATAAATAAAAGCTACTATTGCTGTTTCTTGACGTCCCGTCTGTGGTCGAAGACCTCTTGACTCGTGATCGTGTAGCTTGGTCATGATTCGCTTATCAAGCAATTTTGAGTTTCTTAGAGCTTTAGCTAATATTGATTTTACTGACTTGGGCTCTTGAGAGTTAAAGGCTCTTTTGCATATGTTTGTTCTTTATAATTTATATTGGGAATTTTGTATTGGTGATGAGTTATAATGCTAGGAGTGTTGATTGTTCTTAGTGTTAATCTGAATGTTGATTAGTTCTGAGTGTTATTAATTCTATGAGTGGTGTTATGAGTTCTGAATAACAGTGTTGAGCTGTTATGAGTTCTGAATAGTGTATGAGTTTTTATTTATAAGGTCTACAAACAATGTCATTCTCAGTAATATTACCACTGACTATTAACCAGATATGAAAGTGAATTAACCGACTGCCAGTCCAATTCTATTATTTATGTCTTACTCGATGTGTTTTGCGTATTTAGCCTTGATTTCATCAAAAGGCTTCAATTTGAATCCCCAAGCTTCCTCACCTGGTCTGTCTTCGTAGTACTTTTCAATGTTGACTCCGTGGTATGGGTGGTGTGCAAAGTTGAACCATGGTAAAATAGCCATAGCAGTGAAAGCGTATTGTGAGTTTCTGTTTGCAATGTCCTTCAATCTGTCATCCAAAACAGACTCATTCTCGTGATATGGCAACTTACCTTCAGACAACAATTTCTTGATTTCGTATCTATCTTTGCTTACTTCTCTAGAGTTTTCGGACCAACCCAAGAATCTCTTTGAGGATCTAACATACGCAAGGTAAAACCCACCAAAGAACCCAACCAACGCGGCGGTTCTCAAAGTTCCCGCTGGAACCTTGCCTGGGGCCTTGAATGCTCCCTCCATTGGCTCCATTCTTTCCCATGCTTGCAATGCTAACGGGAAACCAGCAGTGGTGGCAGCCCACAAACCGTAGTCGGATCCTCTAAAGTATGATACAACTCTGTTGAAGTGTGGATCAACATCAATGAGCTCGTAGTCAGATGGTGCTGGCTCAGACCTAACTGGTTGATAGCTGTTTGTATATGACATCTTGATTGACTTTTCAACTTTTTTGTCAGTCTCATTTCTCACGTTGTGATTGGTAAAGAAAAAAAAACTCCCCGAACCTACAAAACTAGGTCGTGTGTGCAACAATCACGTGTGGGATCACGCTGATTTTCTAATCTAATTTCTGATAACGGCTACAAATAAGGGAGGCTAAGCATGGTGCACCTCGATGATAGTTCCGACATACAATCGGAGGATATCGCCTATGAGCGGCTCAATAACAACAAATACCGAAATCCAGTGGTTCGCTTGGTGAACGCCCCGAGATTATACAACATCCCATTCTTGAATCTTGCAATAATCGTGATTCTTGGGTACTTTCTATTCAAGTTAACCACCAAGTACAAGGAGCTCTACATGAAGAGTTCCTTGGTGACTATTCTCATCACAAACCTAGTGCTATATGGGATATCCGAAACTTTGGCACAGAGTATACTAAGCTATAGGGCAAGCGAATCTCCCTTTTCCTTCCGCTTCAATGATGGTATGCTGGTGGGACTATCTTTCAACTCCAATGATATCTCCAGAACACCAAATAACGGCACTGATGAATACGACGACGAGATTGACGACGATGGACTCGAAAGATTTATAAGCTATATCCAAGATGACGACGAGTCTGGGTTATCTGTACCAGCTAACCCGGTGACGCCTATTCTGGAGTTGTCTTTCTTCAATTTTAGTAGACTAGCTGGATTCATGTGCTGGGGGTTTTGCATAGGGTTTTTCCAGTGCTGGTGGTATATGTTCCTCCAAATATACTCATCCAAAGATCCCAAGTTCATCGAGGTTTTGCGTAAGGTGTTGACGGATCAGTTGTGCTACTCGCCACTCTCGTTATTTGCCTTTTTCACATACGGAACAATGGTTCTTGAAAATGGCACATGGATGGATGCAAAGGCAAAGCTCTCGAAAATCTACTTTAAGACATTGATAATCAATTACTCTGTTTGGTTTCCAATCCAGTTTTTTAACTTCTTGGTTGTTCCTAGAAGTTATCAGGTCCCGTTTAGTTCTTCGATATCGGTTTTATGGAATTGCTTCCTCTCAATGAGAAATTCGAAGGCTTAAATGAAAGAACTGATGACCTGGATATGAAGAAACGAACTAACAAAGCATACATGTCATCACAGAGTGTCATGAACAAGGAATGCTAAAAATTAGAGATCCTGATAAAGACTTCTGATAATTTGTTGATGATTTCTGTTGATGACTTTTAATGAATAAATCCTAATTAAGAATCTTTAAGATGATCATAGACGTCAACAGTAGATCACTCAACATGGACATAACAGATGAAATACGATTTACACGCAGCAAAGGTGGTACACTCCTTGGGGAAATACACGGTGTAGAATATTAATATATGGATTAAGATAAGATAGTATTTGTTAATTACGAGAGGGTATGCCTGGATAAGTTACTGTAAATACCTAGTGTAAATACCTAGTGTAAATACCTAGTGTAAATACCTAGTGTAAATACCTAGTGTAAATTCCTAGTGTAAATACCTAGTGTAAATACCTAGTGTAAATACCTAGTGTAAATACCTAGTGTAAATACCTAGTGTAAATACCTAGTGTACTATGAAATACTCAGTCTACTGTATACTGTAAATACACAGTGTGAGAAACTTTCAGTCTATAGTACACTGTAAATACACAGTATACTGGTGGAGAAATCGTTGATAATTTAATATAGTAAGCGTACAAGGAAAGCCAGTCGATTTGTACATTCAGCATGTGATTACAAGTAGAGCCCCGAATTGGAAAAGCCATTAAACTTTCTCACGCCCCTGCTCACCTTCTTGACATACTCGTCCTTATCATCCAACAAGATTTCCGCTAAAACATACGCAGAATCGACAATGGCATCGTTGTCTGATTTTTCAAATCCAGGTTGGCCCTCTGAATTCAACACTATGCATGAGACAGCCAACAGGTTGGAAATGTTCAACTTGGAAACGAGTGAGCCAGAAACGCCTGTTATGAAATGTGGAGGCTTCAAGTATGGTATTTGGGTGTATATTGGAGGGACCGCGAAACCCTCATTGTACAAGATATTTAACGATTGGTTATTATTCAAACTGCTTGGGGACAACGTAACCCAGTTATCCGTTTTGATCTTATCTGTTAACGAAGCAGCCAAGATATTATATGTGATCACGTTCTGGAAATATGGCACTATGATAATTGCAA
The DNA here is from genome assembly GCA_030705055.1 of Kodamaea plutei. Lineage (NCBI taxonomy): Eukaryota > Fungi > Ascomycota > Pichiomycetes > Serinales > Debaryomycetaceae > Kodamaea > Kodamaea plutei. Next base: position 196,050 of record JANIWJ010000013.1, on the reverse strand, counting down.
AAGTGCCAACCTCAAGAATAGGGAATTCAACTGGCTGGAACTTTGATTTGGAGGCAATCGCACTGAACAATTCTTCGTCCTCATCATATTCATCTTGTTCTTGCTTCGATGCAACACTATCGCTTTCCTTGTTTTCCACTCGGATAACCCCCACTTGTTTGCCATTGAAGCTCTCTCCCAAAATCGAAATCGTGTGAGGTACCACAACTACATGCTTGTAGGTTGAAGCCTCGAGCTCGATGGTAACATTGGGAATTATAGCTTCCCCATCATCCTCGAAAAATGTGTGTCTCGGTTCCCTGACCTCAAGTATCGGTTTGATCTATTATCGTTAGTCCTTCCGGTGTACTTATCATCAATAGGTTGTTGTATACTTACAAGCATTGCCACTGGATTCAAACAAAAGAACGAGTGGAAGAGAAAAAAAAAAGACCAGTGGAGTTGAAAAAAACAAAAAACTACGGATGTTTAGAGGACTTAGAAGTGTAACAAGAGGCTTGAGTAGAGTGAGGGGCTACCATTCAGTGGACCACCCAGCGTCCAATTTGATTGTGAATAAGAAATCTGCTGAGTCGCTTATTCTCAGCAAGGCTGTGGAGCACATACCAGAGCACGGGTTCCACATCAATAGTATAACGCAGGCCGTGAGGGACATGAAATATAGCGATTCACTTGTGTCCAGTATTACTAGCAACCCCTCTGGGTTATCTGCTGAGTTTCAGCTTGTGTTGTATTGGTTGAAGGCAAGAAGACAAGAGTTGGTTGAGTATGTGCAAGAGCCTGCGAGCGAGTTCCACGAGATCAAAGATGAGTACGAGAGAGTGGCCCACCTAATTAAAAAGAGATTGGAATATAACGAGCCGATTGTTAAGCAATTGGCGGCTGGAATTGGCCATTTGGTGCTCCCATATAATTTGAACCAGGGTCTCCAAGAATTGCATGACTTGGTGGATGATATTACCTTTTACGCTGGTGACAGATCTAATGATTTTGCTTGGTACTCAAAGAGAGCCAGCTTTTCAACAGTCTACGTGAGCTCTGAGCTCTTTATGTTACAGGATACTAGTGCTGGTTTCAAGCACACCAAGGACTTTGTCGATGAAAAAATCGAGTCTGTTCGCAACTTGGGCCTGATGTACAATGATGTCGAACAATGGAGTGTGTTCAATGCTATTAGTTTGGTGAATTATATCAATTCTCAGTTAATCAGAGGGTAAATGAATAGAAGGTGATCAAGATAACCGATGTTGAGATGGTTCTGTTTTTTTGATGCTGAGGTGGTTCGAGTTTTTCTAGTCAACATGTAAATAGTAATAAACCTACAGATTCTTTTTACCCATTATCATTAATCTATCAACTCTATGCCGTGTATATACTTTTAGGCAGCTTGCATACCTGCTCTGATGGCCAACAACTTGTCTCTGGTTGATTCGATATTCTTTTCTTCGGTTGCAATTTTACCTTCTACTCTCTTGATTTCGTCTTGAATGAATTCGATTCTCTTTTCAACATTCATCTTAGCCTCGGTGTAGTCTTGTGGTAACAATACTGGCCCAGTCAACTTGTAGATCTTGGAGTCATCATTCAAGTTGGCAAATTCCTCCAAAACAATTTTGTTTTCTTGGAACTGGGTTTCCAATTTAGATCTAACGCCCATCAACTCATTCAAGTTGTTCTGTTGGTTGCTGAACTCAAGAGAGAGCTGTTCAAACTGCTTGGGGTCTGCCATTACGTACAACTTTTTTTAAAAAAAAAAAGTTTGGTGATAATATTTTTTCCACTGGTACAAAGGTAGATATCACATGACCCGAAAAGGGATTCATAGCAGCAAGTGATTACAAGCTTAACGATAAGGGTCTACCACCAGGGTATGTTTAAAATATATATATATGAGTATGTAAGGGCTTCCGAGTGAATGATGTGGGGACAAGACGAACTGAAATGAAGCTTCAAAAGGGGACGTGGATCAATTGATAATGCATTATATAGGGAAGATGTCACAATCCTTTTCGTTGACTACAATTTCAGTGACACGCACCGTATAGCGAGTGTTTGTGGAGTCACTGTAGCCGCTCAATTCCTCGTAATCGTCGTCTGATTCGTCATCCTCGTCCTCTTCTTCTTCCATTTCTGCGTCATGCATTTCATCGTCACCATTCCTCTCACCATCTGCGGGTAGTTTGGGATCTTTGTTCACCCCTTCAGCATTTGTGAGCATACTAGGATCTCTCTCAACCCCTCTGATGTTTGCGGGCATATTAGGATCTTCATCCACCTCGTTGAGAATGGTTTTGTATGAGCTGGAATGGTGTTCGTCGTCATCGTCAACCACAGCGATATCGGATTCTTTTGTATTGGATCCAAGGAAAGGTCTAGGGGAATGATAGGACGTGTGCCTTCTCTCTTTGCTCTGTTTCTGAGCGATTTGTGATGTTTCTGACGAAATGGAGGTGAAAGAAGAGTTCCTAGAACTCTGTCTACTCTTATTGCTTTTTTTGGAGAAGCTGAGTGCCCTCCTCCTGCGTTCATTGGCAAGCGAATGGATCTGCTGATATGGCGATGCAAACAAATCTTGGTTAAATATAAACCCCTGACACTCACGGAGAGAGATAATGCTGTAGCTTGAGGATTCCGGGAGGTAGCTGGGTGAGTCATATACACTAAAGTTCTCGTTCTCAATCATTGAACTGGATAGGAACGAGTTCCTTCTCGCCCATGGCGATGACGCTGACGTGAATGACGACCTCCTTCTCTGTCCTCCAACATCCTTGCTTTCATGTTTCATTGCTTTATCCATACTCAATAACGCACAAAAAAAAATAAAGGTCCCAATCTAGAATTTCTGCTCCTCCTTACAACTTAATGGTTAGGTACACGCATTGATAACTATTTACAGAGTAGGGTACCATTTTGCACCACCAATAAAAACTTCTTCGCAGAACACATCCTTGTGGTTAATGGGGAGCTATATAATACGGGGTGCTTGGTGCTGACACTGGAGGTTTACGGGGAAAAAAAGCCAATCCCACGGTTGATCAAACCGAGCCGAGATTGCAATATGATGGCCAAGATTTTCCATTCTCATCACAACAGCCTTAAGCTGTTGATTCATGGTGCTCCGTATGTCCGGTTGATCTGGTGGATATAAAATGTTCTTTGATCCTCAAATGTCCCTGATAATTTGATAACTTCATAAACTGATAAAATAAAAAACTGATAAAATGATAAAATCAATAAAAACCCATGATAATATCCATGATAAATCTGTTGAATTCCATGATACACATGATGAACTCCATGATAAACTTGATGAATTCTATGATAGACATGAGAAATTCATCAATTGTTGAATGTTACGAGTGTAACAACTACACGTAAGATCTAGAATACTTTTCAGTCATCCTGTTCATGACAAATATAAGACCTTCTCTTGAGTTTTTCAAGTTGTCTGAGAACTTGTTGTGGCTCCATTGTTCTATTCTTCTCTTAAAGCCGAACAAATTGGAGGAAAACTTCACCTTTGCATTTACCACTGTTTTAGATTGCTCATCGCTTGAGCTGGAGTACTTTAAGAATTCTTCGACCCGGATAAACTTGTGGTGGTCAATGTTGGAGGTGTATGAGGTCATTATTTTGTTACGTGGGTTAACCACGATTCTTTCGATGATCCATGAGTTAAGTTGTGATCCTAACAACGGTTTGATAAACTTTGGTAACCGTCCAGTCTTGACGATAACCCTCGTGAGATGAAGATTTCCGTCGGTGTCTACGTGTTGGTCGATTGTATCACAACTCAAAACATGCTTAGAGTAGGGGTTGGGATACCTGTCAATATGTGCAAGCGAAGCAGTGGCAAACCCGTGGTTGTAGTGGTGGGTGTTTTCAAAGAAGAGCACCATTAATAATTTAATTTTTTATTGTATGAGGCTTGAAAAATGGATGAATAGTGCTCCTCGGAAAGACGGCACCTAAAAGAAGGATATGTTCACGTGATGAAAAGAATAAGTATCATCTGAGGGGGAATAACCTCATATAAACTACCGTTAACAAAATAACACCAAATATAGTATCGTTAATAATACTACACCAAACGTCAAGTAGAACCATTAGCCTAAAAAAACTTCTGTAATATCATTATTAAACGACATGTAATACCATTAACAAGCATGATGTAAACTACCAGAAAAAGAAAGTGAGAAACTAGAACAACTTGCTCATTGAGCAGTCGTGTAAAAGTCTTCTGAATGAAAACTTTAACTTGCCATCAAACATCGTTTCTAATCAATATGCATTAATTTATTTACCCAAAAAGAATAGGACGATATAACCCCGTGAATGGCGTTTATATTCCCACTCATACACCTAGATGGGCGTCTTAACTCAACCTTCCAAGGACACAGTTTTGCGTTTTCTGGCATGATTGTACACGTGCTGGTTTTCACGTGTATAATTGATAATATATTTGTCATACGCCTGCTCATTCCAAAATGAGTACAAGTAAGCCGGACCCTACCAGACACCCTTTCCCCTCTCCAGACAACATATGGTATAATCAGAAAACACAATGTGCGGCACCTTAATGATTTACATCTCCACCAATTAGAAGCAGCTCTATCTCCTTTCTTTGTAACCCGGTGTCCTGTTTCCCGCAGAGATATTTTCTCGGCCCGCAAATTAGTCTATGATGAATCGTTTCACCCCAAGCAAATACAGAAAATGCATCATGACCTTCTCGCATGGGTTTTCCCTCCTGAATCTCCGCCGGTAACGGTTGTTTAATGTTACCCCAAGTGTGCCCCATGTTTCAAAGTGTATTCATGCATTTAGAAACCTTGAAAATGGGGAATGTTGGGTTCGCTGGGTTGTCAAATTAATCTGCCTGTTCCTGAAGTGGGGTTTAGCCGAAACACTTGTGCTCAAAAGAAAGAAAAATACAAGGCTACAAAGAATGGTACGATAGCCTGGGTCATTACCGTGGGAGATATTATATAACTATATTATTCATGTGGGGATGCCTCGAACTTTTATGTTGCAAATTTTTTTATCTGCCAGTAAACGCAAGCGAGTTCGTGCGTCCGGCTTGGATCTTGTTTTTATTTTTCTTTGCGAAGCATCGCATTTTCTCTGGTGTTTTTTTGACCGTGATTGTTTACATTGTCATAGTTAAATTATTTCTGATATAACAAACATAGCGTTGTCAGCTTAACATTATGAAACTAATCTTAAGCCAAAATGCCTCTTTATCTTTTATACTATCATGTACAACGTGATCGAACCCTTTGAGCCCTGTACTTCAAAGAAAAAAACACTAAAGGGATTCCCTCGCTATACATTTCCATTTTGTTAGCTGATTTTTCAGTTTGGGCGCATCTCGTTGTTTTGTGCTCGCCATTGCATCATAACTTGCTAAACATGGCTGGAAAAAAAAACGTCTCCAACCAGAGAGGCATTGCTATGCTATCAATTTTTGGGGTATTGTTCAACCAAGAAAAATTACACTTAGCATTCAAGGCATAATTGCTGTTATAAAGTTTGGGAATATAGAAATTTTAATTATTTTATTTTTGATTATTTATTTCTGTTTTATAATAAGACGATAGTCATACCCCATATTTGGCTTTCCTATAAATAGAGAGAAGGATCCTTGGGAATATCAAATCAAATTATACGATGAGAACAGAAAAGAAGGGTGATACTACATCTGATGAGAATATAGTACTGGACATCCAACCATACTACTCCGAGACCGCCTCTGGAAGGTGGCTGGAATTTAAAGATTCATTTAGAAGAGCCATACCCACCGACAAGAATGACAACGGGATGACTAAATCTATAACAAAGAGACACTTGAGAATGACCGCTTTGAGTACAGGCCTTGGAACGGGTTTGTTGGTGGCTGCAGGTTCAAAGTTGAGAGCTGCTGGTCCGGGTGGTTTGATTGTAGCATATTTCATCACAGGTTACGTGATGTTGGTTCCAACAATCAACTCTGTTTCGGAGTTGTCGGTAGCATACTCGGGTTTGCCTGGTGGTTTCCAGTCTTACTACTCTAAATTCATCGACGACTCCCTTGGGTTTGCTTTGGGTTGGAACTATGCCTTTCAATGGGTTTGTGTCATTTCATTGGAATTGGTCACCGCCAGTATGACTATCAAGTTCTGGACAACATCTCTCAATCCTGATATATTTGTGGCGATATTCTTGGTTGTAGTTACTTTGATCAACGCTGCTGGTGTGAGAGTCTACTCCGAAGCTGAATATGCCATGAATTGCTGTAAGGTGTTGATGTTGGTTGGATTTGTGATTTTCGGTTTGGTAGTCGATGTTGGTGGAACCAAGTCGGGTTTCATCGGTGGAAAGTACTGGCATGACCCTGGTTCCTTCACCAGTTTCAAAGGTCTCGTTTCTGTATTTGTCACTGGTGCTTTTTCCCTTGGAGGTAGTGAGTTTATTTCCATTTCTGCAGCTGAAACTACTGGTAATGTGCGTGCTGCTCTTAGAAGTGCTTCCAAGTTGGTATTCTTCAAAGTTACTGTTTTATTCTTGGGCTCCTTGATCTTTGTTGGTTTGTTGGTTCCTAGTAACAACCCTAACTTGTTGGGTTCTTCCAGTGGTGCAACACACGCTTCCCCCTACGTGATTGCTGCTCAGTTACACGGTGTAAAGGTTATTCCTCATATTGTCAATGCTGTTATTTTGATTTCCGTCACATCTGTCGCTACTGCAGCCATGTACAGTAGTCCTCGTTTGATCCAATCGCTTTCTGAACAGGGATTGGGTCCAAAATGGTTGAACTACATTGACAGAAGGGGAAGACCTTTGAGGGCTTGGTTGGTTACTGTGGTTGCTTCCTGTTTTGCTTTTATTGCTACATTTAAGGACGAAGAAACAGTGTTTGTATGGTTGTTATCCATTTCCGCTCTTAGTTTTGTGTTTTGTTGGATGTTTATCTGCGTATGTCACGTTAGATTCAGAGCGGCTCTTAAGTACAACAATATTCCTTTGAGTTCTTTAGGATATGTTTCTCCTACGGGTATCATTGGATCGTATGTGTCCATTGTTATTAACTTTTTGATTTTGGTGGCTCAGTTCTGGGTTGCCTTGTGGCCTCTTGGTGGGAAAGGCGCAAGTGCACTTTCCTTCTTTGAAAACTACTTGGGTGCTCCTTCGATGCTCATTTTGTACATTGGTCACAAACTCTACACTAGGGACTGGACAATTATGAAGCGTGTCCAAGATATTGATATTGACAAGGATAGAATTATTTATGACCCAGAGGTTTTGGAATTGGAAAACCTTGAAACAAAAGAAAGATACGACAAAGCTCCTCTCTGGAAGAAGATCTTGATCATCTGCTTTGATTAGGGGTGTGGTTTATAAACTTGATTATAAAAGAAGTAAAACTTATACGTGATAATGAAAACAATAAATCAGTACGATAATTGTAGAGGCAACTGATGGATTGAGACGATAGGATTTTATGTAATTATCTTTCAAAACGAAAACATTAATAGCCACAAAACAGTATTACCAAGAAATTTAACTCTTACAAAAGAAGAGTCATTATCGCTTAAGTCTAACAGACCAACAAACTACCGCGGTTAATCTAAATGTTTTGTTATTTAGCAATCAAAGGTATCGGTGGTATGTGTCCGGAGCATGAGACTAAAAACCAATGCTCGACGCCTAAAATGCGATAAAGTTTGGAAATCCGATGTAGGCAAAATTGCAATCTTAATGTTCTTTTGCGCCCCGATTTGAAATTGCGAGGATGTGTTTTAGGTTATCGTGACCATTGGTGCAGTTTGATATTCACCATGATTGAAACGAGATACTCCAAGTTACTGGGATTGATTTTCTTATTCTGATGATAGGTTACTATCTCACCTTGAGACACATCTTGATGTGCAGATAAGTTGACATGGGCAGCCAAAAACAGGTTCTAAACCACTCAAAACAAATCACTCATAACAAGAAGTATCAAAGTATAAAAAATCGAACCCATTAAGGTATCAAAATGAACAAAACAAGAGACTAAAACATCCAAATGGATAAAACAAAAGACAAAAGTATCAAAGGCAAAACCTTATGTTATAAACATGTTTGTAGAATGTCCCCAAAGCACAAATAACAAATTATATCCACGAACTCTCTCATCATGTCCAATTTTGGTTTTACTTACTAAAAACCATCTTGAAACAAACACATACTAAAACACATCTGCGGCAGAACAATTGTTTGGCTGCGAAAATTTGTAAGCCGAGTGAACAATAGAAAACTGTGATATAGAACATAAATACATGTAATATAACTGAAATATTTTAAGTGATAAGTCTTTGAATTATTTCGATAAATGACCCAACGGAACAGTGGTACACTGGATCAGCTTAGCATCAATGCTATCGCTTGTATGCTCCAAACCCTCTCCGAGAACAAGGGGACAAACTATATGTTAATTACCCGGGAGAGCGAAAGCTCGCAGTTGAAGTACGCATACTCTGCACACTTCAAGGGCGTGCAACGAGACATGATATCCGAACTTTTGATGAAAGGATCGTTCGGAGGCACACTTGGTGTGATTCGCCCAGCGTTGAAAAGGATCAAGTATGTGGAGTTCAATAGGCGCAATCAAGCCGAGATTGGGGAACATTATGCAGCCCTTCTTGTGTGTTTGACTCAGAATGTTTGCAAGGAAATCGCAAAAGCGTGGATCCGAGTAGCAGAACCAAAAAAACAAGCATTGTTCCCATATAAAAACTATAATGACTCTAAACCTCCATGGTGGCCAAGAGAAGTCAACCACGTTGAGCCTGACCACTTGGATAAGGCTGGAAGAATCACCCTTTTGACGCACCTCTTGCAGAATCCGGATGTTTCTCTAGAACAAATGAAGTCCAAAACAAGTGTTTTGCATGAAGGAGATAAGTTAGTTCATCTTTTGTTGGATGAGATATACTATATCACCTTTTACAGCCGTTTGTTCTATGCTGGGACCGCAGTGGTTCCTCGGAACTCCCAGTTATCGGCTCTTGCACGTGCCTGCTTGACCCGTGACACTTTGGTATTGCCAATTAGTGATTTGGGTGCGGGTTCTAGAAGGACTGGCACTTTGATGATGAGCAAGATATCCAAAAATGACATTAACCATGAGGTTTTTCAACTTGATTCTTCCTCCTTGGAATTATACCAACATGAAAGAGTTGAGCAGTTACATCCTTTATCCCATCAAATTTCAAATGCGCAGGTCCTTGAAGGCCTCAATTATCAGAACAAAGCCTCACCTCAAGCTCTGAATCAGGCACAAGAAGCTCTAACACAAGCTATAGCACATTCCCAGGTTTGGGCAGGAAGAAATTCTCAAGGTAGAACTCGGATGATGGAATTGCCTATGGCCGAATCTACGCCTGCCAAAAAAGTCAAGCTTTATTCGGGATCCAGATCTCTCGTTCCACTTTCAGATACTTCGGTACCTTATATTAAGCAAGAATTCTCCAATTTACCTTCCTCACCAAACAATACTCCTGCCTGTGGTACGCCAGAAAACTCAAGCAATGTGGAAAACATATTCAGTAAACAAGCAAACGAATCCACCAGTGAGACTTTTTACTTGAACCTTACACAGGTTGGCATCGAAGAGTCTATTCTTGAAACTAGAGAACATGCCTTGCATGATTATCTGGATTCTGTGTTTCCGGTGATTGGAAGTTATACTTCGGATTCAGAGCTCACAAGTTATTATGAGTGAGTTTTTTATTTGGATATGATATTAGATATGATTGGAGATATTGGCGATATTAGATATGATATTGGAGATAGATGGGAAAGCGCTATTTGGAAGAACTCGTGGGCTTTTAAAATATATTAACAGGCATTATCATTAGATCGGCTCATTGAGCCACTAGTTTATTAAATTATACCCATGATTCCACCTTTTACTCTATTTGTGATGAGTTCGCAGCCAAAAATTTAGTATAAATTCTGTAGATAAGTTGCAAAACAATTTAAAATATCAACTACACTTCATGAGTTCTCCAATTCAAGCCATCACTTCACCAGTTCCAATCATTCCTGAAGGAATTGAGGGCACAGGCTTTGCAGGTGTTGCAGAGGATATTAGCAATATTGGGGGTAGTCTGGAAGATTTATCTGGGAGAGCGGCTATTCCCCCAAAATGTACAGCACTTCCAATTACAAGTGAGCACTTGTCTCAATATCCAATGGTTAAGAGTACTCAAGAGTTCTTTGGTAAGCTTCCCCTTGCAGGTACTGGATCCAAGGCTCTAACTCCAACTATTAGTTGGATGGTTTCGTACCAACCAGCCAAGTTTATCGCTGAGAATACGGACTGGGCTGGAAACGCCATATTGAATAAGGTTGATCGGTTTGTGCCCGGCTTGAAGAGATTGGAGTTTCATGATGTTACGGATCCAATCACCAATCCAATTCACAAAGGAACCGCGTTTATTGAACACACTTTTTGGAAGAAGGAGGGTCCCGTTCAAAGAAGTATTGTCCAACCAATTATCGAAGCTAAGTCAACAATGGATAATGCTGTTGTGGAAGGGGCCACCACCCTTATTAGTCAAACCGACATTTTGGTTGCGCCATTGAATAACAAATTGGAGAGGGTTATCACCAAGGTTTCGCCTGAAACTAAAAAAGTGTCTTCTGGTGAATGCTCAACTGAGGTTTACCGTACCTTCCATATCGTTGGTAACGCTATCAGAAGAGTCAAGGAGCCCCATGTCCCCGTTGTTCTGGAAACTTTGGTTGCCGCTAGTGCCCAATAAGCGTTTTAGTAGTTTATATTGTGATGTTGCTTTCAACATAAATGTTTTCATTTAGTGTTTTCTGTATTAGTTTGAAACTCTTTCAGTGTTTATTGTTGATGTCATTTTTTAATTTCTTAGTATTCCCTATTGATTCCTTCTTAGTGAATCTTGTGAATTTCTTAGGTTCCGTATTGATTTCTTAGTGTTCCTTATTGATTTCTAACTTCTTACGCGAAACTCATAATCCCTTGAAAAGCATCTATGGATCAACATCATCGACATCACTCTACAACAAATATAACATTTCATTTATTTATTTACTGATATTTTGACATGCTAGAAGAATAAGTAAAAATTATTAATTTACAGTGGTGGGTGGAATGAAAATGAGATTGTAGGTACAACGGACTGACAACCAACCACGAGGGTGTCTTTAGACCTCAATCATGAATTTAGTCCTTGGACTTCTTCTTGTCCTTCTTGTCCTTCTTGTCCTTCTTTTCCTTCTTGTCCTTCTTTTCCTTCTTTTCCTTCTTATCCTTCTTATCCTTCTTTTCCTTCTTTTCCTTCTTTTCCTTTGGCTTCTCTTCTTCATCATCGTCACTATCATCTCTAGATCTCTTCTTCAGTTCTGGAGCGGCTTCAGCGAGGTCACTACCACCCAAGGCCAAAGCAGCCTTGACTGCGTCGGAGTTCTTCATTGGAGTGGAGCCAGTTTCGTAAAAGTTCAATCTTTCTTCAACTTGCTTCTTCAAAACTTCACCGAAAGCGGTAGAAGGTTCGTCGGAATAGTTATCGATTCTGGAAGCAATAGAACACTTGTTGGCCAAGTATCTGGAGATTCTACCCTTGTTCTTAGCAGCAGCTTTACCAATGAAAGAAGAGTGGTAGATCAAACCGTACTTTGGAGTGTTACCCTTGGTCTTCAAAGCTCTGAACAAGGCCTTTTCAGCACCCAAGATTTGCACGGTAGAAGCAGCTTGCTTGGACAAATTGGTCAAGGAACCAGCGTGGGAGATCAATCTAGCACCAAGAACTTGACCAATCAAGGTGGATAAGTTTGGAGCGACAATGTGCATCTTGTCAGTCAAATACTTGTACAAGTTAGCACGGTCTTCGGTCAACTTGACAACTCTTTCAGCAAAGGTGGTGACGTTGAGCATGTCCAAGTCAGACAAGTCTTGGCCCATGGAGATTCTGGCGTTGTCGATAACTCTTTGGGCGATACCAGAGTCGTCGTTCAACAATGCGGCGACATCGTGCAAGGACTCATCGGACAAAGAGGCCTTGTCCTTGATGAATAAGGCCAACTTGGCGTAAGAGTAGTTGTCTGGGACAATCTTAGCCAATTCTGGAAAGTGCCATCCGTACCATTCCTTAAGTCTCATGGAGAAGGTGTTGATGTTCTTGTCTTGTTGGTCCAAGGTGGCAATAGCTTGGATGATGTGGTTGTCGTTCTTTTGGACAGAGAACTTAACCTTGGCTCTGGAGAAGGCATGTCCCAAACCCAATTGGGCTCTTTCAATGTCACCTTCCTTTAATTCCTTGAATAACTTGTCGCCATGGACTCTGATACCTCTCAAGAAGTCTTGGACAATCTCACTGGCCAAACAGTCAACGTATGGGAAGTATTCCTTGACGGATGGACCCAAGTTCTTGTCAGAAACACCCAAGGTGATTTTACTGTCAGCAGAAGTCTCTGGCAAGTTCAACTCCAAAACAGACTTCAAGTAGTCGGAGACCAAACCTTCAGAAATGTCGTTGGCGTTCTCCAAAGCTTGAGCAGCACCCTTGAATGGGGCAAAGGAAACCAACTCAACCATCTTTGAGAATTTACCAAAGTCATTGGCTGCTTCTTGCACTTCCTTCATTCTGCTGGCAACAGCATCCTGTTGGATCAACACCTTGAATATAGCATACCCAGTAGCTTCTTCAAAAAGAAGATAGTCTAATCCAGCCATCTTGTATATGTTCTACTTTTATTGAAGATACAAAAATCTAGAAGATGGGTTTTTGACAACTGAAAATTTCTTCCTCATCGCGACAGCCCATCGTAATTTTTTCTCTAAAAACAAAAGTCATGTGATGTTCAGCACGTGTACACACTACAATAATGATCAGCGCTTGATGCAGTACCTTTCAATTTGCATCCAAATTAATGTGTATACATAAACATTTCAGACAAGCTTTCGAGCTTTGAATGAAAATTTTCTTGTACATCAGGGTATTTTCACGGATGATTACTTAGTGAGTTTACAAATCAGTTCTTGATAGAGTTCCCATCACAAACCTGCTGCAAGTTACAAGTTCTCAATGATTACGAGATTTTCATTCGGCATGCTCATACACCGTCTACACTAATCATCCAAACTATCTAAGCAAAATTAATATCCCAACCCAATTCCAACAATATGGAGTGCCAATCAACAACCGAATTGCCATTTTTATTTCTTTCCCAGACCTTTTCCATCAAGAACTTTGCACGCTGGACATTCCATTGTCCATACAACTTCATGAAGTCGTCTAATCTTTTAATCATTGCGTCTCTTTCAAAGATGGTAAAGCAATGGATGCCGGACATGAACAAGGGGAACACGAGCGACGCTTGTACTGGGGTACCGATAAGAACATCAATACACTTTGTCAAATCTGTGTTTAAAATCTGCATTTCAAGCATTGAAGGATTGCACTTCATCACTGCTTGTTTTAAGAATAGTTTTGCACTTAATTGAAAGGCTTCAAACAATGTTAATTGGTGCTCTAATTCCTTTTCTGTCATTCCAATGAGATCATCTGACTCTGGTCTGCACTCGTCGATTTGATTTTCAATAGCTTTAGCCTTTTCTATTATCGAATATAATGCCCTGTTGATAATAGCATGGTCACTAGAATTCGATTCCCGATCATCTTCGCTGCCGTCATGATCACCACTATATGGACTGGAGACTCTGGAATGCAGCAATTTCAACGTCTCATTGCTTTCAAACACCAATGTATTGATTGCACCAATCATAACATATAGTCTCTTGGAAACCCCCAATAGTGGACTCAACAGTCCCTTGGAGTACCCGTACTGGTCGTTAAATATCCTGTCATAATCTTTGGAAGGGAAATAGGTTCCACGGTGGTAGGATGAACTCGATAACAAGTCGTGGTAGGCAAAATTTGAAATTAACCAGTGCTCCTCTTTCAGCTTATTCAAATTCAAGATGCCACCATTGGCACACAAAAGCTTCCACCCCCATCCCAAGATTATCGACCAGTTCTTCACGTCTCCCTTCCCGATCTCAGCACCACATATGATCAACAAGGTGGCCAATTTGATAATCAAAGAGTCCCTGTCCATACTTAAAGTGATGTCTTTCTTGGAATGCACTGCATTATGATCGAGATTTTCCAATCCAGATAATGATCCATTTAAATGTTGCAATGCTTTTGTTACATACTTGGTGCCTTCCACTGCCCATTCTCCACCCAAGTGGAATCCTGCCCAAGCCAATAGTCCGTAGAGAACACCCTTGTCTTTACTAGCCAAAGGCAAGAAAATGCTCTGATACGAATTCGAGTCACTCTGTGACGTTGGTGCAATGCTGATTCTCTGTGACAATACATCCACATAGTAGCTGTACAAGTACGAGCTCACTGGCGACGAAAGTTCAGGAAAACTGGATGGAGATGTATATAGTGGAGTGAACTTGGAATTGATGCTAGGGATAATTTCATTGAAGCCAGAAACCTTGCCCACTTCTGTGGAAAAGGCTTCAATGAGCGAGGTAAAGCTCTGTGATTTAATATTGGAGTCGTTTTTCTGATTCCAGTATCTTTCCTTAGCATCATCAGCATCTGATAACTTGTTCGGCACGTCTGTGTTGAGCTGCTGGAAGGAGATATCCTTGAGGAAGCTCAAGAACGCCTCTGGGGATTGTGCTGTGCTTCTGCGCCCAAAATCCAAGATGAGATCCCTTGAATCAGAGGGTGGCATGTTTTTCGCTTGGTGCTCAGGCTGAGGTAATGCAACCCCCAACGTTGATGCAATGCTTTGGTTTGGAGATGGAATCATGCCATCTAGAGTATTAAAGGTTAATGGCAGCATTCTCTGTATAGGCGGAGTGTTTCCGAATGAACTTTCTTGGATAATCTGGACATTTGGGGAACCCTCTGGTACACTCCCAGATGTGTTTGCTGGTATATCCACCATCTCAGAAGAAGATTGGGGCCCTAGTATGTTAATGCTTTGGGGTATCGTTAAGCCATTTGGCGATAGCGTATTTTCTAGACTGGTTGGGGGTATTAGACTGGTTGGGGGTGTTAGACCGGTTTGTAAGGTTTGTATGCTGGTTGGGGGCAATGTGTTATGTAGAGTGGTTTGTAATGTGTTATGTAGAGTGGTTTGGGCCAGTGCGTTATGTAATCCGTTTGGAGACAATGTGCTCTGCATCGCATTCGACAAAGAGTTTCGCAAAGCCGAAGGAGGAGATTGAGCCAAGGAAGACGGAAACGGGTTCAGGAACGCAGAGGAGGTGGCCAAAGAGTTATGTAGGCCGACTGTTGTGTTCAAAACGGTTGAGTTTGATATGGAGTTTTCACCGACCGATAAGCCCATCAAAGTGGGGTTGACGGGGTTATATAGGTTTATATGAGAGTTTTGGAGATTCGGGTCATTCTGGAGTTTTGATCTGAGATCCGAGTTGCTGTAACGGAACCCACTGTGTGGTGTTTCGTGGAGGATTTTGGAGATTTTGGGGGACGAAGTAGCGGAAGACGCAGCAGAATGAGGTAACGGCGGATTGTGGGGTTTCAGAGGGCTATCCGAGCGCAAAATCTTAGGTTTACGTTTACGGAGCTTTTTCTGTCCTTCGTCAACCTCCACTTTACGCTTCAAGTCCCTGATTTCTGACTTGGTCATGAGGTTGTAGTCGGCCCAGATACATTCCTTATTCAATCTCGAACAATCAGAACACACTGGCTGCTTCTCGTCACACTTTTTCTTTCTTATTTTACACGTTAAACACCCGTTCTTGGACTTTTTGGGCGCTCCTGACTTGCATAGGTCTGTGTGTGTGTTCATGTAGGACGAAGGCCTTGGGTTCTCCATTTCTTTCTTGACTTTCACTTCAGAATCCGCTTTGGCATCAAACATTAAGTTCATCGTGGTGTGGTGTGGTGTGGTGTGGTGTGTGTTGAGTGTGTGTTGAGTGTGTGTTGAGTGTGTGTTGAGTGTGTGTTGAGTGTGCTCTGGTTGAGTGTGCTCTGGTTGAGTGTGCTCTGTGGTAGTTGTTCGTAGTGCAGGGTGTGGTGATTACTCTATGAAGGTCTGTATGGAGATTCTGACCTTTAACTTCTGCTCATTCTCAAGGCGTATAGACCCGGTAGTCGCGGTAGAGTAGTTTCGGCCTTTATGAATTTCGATGTTAAACAAGGCTTATATCAGCAACAACTCTTTTTTTAATATTCGGTACAGAAAAAATTGTAAAGGTCATTCTAGCAGAATCATATCGAAACGAGACAAAAGCGACATTGCCTGGGGCCAGACATAGCCGTTCCGACTTAGCCTGGAATCGGTGCCAATTTCAGAAACGAGTATACTGAAGAGTCGATGGCATAGTCTGAGTCATAGTAGTCCCCTGCCGATCTCCAGAGTTCCAGCCGTTGGGGACGGAACTGGTTTTTTAGCCAGTGCGACGAAGCTTTGTGTGATTCAGTGCATGAATGTAAGATGGAACTTATAAATGGAACCCATAAATAAGCCCGTGGTGTCAGGTGGAACCCATAAATAAGCCCGTGGTGTTTGATAAAACCCATGAATGAGCCTGCGGTGTTTGGTGGAACCCATGGATGAGCCTGCGGTGTTTGGTGGAACCCATAAATAAGCCCGCGGTGTTTGGGGGAACATGCGGAGAGACATGAACAAACTTGGACCGGAAAAACGACCGGAAAACGGACCAGAAAACAGACAGAGTTTGGCACACACAAATGGGTTGTGTTATGGTGCTCACTTCTATGGTTTGCAGATGTGTTTGCTGAACAGCTGGCCTTACATGAATGCCCTATGCATGAAAATGAGAAGTTTACATGAATCAACTGGCTGACACAGTGGACCAAACAGCCGTATTCACTTTGTCTGATTGTAGGGACCACTTTATTCACTTTGTCTGATTGTAGGGACCACCGTATTCACTTTGTCTGATTGTAGGGACCACCTTATTCACTGTCTCGGATTATAAGGACCACTTTATTCACGGTTTCTGGTTGTAGGGACTGTTTTTATTGTAGTGGACCATTGCTTCGTTTGGTTTCTTCCAAGCTAGCTCTTAATCAAGTTCTCCGGAGATCATTCCAAACAGCCGAATTTGTGAACTATTCTCGAGGCTTGGCTGGTATAGATGGCCCTCCGAAAAACCAAACTTCCTCATTATTATGCTTTTTAGACTTATGATCCCTGGTGTGTCTTCGTAAAAATACGGCTGTAGGTTTTGTACTTCACAGCTTTTTCTTTGGGTCAATTGATTCTGCTTATGTTAGAGGTTTAGGGCTTTCAGTTTTGGCTTTCAGTTTTGGCTTTCAGTTTTGGCTTTCAGTTCTAGGATTTTCACTTAGACTTCCGTTAGGCTCTAGTCATACACTTCATTATTTTCTACTCTTAAACTATTCTTTGAAGTACATTTCTTTTCTATTGCAGTTTTTCCGTATTCTGACATTTATGGCTGCATCTACCATTCGATTCCACGTATAACTCATCAAAAATCATCTCGTAAACTTTCTGATTTACATAAAAGCTTCAACTTAAAACCCAAAATCACATCTGACAAATATTGTCTGAATATTGAGGTTCCGTACGTGTAAAAGTTTCCTGCAAACACTAACAGATAGTTTGTTTTGTGAGGATGTCAGTAAACGTAATAAAACGGGAGATGTATTTATGTGATGCCCAACAATAAAATGCCGTAGTGAAAACCGAATGGCTAATTATTAGTTCATTTCATTCGCCTTGCCAAATAATACGCCAGGAAATTTAAGTTCATTCACGGTATAATCTAGAAAACACAATCGATAGATATTCTAACGACAGTTCTGTTCTATGAATTATTCAAGAAGAACACTTGGGTTTCTCAGTCTGGTTTCAAGGGACGAATAATCTTGTTCTTGAGTGCATATTCTGATGGTATTTTGTTAGCAGTATTTCAGAGTTGAATTGAGAGAATAGGTAAACCAGGTTGATATGGGTCGATACAAGACAACCCACGTAGAGTTCTGGTGGATTTTTAATATGGGCTATGGTAATTATCCATTGAATATTGAAATGGTTTTAGTATCGATTTAGATTGGACACTTGAAATGCTGACCAAAAAAAATCAGCTAAAGAGAAGTACATAACGTCAACTAAAGATTGCATGTCATCATCTGAAGATAATTACATAAAAGTAACATCATCTAAAGATAATTACATAACATCATCTGAAGATTACATAACACTAGCAGTTACATAACATCATCTGAAGATTACATAACACTAGCAGTTACATAACATCAGCTGAAGATAATTACATAATACAAATCAAGTGCTGAAGCAACCGTGCCTCTTGAAACACATTTAAGAAGATTGTAGGTAGATATCGTATGTAACACAAAATAAAGAAGAGCTATACAGAGGGTTTCTGGAGCATCTGTAACGTTTCACTGTGAATAAATCTTAAAGAAGCTGAAGACCCATAACTACAAAGATAAGAGCACCAATTGACATCACTTGTTGATTTGCAACAAAAGCATCTTAAATTTAACAGCATAAGCAAAATCAAAAGTCACATAATGGAAGTTAACACACAATAGGAACAAGACATTGACCGTTTGTTAAGGTATCCAGTGCCTGGACATCCAATTCTAAGATATCGAATGCCTGGACAACAATGCTAAGATTCTAATGCTAATACTGTCAAGGGATATACAGTAGTGTCGAGAAGCTGAACCTTGTGATCTTCGAGAACCTTCGAGAAGCCTTAGTGGTAGCTTGTAATCATGACACAAGCATTTGTATGAAATGACTAATGTGCGTGTGATTGCTGGTTAGACAGGATATTTACAGGTTGAACGATTGCTGTTTCCCAAAGTGGTTAATGCGCACTCTCATATGAATGATCAAGGAAAAACCTCTCATGTTAAAACTCACACTACAAATACCACCACAAAAGAAGTTCAAGGAGGTTCTCTCTCAAAAAAAATATAAACCAACGGGAAAAAATTAAAATAGATTTATATTCTTCTTCATTTGATCAAGAACTATTTTACACATAAAACATGTCTTTAAAACGTATTAACAAGGAATTAACTGACTTAGGAAGGTATGTATGAGATATGCAAAGTTGGGAGTTTTGAGCTTGGAGAAGGGGAGGTTCTCCTTTGACTTTGGGTGGAGTGAGGGAGAAGTGGACAAGGAGGGGCAGCGGCAACACTATGAGCAGGAATCTTCAGAAGATGGATATACAGGTGCCTATACACTTGATAAAATCATCATATACGTATAGAATGAACAGAATTCTATTGGACACGGCCTACACGGGTGCAACTGTGTAGGTGAGCACTGATTGGTTGTGACAAATTGATTGGTGGCGTTTTTTTTCTGTCGACATTTTGATGACCTGACATTTTAACAAACCAGTATTCAACAAAGTTAGAAGCTTTGATGTTTGATTCGAATTGGACACTCAAACAGGTGAGTGTTGTTGTCGGTAGCGAAATAATGAGTAGTGACAATTCTGGATTTTTTTTTGTTTTGAAGTTTGATTTAATTACTTCCGAGACCCAATCTCCATCAGAATAAAGTATTCCCCATAAGGCATCCATAGGGCCAATCTCCACAATCCCGAAATTTTGTAGAATACTAACCAGGGTTTAGAGATCCACCATCTTCTTGTTCTGCCGGCCCAGTCGGTGATGATTTATACCACTGGCAAGCATCTATTATGGGTCCACCAGACTCGCCATATGCCGGGGGTGTGTTTTTCCTCTCGATCAACTTCCCAACCGACTACCCATTCAAGCCACCTAGAATTGCCTTCACTACCAAGATCTACCATCCAAATATCAATGGTAACGGTAACATTTGTTTAGATATATTGAAGGATCAATGGTCACCTGCATTAACCATTTCCAAGGTTTTGTTATCTATCTGCTCTCTTTTGACAGATGCTAATCCAGATGATCCATTGGTTCCAGAAATTGCTCACATTTACAAACAAGATAGATCCAAGTATGAAGCCACAGCCAAGGAATGGACAAAGAAGTATGCTGTTTAAGCTGAGGATTGGGCAAAATTGAATAGATGTGTATGTAATGTATATGTTAACATATTTTTACGTATTCAAGCACGAATGTAACGACGGTTACTGCGTGAAGATGTAGGTGACGTGACGACTGCTTTCGGTTATCAACATGCAGCTGCGAGAGATCATCAGCAGTAGCCATAGAACATGAACATGTAGGCGTCTTATATCATCAGCAGTGGCCATAAAACTTGCACATGCAACAGCAATTAAGCCAGTCAAGCTCGTTTGTAGATGACAGTCAAAGTTTGTGACACCAAAATCATCAAGAGCATCCAAAATACGTTAACCAATGTAATTAGAAAATTGTCCAAATAAGCAATGACATGAATTAAATAACCAAATAGCAAACGTAAGTTAATCAAATGTAATTAATAATGGAAAATACAAATTATAACGCAAGTTAATCAGGTATCATTAATAACGAAATTTACAGTTAATAAGGGAAGATACCCCAACATGTATTACTGCTTAGCCAAATATGTTTTAACTAAGTTAACCAAATATATTGAAATGTGTTTACGATCTATAACAAAGATAACCAAGACCAAACTAAGTTTGTATCAATGAATCAAGCAATATAGAAAAGCAAAACTAACAACTACTGATAACATACCCCAGAATCCATGACAAAACACTATGATCTCGGCATCACAAGGTTCCTGAACGTTCAACAACATACTCCAAAAGCTGATAAACTCTATAATCTCGGCTTCAAAAGGTTTCTGAAACGATCAACAACATACTCCAAAAGCTGATAAACTCTATGATCTCGGCTTCAATATCTCCGACACTTTAATCAATAGTCGTTTATGAGTAACTTTGAGCAAGATATTAAATCAACGTGAAATGCATAATGAGCCCGGGAAAACAATGCAGATATAGCATGTGATAGAACAAGCAAGCAATTGGTAAATGGTCAAATAGTGTTTACTGCTCACAAAAGGCTTAGTGCTCATAGCGTGCATAAAAAATGCCGATACCACACTTGATAAGCCCATCTTCTTATCTTATAGACTCTCGAGGACCGAGTTCAACCGAGGAAAATACTAGCCAGACGCGAATGATGGGTGACATATATTTTTTGATACGGTAAGTGTCAAAGGTTAGGCGAAACAAGCCTTTCCCCGGATGCACCCGGCGCACTAGCGGCAATGGATATCATGAAACTGGTACAAGCACGTCACGGAATGCATAGTTGCAAAATGTTTAGATAGGCTCGATAAGATGGTTATGAAGAGTTGAATGGGGCTGTAGAGTGAGTATGTAAGTAGGGTTGACGCCATGAGTGCCTTGTATACCTAAAAGAGAGTGTGTGGGGAAAAGTGTCAGCTGATGAGGAGTACAATCGAATGATAATTCCGGTTTGCTTCCATACGTTAATGCAGGTCACAATATAAGCTTCGCCCCTATCTGGGCGACCCAGCAAGTGTAATAAAGTCCATATAAATAGTGGGGAATATCCAATAAGATGGAAGGTATATGAAACATTGTGTAGAGCAAAATGAGTGAAAAGAATCAAGAAAAGGCCGAATGGGAGAAGACAGTTGAGAGGAAACTTGCATTGAGAGATGCTAAGTTTAAAAAGGAATGGTTGATTCCTGAATCGGAATTACCACCGGCATCAGTGAAGGATGTTTCCAAGTGGATTGAAGGCACCAATTACCTCAGCAAAGAAGAACTCGAAATCACAAACACCAGCGCGGTTGGTTTATTGGAAGCTATCAAGACTAAGAAATGGAGGTCAGTTCAAGTAACCAAAGCCTTCTGTCACAGATCGCAGATTGCACAGCAATTGGTTAGCTGTTTAACCGAGGTGTTCTACGATGAAGGTATCGCTTCTGCGCAAGAATTGGATGATTACCAAGATCGCACGGGTAAATTGAAAGGGCCATTACACGGCTTGCCCATTTCATTGAAGGACAATGTAGTTATAAAGGGACAAGCTGCAACCCTCGGCGTTGTTGATTACTGTTTCAAGCCCGAGAAATTCGACTACGATGCTGGCATTGCCCAAATATTGAGGGACTTTGGTGCTGTTTTCTATGTGAAAACCAACATGCCGTTTATAGGGCTGTTACCAGAAACGTATAACCGTGTTTGGGGCACCACCACAAACCCGATGAATAGAGAGTTGAATTCGGGTGGTTCTTCTGGTGGTGAGGCTGCTTTGGTCAAGTTGAAAGGCTCCCCCTTGGGAATCGGCAGCGACATTGGTGGGTCCATCAGAATCCCCGCCTCTTTTCAAAACTTGTATGGTATGAGACCAACCTCAAACAGATACCCTAATTATGGAAATCGCGCAGGTCTCCCAGGTCACGAATCTGTCTACTTAAGTATTGGGCCTATTGCTAACCACTTGGAAGATGTCTCCTTATTGAACAAGTTGATTTTCGATTTTCCTGTCGATGAAGTCGACCCAAAGGGCTTGAATGTCCCTTACCGCGATGTCAAGTTGAATGACAAATTGAACATCGCCATATTGCCTAATGATTTGATTGTAACACCAACACCTCCAGTCAGAAGAGCTGTTTCAATCACAAGAAAGCTCTTGGAAGAGGCTGGCCACGACGTTGTCGAATGGGACCCAAAGTTGCATGGCCCATTATTCCAAAAAATGTTCGAGTTGCAATTCTCCGATGGTTTGAAATTCACTTACTCCTTGTTTGAAGCAAGTGGGGAAAAGATGTATCCTGTTTTTGAGAATGGTGTTGGTAAGTTCGAGGAATTCGGTGTTACCAAGTTGAGACAGGCTCAGCATGAAAGGACTGAGTTGGCCAAAAAGTTCTTGGATCAGTGGTTGGAAACGGCTTCCAAGACCAAGAACGGCAAACCAATCGATGCTATTGTCATGCCCGTATCCCCACATGCCGCGTGTCCAAACTTTAAGTTTGGGCTGTATGTTGGGTATTCTGCGATATTCAACGTTTTAGATTATCCTGGTGTGACAATCCCCATCACCAGAGCAGACAAGGATGTCGATGTTAACGATCCAGAGAGTACAAACTATTCCTCTTTCGACACTGATATTTGGTCTGGGTATAATGCGGAACAGACACACGGGGGTGCTGTTGCCTTACAGGTTGTTACGAGAAGACTCCAGGACGAGAAGGCTGTTGAGGTTGCACGGGTCGTTTCTGAGCTTGTCAAGTATACTGAGTAGTAGGACAGCGAACGTAGCCGGCTATTATTCGATTTCTACAAAAACACTATCTTTGAATTTGACTTTAGAGATGATGAACACGATATCTTTGGCATTGATGATAATGATAAGAATTAAGTATTACGAATACGAACACTTCTTATAAGAATACGCAATACGAACACTTTGTATAAGAATACGCAATACAAATACTTCTGATAAGAATACGCAATACAAATACTTCTGATAAGAATAAGTAATTCGGATACTTCTGATAAGAATAAGTAATTCGGATACTTTTGATAAGAATAAGTAATTCGGATACTTTTGATAACAACAAGTCATACAAATACTTTTGATAACAACAACTAATACAAATGCTTGGGATGAGTTAAAGAGATATACTTTTACATAGCACTCGTAGTCTGTAGTACCCACTAAGATAGTGGGAGTGTCAATATCGACCCAAACTGTGGTTGTAGTAGCCATGATCTAGAAAAATTATAATCAGAATTGTACTCAGAAATGCATCTTTATGATATCATAGTCCCTTTTCTGTTAAATATAGCCATATTAGTGTTGAGCCTTCTAATATCTAATCTTAATTTTTCTTATCACAATCATTCTGTTTCTAGAGTACTTCCTGAGATCGACTTCTTCATTACCTCAAATTTCCTTCTTCTGTTGATTTCGCTTCCACAGCAACAGAATCGAGATATGACCATCCTCATGTGGGGTCATTGTCACTGATATGGTCCCCAGAATAGATTGAGTATTCAATCTGCTAACCCAGCAAGCGTAGCGGAACTTTACAATATCCTAGCATCGTCACATAACCAATAGTACAGCAAGTGCATTTGAACTTTGATTGGTTAGACCAGGTATCGGTACTATGGAACAGATATAGACAGTTGTGCTAATGGAGATGAAATAGTATTTACTAAGAGATTGTCAAATAGATTGTAGCTTTAGATAAGTGCAGTTTGATATGGGAATCAAAGTAGCTGTAGGTGTAGGAACGCAACGTCTCGCTACCCAAATGAAGATGATCGGAATGACAGCCCCGATAAAAAGAGGTAAAGTATTATGAGGAAGTTTCATAGCTCTCTTTTTCGTTAATAACGGATCTTGTTAGTGCAGATTCTCAGTACATATGCTATGCCAGCGCTAGAAAAGTCTCGCTACAGCGGAATATAGCTACGCTCGCTGGGTATTGGCGGATAATAATATAGAAATTAACTAGAAGTGCTTCCCTAATGATAGGCAAATCTCACTACAGCTCGATATCATCGCTAATACTCGGTATCATCGCTAAAACTCGGTATCATCGCTACAACTCAATATGCTCACTAAAACTCAATATGCTCACTAAAACTCAATATGCTCGCTACACTTGCTGAAGGATCGCGGAGTCACGCTAGGCCCGTTGTGGGTATTTCCTTACATAATCCAGTCACCACGAAAAATCAAACTGAAAAAACAAGCAGCAAGCAGCTTATCGAGTCGAGTACGATGGAGAAACTCACCACCTTTCAGTTGAACGACTCACACAAGTTGTTTGAGTTGGCGAAACAACTCAACAAAAACCGCTTCTTCGAGGCATTCCTCACGGACCAACAGTACAAGGTTTTGAATCATATTTTAGAGCTAGACAACTTTGATCTTTGGTACAATTTCCTCGAAGGCAACTGCTATGTGCGGTTCATACACATATCTGTAATGGAGAAAGAGAAGGAAAGTGAAGGCACAGGCATCGGTGCGCATGCTGGTGCCGACACTGGCGCCGACACTGTCGCAAGCTCAGATACTGCCTCTGGTGTGGAGCACGACAAAGTAACCCCCGAAACGACGACACACGTGGATATATCGTTTGAGGAGGGATTGAAGATGATCAGGGCTTTGTCACTACACATACGGTATCTTCTTTGGGAAAAAGCTATTGATTTCTACTATAAAACGTTAAACATGGATGACTCGTCCTTCCCCATTGAAGAGGTTAGCGATGAATACGAGCTTATCGACTCATTGGATCGCGTCGAAGAGCCCAAGGAACAGGAGAAACTGCAGGAGGAATCTAAGGTACGAGAAGAGGAGGATGACTATGATGATGATGAGGAAGAGGAGGGGCAAGACGAAGTTGCACCGCTTCAAGAGACTCCAGCCAGTTCACTCCTGTTCAACGAAGACAAACAGGTGATACTAGAGATCCCCACATCTATTTTTGCACTGACAGTATCACTGGAAGATTTGGCTGATGCCAAGTCCCTGGTTGAAACTGAAGGGTCCCCCCTTGGGTCAGCGCAAAGTTTGAATGGAAATGTGGTTTCTTCTCAGGTTTCGCAGTCCAATTCTCAGAGTGACCAAAGCAACCAGGGTAATGCTAGCGGGGTCAACTCGGGGTCTCTGGCCCCGCCGGCCTCTCTGGCCCCTCTAGCCTCTCTGGCCCCGCTGGAAGTCACTTACCAAGAAGATCATTTCCTCGAAGACCAAGAACGATTAATTAGAGAGTCCAACAAAGTTTACCATAACTTTGAATACGACAGACAAACGTTAATTAAGAGAAGAAAGCTTGAGAAATCAGACATGCAACTTGAAAATCCCAAAAGTAACACCACTAGCGGGAACGGTTCACGGGTACATGATTCGCCAACGGCCTCAGCAATGGGAAATTCAACATCTAGTATCGGAATCAACTTGGGGGCAGCATCGACGTCGCTCCAGCACTTGTTGAACACGATCCAGCAGAAACGTGATGATGTAATGTTGAACGACTACGAGTTGCGGAGTCTTTTTATGGATGTACGGAAGAACCGAGGCAAGTGGGCGAACGACGAGCGAGTGGGCCAGGAGGAGTTATATGAAGCATGCGAGAAAGTTGTGTTAGAATTGCGAGGCTACACCGAGCACTCGACGCCGTTTTTGAACAAGGTGTCTAAGCGAGAAGCACCCAACTACGGGTTGATCATCAAACACCCTATGGACTTGAACACCGTGATGAAGAAGTTGAAAACGTTGTCGTACAACTCCAAGCAGGAGTTTGTTGATGATTTGATGTTGATCTGGTCCAATTGCTTGACGTACAATGCGGACCCCAAGCACTTTATCCGAGTGCACGCAATTGCTATGCAGAAGAAAACCACCAAGCTTGCGCCGACGATTCCGAACATCACGATCCGAAGCCGGGCAGATGTGGAGCGTGAGGAGGAGGAGGCCGAGCTCAGAGACCAAACACCACTGGCTGGTAGCGCGACGGTGCCGTCGAACGGCACCAGCAGCGGCAAGTCGATGAAGAAGGGAAGAAAACGGTCGAGACAAGAGGTTGTGAAGGCTGAAACGGACGTTGGTGTTGCTTCTGGCGACGAATCCGCTGTAGACGAAACACCAGAGGTTCAGTCTCTGTTGGCTGTGCCTCAAAGTGCGCACGAAGGACTGGTTTCTAACGACGAAAACGACGACGATGATGACGACGAACACACAGAGCAAAACATCACCAATCACCACGGTGACGAAGAGCACGAGGAAGAGAATGAGTTCGACCCGGAACTCCAGGCATGGCGCTCGCTCACAGCAAAGTCAAGAGCACACTATTGCGCGCAGCGGGCCGAGTTGTTTGACGAAAGCTACCACTTGAAACCTGACGCTTACGCAATCGTACGTAAACCAAACAACATGAAGAACTTCAACCAGTACTTGAAGAACGATGAGGTGATCGCCAAAAGCACCAACCTTCTTAACGACGAACCGTACCTTCTAGAGTATGACGTCACGGGCGGCGTGCCTGGGTTTGTGAATCGAGGATTGGATGCGGAAGAGGAAGAGAGAAGAGAGCAAAAGTTGGCCGACACGTATTTGCAACAGGTGGATGGAGATGCTTCCAAGTCACGCTCGGGATTTTACTTACCTACAGACTCGGGACTCAACAAAATCTACTTTGAAAACATCACCCAAATCCAAGAGATTAGAAAGATTTGTTTCAAAATCTCGTTGATTCGTCAAATGCAAACACAACAGTTTGTGCACCACACGCAGATGAAACAGCCCGAGGTGGAGGCCATTCGGGAAGTGGATATCGACTCGGCATCAAACTTACCGAACCACGATCCATTCAGCAAGGAAATCCAATTTGCTGTGTTGAGGAAAAACGTGAGTAAGATTGCCATGCAAACAGGGTTTGAAACTGCAGAGCCGTTTGCCATTAATACCTTGACGCAGTTGGCGGAACGGTACATGAGCAATTTGATCAAATCCATGAAACTCCACTCGGAATCGCAATCTGAGAACCGCTTGAAAAGCCGTGAAGTGTTGTTGCTCTCCTTGCTTGAAAATGGTGTAAACAAGCCTGACGACTTGTACACCTTTGTCCAAGAACGAATCATCAAACAGGGCGACAAGTTGCAAAATTTAAGAGCAAAGTTGTCCAACTTCTTGAAGGAGTTGTTGAGACCAGGTTTGGAGAACTTCAACGAACGCAGTTTTGAAGACAATAGTGAGCAGTTCATGACGGGTGACTTTTCAAACGATCTAGGTGACGATTTCTTTGGGTTCAAACAATTGGGTTTGGATAAAGAATTCAAGATGCTCAGCACTTCGATTCCAATATATTTGCTCCATTCCAGGTTACACAACTCGTACGCTAACACAGGCAATTCGAGCAAGAGAAACAAACACGAAGACTTGAACGAATACGTGGTACATAGGTTGATTGCTAGCGATATTGATCTGCAGGTGGGGTTGTTAAAACCTTTCTACAGTGCATTGTATGACAAATCCAAGGCGCATTTCATCAAGAACCAAAAGAAAAAGGGCGAGCCAACGGATTTGCCTGAGAATAACTCGTTGCTCTTGGTGGAAGATGACGAGTTGCCTCAGAAACAGAGAAATATCAGACCAAGATTGCCTCCCACTGGTAGAATCAGTGGTGTGAAAAAGAAAATTATCGCAAACTCCTTCTTCATTTCCGAGGCAGATGCGGTGGCGGAAGATATCGGGGGTGATGCTGATAAAGCCAGCGATCTTCTTGGTGGGTACTACGACGAAGATGAGGATTTGAAGTCTCTTGAGGATCAGCTTAAAAGTGAGGATGATCCTCTTAGTCTGTTTACTTCTCCGAAAAAGAGCCAGTATCATGATCTTAAGTCTCCTTTGAAGAAAGTGATTTCTTAATTCGAGAGTGATTTCTTTGAAGAGAGTGATTCCTTTGAAGAGAGTGATTTCTTTGAAGAGAGTGATTCCTTTGAAGAGAGTGATTTCTTTGAAGAGAGTTTCGATCTTTTGGAATTCTCTGTATCCTCTAGAGGTCTTCAGCGCTCTAGAGTTGATAACTGGGCCCTTTTGAACTCAATGGTCTAACATAGAGAACATGTAATCCTTGGGTTGCTTGAAACTCAAGACACAGTATAAAACTACAAAGAATATTGAATATAGAATGTATAAATGTTGCTGATAATTGTAGAAATGCTTAAATTGTACATGGTGCGTGCCATTCCTGAGTAAATATTCTGACAATAGCGCTCGTCAGTCTGGCTGCAAATTTTGAATTCCACTGGCGATTTTGCTCAAGGTCGAGAGTTGTCCATACGGTTGCAAATCCAGAACTTATAGCAGTTTAGTCTAATTTAATCAATGCAGTGGATGTTAAATCAAGGCAACATATAATGGCTCAATGCAGAATACAAGAGTATCTTTGAAAGTATCGCTTATAACCCATTGTGAACTGCGTATTAGAGGATCATGATAATGATACAGGCCGAAAGAACCATTAAATGTATATATTGGGGTTTTGATTGATAGTTTATTGGGACAATGTTATTCGGTGACTAAGTTAGCCTAGATAGATGTGGAGTTTCTATGATTCTTGAGTGAGTGAACTTCAAGTTGTAGTAGAGAGGATAATGACGAGCTCGATAGTTGAGCAGCCGTTGAATCAGGCATACAGTTGAAAGCGCGAAACGGTTTCTTCTAGAGATTGTCATTTTGGGAGATCAAAAGTGTAGATAAAACGTTTACATAAGTTGTTTCGCGGCTTATATTAGACTATTACATGATATTATCATATTAGGACTATTCAAAGAATCTTGTTATTCAATTTATGCTTTATTTCATTCTATAGTCAACTTTTATTCTAATAGCATGTTGTATCCTATCATCTATCACTTCAAAACGTCTGACCAGTAGCTACTCTGTCTTTCTTACTTCTGTTCTCTTCCCATGTGTTCCTAATTGCATGTGTGGAGTGATGATGGACACCAAACATTAGACATATTGGACTGGTGGCACTAACAATTGGCGATTTTTCGTCAAGATTCGAGGAGAGTGAAGGAGCAAAGGAACAAACCTTGCAGTTGTGCTAGAAATCTGTAGAGTTAGTGGTTTGGAACACTATATTCGTACAGTGTGCAGCGAAGGGGCAAGTGAGTAGATAGCGAAGTGATTAGGAACTGAACAAACTAAGTGAAGAGTGTTGTATGATCAGTAGACTGAAGAGTAGAATCAAGATTTTAGTGATACTGAGTGAAAGCGATTCTATAGATTAGAAAACTAGATCTAGAAAGCTGAATAGCTAGAAAACTGAGAGCTAGAAAGCTGAATAGCTAGAAAACTGAGAGCTAGAAAGCTGAATAGCTAGAAAACTGAGAGCTAGAAAGCTGAATAGCTAGAAAACTGAGAGCTAGAAAGCTGAATAGACTGAAGTTGATTTATATTGGTCAAGTAGACTGCCTGAAAAGTAGTAAAGCATTGACTAAGTTACAGAGAACACTAGATTTTATATAGGACTGCAATGCAGCTTTATTGCGAATACTGAGCTCAAACTTGAGCAATGCAATCTAGTCTAGCAGTACTACTGGACGCTGAACGGAAAGTACACTGGGTGTTGTAAAAGCAGGGACCAGAAGTAGACTGAACTGTACGCTATTATGAGAGCACTGTACGGTATTATGAGAGCACTGTACGGTATTATGAGAGCACTGTACGCTATACGCTATACGCTATTATGAGAGCACTGTACGCTATACGCTATACGCTATTATGAGAGCACTGTACGCTATACGCTATACGCTATTATTAAAGCACTGTGAAAGAAAACAGTAATGTAAACCTGATTCTACTGAGTTTAGGATTGTACTGAGTATAGGATTCTACAGTAAATTTAAACTGCGAAAACCAAAAACCAAGCATGAAGCTCAGCAAGCTCAGCAGGAGCGAACTTTGTGAACGGGATGTGTTTGGAAGAGGTATCATACACGTTGTGATTCTCTGCAACCGAGCAGACATGCTACGAGAACTCACCAAGAACGTTGAGATCAAGACTATAATCAAAATGGCGGATCATGAGAATGGATGGAACTGTATGCACTATGCCATCTTCCACAAGCGGCTTGAGTGTTTCCGGGTGTTGATGGAGTACTTTCGAGGCACTGGGAAGAGCACTGTAGTGCTGGTTCTGTTGGTGGAGGTTCTCAAGCAGAAGGACCGCACAGGCGTGAGTGCCTTCCAGTTGATGGGCAACGATTTTACGAGCCTCGTGTGGGTGCCTGAGTATATTGACGATTCCCTGGTGGAATTGAGTTTCCGCCACGTTGATGCCGAAGGTAACAACGTCGAAAAGCTCCCGAGATGTATGTGGACCGGTACTCGTGATGGTAACGAGGTGTATGTCATGGGGTCTAACGCAAGCAACCAACTTGGAGTTGGCGATTCTTCAAACAGGTCCACTCCATGTAAGCTTTCTTTTGACTCACAAACGGTGAGCCAGACAAATACTTTGTATTCATCCAAGTCAGCCTATTCAGCCAATTCGTCATATTCATCCAAATCAGCCTATTCGTCATATTCATCCAAGTCAGCCTATTCAGCCGATTCAGCATACTCAGCCAACAACATCTCAAATAAGTTTCTGGCATTTGTGGACCCCGCTGTGTTGAACCACCAACCAGATAAATACCAGTCGATTCATATGTCAAAGAACCACTCAATCATCATTGCAGATGGACAGGTGTATACCTGTGGTAAAGGCTCACGTGGACGGCTCGGACAAGGCACGCTCCGGGACCAGTTTCGGTTTGAACGAGTGTCGTTGCCTATGGTAAGTGCCGCT
The DNA here is from genome assembly GCA_030705055.1 of Kodamaea plutei. NCBI lineage: Eukaryota > Fungi > Ascomycota > Pichiomycetes > Serinales > Debaryomycetaceae > Kodamaea > Kodamaea plutei. Next base: position 164,724 of record JANIWJ010000013.1, on the reverse strand, counting down.
GCGATATCTAATAACCACTGTGTTGCTTTGGGACGCAACAATAAGGTGTATGCGTGGGGTATGAACAGTTTCAACCAGGTTGGGGTTGAGTCCTCGCACCGCACAAAACTCTTTGTAGATAAGTTTGAGAGTTTTCCCGTGGCTGTTTTAAGCAATGTCACTGGGAAGGTGCTTGGGGTTGCTGTGTCAAAGATCCATTCGCTAGCGTACACGCGGGACGAGATCTACTCGTGGGGGTTGAACATTGGACAGATGGGGTTCTCGGGCTACGCAAACAACGTTGAGTTCAAATTTAACGATACAGTACACAAGGGAACAATACAGCCCACACCGAAGGCGTACAAGGTGCACAACGAAATCAAAGCTGTGGATACGTGTGGCGATGCCACCTTTATTGTCACCATGAAAAACGAGATCCATGTCTTGAGTCAAAGCACATACTTGAAGCTTCCCAAGATCCCCGCCAAGGTGTCTTCTGAGCGGCACTTTGAAAAGTTCAAGCCCTCCAAGTTGACCGAGCAGCTTGTGGTGCGACGGATAGTGACAAGGAGCTTGCGCCACTGTGTGGTGTTGTTGGAGAATGGCGATGTGATGACCTTTGCGTTTGATGCAAGCGATTACAAAAACACACGGTACTCGTATCTCTGGAAGGCCAAGACCCACGACATGGTGGTGGTGGATGTGGATGTCGGTGCAGACGGCTCCGTCGTGCTCTGCACGGTCAACGGGTCCGTGTTTATGAAAGCATTTAATCAGCGAACCTCTGACTACTCGATAACAACGGGCAAACACAAGTTTAGAAAGTTGGAGGGTTTGAACAAAGTCACCTCCGTGGCTACCGACGCGAACTTTACCTCATTTGGCTTTATCAGGGACGATATCGATATCTTGCCGATACGTTTGAAGCGGAACGACTTTATCAACGACATGGCCAGTTTGTTCGACAGAGATAGAAGTCCTATAAAAACTAAAGACAAGGCCGATCCCTACACACGGAAACAACACGAGTTGCTTGTCAAGTTCAAGGACCAGACGGACTCGTATCTCTCGCGGTATGCAGATATCCCGAAGGAGAGCGACCATATGGCTTCTGACCGCTTGGCTACAAAGTACCTAAACCATTTCCACCAGTCTGCAGCTAGTAATGAGTACTCTGACGTGGATGTTGGCGACATAGAGTGGTTCCTTAGAAAGTTCCAGTTTGATTTGGAAGCCTTCTGTGGGTGGTATGGTAACGAAACGACGACAATGAACAAGAATTGTACAATTACAAGCAGTATGAACGAGAACAACTACGACGGCAGGATAACATTAAAGGGTACACTGTTCGCAATAAACATCCATAAGCAGATTCTCATGCTGAGATCACGGGTATTCGCCCAACTCTTTGGTCTGGAAGATGACTTGTTTGTTTCGGGCAAACTCAAGGCGGTGTATGATGCCAAAACAAGCACGCTTGAGTTTGACTGTTCGATAGACGTTGTATCGATTGTGATATTTGTATACCATGTATACTCTGGTGAAACGCTTCTGAACAAACCTGGGTTCCAAATGCAATTGCCGACCCAGACAGACAAGATAGCACGGGAGGTGGAGAACTTGAAGCTAAGTTTTTCGATCGAGCGCAGTTACTACAACTGTAGCCATTTGATTGGCGGGCTGTCGAGCGACATATCGATTGAGTTGAGTGACGGGTCAATTGGGTGTCATTCGTACATCTTGAAGTCACGTAGCGCCTTTTTCGAAACCCTGTTGTCAAATGTGTGGGGCAGGAAGGTGCACACAATGAGTTTCCCCAACGTATCTACCGCAAACTTCATGCCTGTATTGAAGTATATCTACGGACTGGACGCCAACGATATGTTTGTGTGGGGATCAGAAAGCGATATTGACCGAATCAACGTGTTGCTTGAAGTGATGGAAATCTCAGACGAACTCCTTTTGTTCCATTTGAAGGACCTCTGTCAGGTTTTCTTGAGTGAGTATATCACGTTGGAAAACGTACTCATCTTGTTGCACCACAGTGACGAGTTGCGCGCACACAAACTCTTTGTCAACTGCTGCTGGTTTGTGTACAACAACCTCGAAGTGTTGATCATGGACACCCAGTTCGTCGAGTTACCAACAAGTTTGGTGTATAGGCTCGAGAAGCAGGTTGTGTTCTTTTACAGCTGTAATTTTGTGGATCGAGGAAATGCACGCAGTTACTTTGAAGAGAATGCTAGCGAGGTGATGGACTCGTGGTGTGGCCACAACGAGGTTTTTATGAGCGACCGCAAGGGGTTCCTGTCTTTCGATCCTTTGGTGGATTTGAACGACAAGAGTGTTGTGGAGCCCAAGAAGAAAAAGAAGTCTAGAAGAAGCTCCACTTTTACGAGTGATATTATGGATTTCAGAAACAGTATAGGTGTGCGTACTGCCAGCGTGAGTTCTGCCAGCGTGAGTTCTGCCAGCGTGAGTTCTGCCAGCGTGAGTTCTGCCAGCGTGAGTGCAAGTGCGGTGGACGAGACGGACGGCGGCTTCGAGCTTGTGACGCGAGGAAGAAGAAAATCAAAGCATGGGCATTCCCATCCTCACCCACAAACCCAGTCGTCTACGGGTGTCTCTGTGGTTACATCTCTGACGTTACTGGTGTCCGCATCGTCTACACTTGCGTCAACTCTTGCGTCCACACTTGCGACTGCGTCGTCTGCACCTGTGTCTGCATCGCCTACAGTTGCATCCACTATTGCTGGAGGTGCGTCAACAGCGGCAAATACCAGTGTGAATTTGAACACGACGCCAAAGACTGTGTCCAATGCTACACCCGCGCGTAAACCTTCTATTGACAGTTCATTAGGACCGAGTTTGTTGCCGATGGTTGGAGCCGGGCAAAAGAAGCAAAAGGCCAAACTTGTTCCCGTAACCAAGTTGTCCCAGAAAGAACGCAAGAAATTAATGCTCGAAACCCAAGAGAGTGTTGTGCCAAAGGAAACCCCATTCGTCAACCCGTGGAGCAACCCCACGCAACTGACTTCAATATCAGCTCCACCTCCGCTGACTCCTCAAACGTATGCCGGACACATTTCCAATCTTCCTATTCTTGGCAAACAGGACATAAGAGGCCTGAGATCGGCTGATAAGGGTCTCGACAAACCTCCTGGTGCGCATACAAATTTAGGCGGAAACCTAGGGGCACAGACAAAGAGTGCAGCAGCACATGCAAGTTTAACCGCAAATCTCCCTGTACTTGGTGCACAGAAGACTACTACAAACGGAAACCTTCCTGTATTTGGTGCACATAAGACTACTGCAAACGGAAACCTTCCTGTACTTGGTGCACATAAGACTACTGCAAACGGAAACCTTCCTGTACTTGGTGCACACACAAAGCATAATTCTAGTGGTAAGAATGAGTCGAGAGTAAGTGATGATTTTCGAAACGGTGTGTCCTTGACTGAAATCATGCTTGAGGAATCTCTCCGGATCGAGGAAGCACGCCTCCGGGAGCTGGAAAGAAAGACGCTTGCAGAAATACAACAGGAGCAAGAGTTTGCAAAGTGGTGGGAGGAAGAGACGATGAGAGTGCAGAAACAGATGCAAGCGGAGGAAAGAAACAAGCCAAAGCCAAAAAGTAGGAAATCGGCAGAGAAAAAGCTTCATGAGCGAAGCAAAAAAGCACAAACAAAAACAACAGAGCAGCAAGCCGCACTGTCACTGAAGAAGAGGTCCAATGGTAGACATGTCGCTCAAGAAGTGGTGTCATTTCCTCTGTTATAGATATTATAGAGCATGTGTGATATGTGTAGATTTTAGAGCATATGTTACATGTGTAGATATTATAGAACATGCGTTACATGTGTGTGTTAGATTTATAGAATTTGATTCTGCGATAAACAATTCGTAAACAAATGATGCGATAAAAAACACGAATAGTGTGATTGGGTAACATAGTACCTATAAAACTCAAAACACTAACATTGTTGCGATTGCTAATCACTAAAAAGGGATTCTAAGTTCCCGTTATCCATAAGAAATCCACTGACTGGTGAAACGTCAATGAAACGTTAATGAAACGTCAATAAAACTTTAACATCAAGTCCACGCTACACAATTCTAATAACGAATCGAATGAACAAGAACAGCACGGAATGGTTCACCCGTTTTTTGAGATGAGAATTAACACATTGCAGTTGTCTTGTGAATTATTCTGATTAGTTCTATTATTGTTGTGACTCCTGGGGTTCTCGTGGTTCTTCAGTGCTGGTGTCGGTCGGTTGGATTTCGTGATTTCGTGATTTCCTGATTTCGTGATTTCCTGATTTCGTGATTTCGTGATTTCGTGATTTCGTGATTTCGTGATTTCGTGATTCGGTGATCATTATGCATGGATCCAGTGAGCCAGCCATCTCTCATATTTTCACCCTACACGTTAAACATCATGGAACAAACCATTAAAAAACATCATGGAACCATTAAAATCATCATGGAACCATTAAAAAACATCATGGAACATCAGGGAACCATCAAATAATCAATAATCGTCATCAGGAAACCATCCTACTTCATCTAAATCGACCTTAAGATTATTCACCTCTACATCCTCCCGTATTAGCATGTCCGCTTGTATATACTCGTCACTCTTGTTCTCTCTAGGGGAAATCTTTCCCGAGCTTGACAACACCCTCCACCACGGGAAGCCCTCGATGTCGAATTGCTTTTCTTCCAAGCCAGCATTCAATACTGCCATGATATGTTTGCAATGCTTCAATGATGAACCAACGTGTCTTGCATGATTTGGTTTCCCAACTAAGTAACCAATATGCCCTAATTGTTAGTATTCTGGATGGCCTATGTCGATCGGGAACTTACCATATGTAGTGACACGGCCCCTGGGTATCTTTTCAACCTCACGGTAGACAGCATAATGGAATGCTTTTTGCTCGTTGTTTAAGTTCATTTTGATTTTCGACTCATGGACACCTGAAAATCATCTGTTTGAATTTTCGCAGAAAAGAGGCTGGTTATTTCGGGACGATAAGACGCTGGTTATTTCGGGATGATAAGACGCTGGTTATATCAAGATTATTATCTGGTTATTTGGACGGTAAGAATCTGAGTACTTTGAGAAGGCACCGATTATATCTGGTTGATTGTAAGTTGGTTTTCTTATCAATACCCTCTTTACCTCTCTTGAGTAGATTTGTAGAGCCCTAGTGAAAGAAATGAGATCAATGAGTTCAGGGTCCATGAATACGGTGGTTTGTCGATTAGTGGCACCAATGTCATTAAGAAATCACCGTTTTTGGCTCACCTTAGAAAATAGTAATCAAATGATTATGGAATGTAGATCTAGACCAAGTGGATTGTACTTGACTTTTAAACTGATATCGATGGTACTTCTAAGTACTGATTGGGTTTAATGTAAACCAGGAGTGTAATTTAGTTTTAGTGTACGACTACATCGGTTAGTGGTTGTCGTATTAATTGGTGGTGAAAGTGAATACTTTGAGTTATTAAATTTCGTTCTGTTAGACTTCACTGTAAATCATAGAAAACAGATTTTAGCTGATAATGTACTTAAATTGAGATAATATTCGACAAAATATTCAAAAAAACCTTAATACCGGACAAATATAAAAACATTGGGTGGATTTGAAGTCAAATGTTCAAAGTTCAGTACATTTGAATATCACAGTAAACGCAAAACTTACATGTAAATAAATTAATTGAACTTTAGTAAATCTATATATCTAGAAGGTATGAGTAAGAGAATTCACAAAAGGGCGCATACATGTAATTAAAGCACAGCTTAACTTATCAGAGCAGCCAAGAATTAGAAGATATGATCAATACCGACAAACTTCCAATAGTAGCATTATTGGAAAGATATCACAAGATTCACAAAGCCAACAAAGCACCGGCAGCCAAGAAAGCGGCACCAGCAGCACCAGCGTATCTTGGAGCAGCACCTTCGTAGTGGGTGACGTTAGCTGGTGGTTGAGAAACTGAAGAGCTGTGGTGCTTGTTTGGGCAGTCAGTCACTTCTGGAGCACAGGAAGTGATAGTTTCCAAAGTGGAGTGAACAAGGGTGTCAACGACGGTTTCGTTAGCGGAAGCAGAAACAGCAGCGGCAGCGGCAGCGAAGATAGCGACAGTGGAGAATTGCATAACGAGAGACTTGAGTTGGATTGATTGAGTAATGAAGAAACAAAAATTAACCCGAAGAATCCTCTGTATTTATAATGAATTAGCAGCGAAAACTTTTTCACACTGTTGTTGCAAAACGATTGAAATAATTTTTCCTTTAGGTTCACTTGCATAAAATTGTGTGTTTTTTTTTTTGCCCCACCGTAGTGATTGTATGTATTTGCTGCAATAATTACCCCCGAAATGGCCGGATGCGCTGGGTTTGTGTTGTTTTTGATTTGAGGAAAGGGTTCTCAACCCTACGAGGCGTATTTTGTTGTCTACCTATTTGGGAAATGCATTCACCTCAACAGGGTTTTGTGTACGAAACTGAATAGCATGCGGCAGCTTTTTTCAACACCAGACGTCCCTATTTAAGACCATTATTGTATATCGCTGTTGTGGATAGGGATCCTAACCACAAGTTTAATTAGACGAAAGGTCCGCCTTTATGATAAGAGTTTTCTAAGACAACATTAGAAGACCACAGAAAACAGAAAAAAAAAAATCATAAAAAAAAGCAGGTAGGGCAGGCAAAAATGGAAATCAGGGAACAGATGAACAGAAACAAACAGAACATAATAAACAAAAGGACAAACAGGAGGAAGAATAAACAGGGAAATCAAGAGGACAAAAGTAAAGAAGAGCCTCTAAAAAATATAAACAGTAAAAAAGGTATAAACAGTAACACTTTAAAGAGTAACAGTATAATAACAGTAAAGAGTAACAGTATAATAACAGTAAAGAGTAACAGTATAATAACAGTAAAGAGTAACAGTATAATAACAGTAAAGAAAAACCGTATAACGGAAAACCGTATAAAGGAAAACCGTATAAAGTGCAAAAGAAAAACCGTATAAAGTGCAAAAGAAAAACCGTATAAAGTGCAAAAGAAAAACCGTATAAAGTGCAAAAGAAAAACCGTATAGAGTGTAAAAACATAACGATTAAAAGTATAAAGTGTAAATAATTATGAAATGAAATGGCCACATTTGACGGAAACTATGGAAGGATTATTCGCCAGTTTCACAAGAAATTACAAATGTAGAAAAAGCACCATTTATTAAATCGGAAGAAAAAGTTATAAGGCGAGCAACTTCCGATGATAGGCCAAAGCCAATTCGTAATGTGGTATTACATCAGCCTCGTTTAATTGGTCAAGAGTTGCGCTTATAGTTTTGATGTCCATGAGTAATTTCAAGATATAATTTTGGTTTTCCTTGTCTTCTGATTTGATCGCTTTGCTGTGGACACTCTTGGCGAGCCATTCAATGTCTGTGTAGAGATGGAAGATTTCTTCTTTGTGCCAGGATTCAAGTTCTTCTTCGATTTGAACGTCTATTCCCGGAACAATAGTTAACAATAAAAGCACACAGTCTTTGAACAATGACTCGAAAGTTGCTATCGTCCACATCATGTTCCTTTTCGCCCAGTGTTTTTGCTGGTAAATAATGTACTCGTAGTCGTATCGCCTATCAACGCACATTGTTATTACTCTTCCTAAAACGGAGTTAATAATACCTCGAATCTCGCCCATAAGATTAATGTACATCCGCACTGGCCTCAAAATCACAATATCTCCGACATACTGGTCAATTATCTCAATTACATGGTGCCCAAAGAGTACCACAGGTATGTTCGAAAGAATAAACAACTGTGCATAGTACCAAATCAGTGACCCGGAAAATACAATTGCTGCGGGAATCGCAGTGAGCCCAAACAATATGTATTGAACGAGCTGTTGGTGCCTTTGTTGTGCGTTTTCTGCCAAAACTCGGGCCGCAGCATCCTCTACTGGATCATCAGCAGGGCCCGCAGCAACACCAGCACCACCGAGACCACCGAGACCCCCGGCACCACCGGCATCACCAACACCGCCGGCACCACCAGCATCTACTCCATCATTGAAATTTCTCTGCTCTTGTCCGGGGTACTTGACATCCACCTTTTGCACCAAATCATCACCAAAGCGGGCATTCAATTTCTTCAAACCAGCAGTGCTGATTACAGCATACGGAGTCTCTTCATCGTCAATCACAAAACACTGGGTATCGTCCAACACAACCTGTTGGTCGTCGTAGGAAAACTCGTAGAGCTGATGTGAGTGGCTATCGAGCAGCACATACTCGATTTGCGCAGAAACCCCAGAATCACCAGGAACAATGCGTACCGTGTGTTCCATTACGCTCAGCTCATCATCCAACTCTAAACTGTTCAATATTGTGTTGCTATCGTATAATTGTACACCTTTGTATACCAACGAGGGATTGGTGATCGACGAACCGAATCCCACAACCAGAAGAACCTGGTGTACACGCATGTATGCATTTACTTGTGTTTTGACATCTTTCGAACCTTTGAACACAATAGCCACATCGCATGGCGGTTCCTGCTGCTCTGGGACAGACTCCAACAACTCCACGTCAATTGCAAATAATGGCGAGATGTCGAGTCCGAGCATTTCCCCGAGCGTCTGTGTTTCGTCCCCAACTACAGTGCGTGTGTGTGAAATACGCACGCGATACGCTTGGTACCCAGCCCCCAACGCCATCTTCTTGAATCGGGCAATCGTGTCGCTTAACAAACATACGTACGTGCCAGATACTCCTTTAGCAGAGTAGTTGATGGTGACGGTATCCATTCTTTCGTGTCGCTTGCCCGTATCATATTTTCTGTGTTCAGATTCGCCTGGCTTCTCTGTTGGTGTTGGCTTCTCTGTTGGTGTTGGCTTCTCTGTTGATGTTGGATTCTCTGTTAGTGTTGGCTTCTCTGTTGATGTTGGATTCTCTGTTGGTGTTGACTTCTCTGACCATTGATTTGCTTGTTCTGAATGTCCTGACCTTTCTTTCTGATACACCTCATGCTTCTGCTTTTCATGATGCCCTGCCCAATCCTTTTCTTTATGACTCAGCGAACCGATTCTTAACACAAGTTTACTTTTATACTCTCCAGATATAGGCACATCGTTAGAGCCGATCAATCTAGCGATGTTGAGGCTCTCGAGGGACTCCTGTCCATCGTCACCCTCTAGGAAACAGCTCACAGAACATTCGTAGTCCTCCTTTTGATCCCGATAAAACAGCACAACGTGGCCAACAGTGTGGAAAAGAGTCAACCGCGCCTCCCATTGATCTGACTCGCCCTCCAGCTCCACTATAAACTTGAATCGGAAGCTCCTATCCATACTGCTGTTCAATTTGTAGATTAAAAAAAATGTCCACGTGATGTTAAATGTTTATTATATACAGTATATACAAGATCGTGCACTTTGCGTAGCTTTAGCAGTATAGTGTCTTCACTATAGAATTAGCACTATAGTTGCTTGACTATAACTTTAGCAGTATAGTGTCTTCACTATAACTTTATCAGTATATTGTCTTCACTATAGCATTAGCACTATGGTCTCTCAACTATAGCATTGGCACTATAGCTTCTTCACTATAGTATTGGTTTAGATTGTTTAGCACTATAGCATTGGATTTTGGCTTGTTTGGCCTGATGTGGACTTGTGATTTTGGTTTTGGTTTCGGTGATCCTAGTAGATATTGTTATGACTTATGATTTAATCTTCTTATGATCAGATCTTTCATCTATGTAACATCTTATACTAGATATTCTGATCAATTATGATCTATGCATTACTTTGGAATGGCGTGGTATCTCTTACCCCTAAACGCAAAGATCTTTGCGTTACTGTTGAAAGTCTCTGTTGGGTTGATATCCACTAAATCCAACTTTGTACAGGCAAATAAGTTATCTGTGCTTTCCATCAAAAGATCCATTTCGTCAAACAACTCGTGGTTCTTCAACCAGTCAACTTCTCTTTGGATATCTTGCTCGTGGTATCCGGTGACAAACACGGGGCACTTTGACTCCAACAATCCCTTCAACGCCTTATCCCAGTAAATGGAGTCTGCGGTCTGGAAACCTGGGTGGAACAAGAAGAAGGAGTCTGAGTATGGGTCAAATGGGAACAAGTCACCTGAATTGTACAATTCGTGAAAGTACTTGGTGTGATGGTGCAAGGTGATCTGCTCGTCAAATCTCACAACTTTGGGGCGCCCGTGGGGCTCATCAACAGGTGCAAAGTTGCGGAGCTCGCGATCAAAGTACGCCTCGGGACCAATCAAGTGAATCTCAAAATCAGTATCAGGGAACAAGTAGCCAAACTGCTTCCAAATAGACCCAGGTAACATAGCTTCGGAGTTGGCACCCACAATGAAAATCCTCATGGGTCTTTCCTTGAATTTCGTTTCGGATGACGACGCAGAGCCATTCTTGTTATATGGGGGATACAAGGTGTATCTTAATGCAGCCAACGACTTCATACCTTCAAGGGTAATAGGTCCCTTAGGCACCATACCATAGGGAGAGAACTTGTGCAAAAGGGAGGCAATGGTGATTGGGTAGGTTAAGATCTTGGTAGCAGTGGCCAAGTTGAACTCGGTGTTCATCGGAGCAAAGTCTCTAGTGTAGAAAAAGGAGTCCCAGTTGGACAAGTTTGTAGTGAAATCCCTTGGTTGTTCTTCTGGGAACTCAAGTTCGTCAAATCTACGGCCCGATCTCACATCGTGCTCGTAGAGATTCACCTTTTTCAACAACTCGTACTTCTTCTTGCTCTGGTACTCCTCATCACTTTCCCACGCTTCTCTCGAATGATGCGTGGGAATACCAGAGTGAGGACACACATACTCAACCAGCTTCTTGGTTACTGGACAGAGCGCCTTGGTCCTGATAAATGCTGCACGTGTACGAATATCTTCGTATGGCGATTCGTCCCACTTGTACAACGGACGTTCTTCCTCAACAGAATTTGGTTTCTCTAACCCCAATATACTCCAGAACGAAAACTGCCTCTGGCTTATGGAATTGACAACCTGCCTCGTTATTCTTGCCCTCTGTACAAACATCGCTCGTCCTTCTCTTAAGCAGCCTGATTTTTTTTCACTCGCTTTTTTTCAAAAGCCGGTTTGAAAATTACACGGTTAGCCGAGTGCGGCATATTTCAGTACAATCGTGGTTTCTATATCTAGGGACGTTGTGAGAAATATTAGTTAGAGATAGAAATGCTGCTTCAAATATTGAATGTGCTAGTGATATTTGGCTATAATTTCTGCTAGAGTGTGCGGGTATGCTTTTGGCTATGTTGAGACGTCACATAAAAAATTGCCCATATTAGCATGACGTTAACACTGGCTGTTAAGGTTGGCTGTTAAAGATTGGCTGTTAAGATTGGCTGTTAAGATTGGCTGTTAGAGGTTGGCTGTTAAGATTGGCTGTTAAACATTGAAGCTATTAAACATAGTTAGGCGTTGTGCATGTTAGCTATAGACGCTACGTTAAAAATATCTTCGTTATCTATAGCCATTAGATACTATCTAGGACATATCTGTTAAATATTATAGAACCTAATCGAAAGCATTATCCCTCGAAAACGATATAAAAATTTTATGTATCAAACCACCAGACACACGAGTTCAAAATAGGCTACAATTCGTCGTGTTCGAAGGACTCTTGTGCGTCTTGTTCATTTGTTGGCTTATGCTTTTCGTGTTCTTTTTCATGTTCGCCTTCTTGTTTGGTTTCAAGTTCGCTTACATGTTCGCTTTCATGTTCGCTTTCATGTTCGCTTTCATGTTCATGTTCATGTTCGTTTTCATGTTCGTTTTCATGTTCATGTTCATGTTCATGTTCATGTTCATGTTCATGTTCATGTTCATGTTCATGTTCATGTTCATGTTCATGTTCATGTTCATGTTCATGTTCATGTTCATATTCTTTTTCAGACTGTTGTAAATTTTGAGCCAAAGTCTCTGTAGAATCCTCAAGAGTACTGGTAATAGTCACAGTCTGAGTAAGCACCTGATCATCAAAAAGACCCAAGAATTCAGCTAGATACTCTGGATCCTCTGCTAATACAGCAGCAAGAACAACAGGGTCCTGTTTCATCAAAAAATTTGCAACTGTTCCAAAGTCTCTATCCTCCTTGCTTGTGTCAATGGCTGGTTGATTTGCAATGGCCTGTTCTGGGTATGTGCTTGAAGTATCCTTCAACTGGAACGTCATTTCTAATTCCAACGCATTTCTGGTAACCTGAAGAAAGTAAACCAACTCTCCGTAAAAGTTGTATACGGGGTGCCACATGAAAAAGTCTTCATTGGAGTCGAGCGAGGAAAGGATCGGGAGGTTCCCCTGGACAAAGTCCATGTACATTTCTTTGAGATCATCCAATGTATCTTCTGCCGACTCGTAGTCTTTTGTGAAAAGGAGAAGCAATTGGTTCAAGCCCGGGTGCTTTTCATGGCCGTTGGCGAAAGCCATGAATATACCGTTACCCACAGCGATCAACTCTGCTTCTGAAGTGCTAATTTTCCGTTCAACCTCCACCTTTCCAATGGTTAAAGGTGCTTGTGTTTCGTATTCTATAAAGTCCAATAAAACGAGATCTTGGAGATCCTCCGTAATTGTGGAGTTCTTGGGCGCGATCAACTTGCAATCCACCGACACTAGGGCGTTCTCGTTTTCGGGTCTTGTAAATTCTGGAATTTGACACAATCCGTGGATGTTGATGGTCATTTGGTAGTGGCAAGTCTGGTACTCGTTAATTTCATCGATCCCCTCTGGAGAATTGAGATCGCACTTGTAGATGATTTCAGTTTGTCTTGGTTGTAAGGTTAACTCGCAGATTTCACCAAACAACTTTTGTTTTAGGATCTTTTGGGTCCGCACTGTGCTTCCTGAGTTTGTGAAGTCGATTGAAGAGTCCGATTGTAGGGAGTAGTCCGAGGGAGTAATCTTTGTCTTTTTCCCCATCAACGAGTTGCCGATGCGAACCTTTGCGTTTCGGGCTCTGTTTCTCTTTATTCCTGAGTTGGGAAACTCCCCAAGCGTATACACACGGTCAGGCATCTCCGCCCTCCGTTCGCCCGTCAGCATAAAGTACTCTGTGTTTTGGTGGAACTGAATGATTTTATCACCAAAGCAAAACCCAATTGTCCAGTATGCCCCGTGTAGCTCGTTGCTGAACACGCAATCCTTGGTACTAAAGGTATTTTCCAACACTTGTAAAGCATTGTCCCGTATCTCAACCTCACTAAACACGCCGTGATTCTCCTCCACTGGCTGTATCACCACCGGCGTGTTGGGTATATAACAAAGATATGAACTGTTGCCTCTACCGATATCCATAATCTCAAAGTTCCCTTCGTATTGTTCGTTCATCTCGACGAAGCTATTGGCAACATCTCGAGGGATTTGCGTGTCAAAATATCGTATCTTGTACTTGGAGCTGTTAATTGCCTGTACAACACTGACAAGTGTTAACAATCCTAGCGTTTTCATCTCTAGTCGGTTTCTGTTTCCTTTGCAATAGTTACAACACTCTGTTGATACACTGTTTATGACTACTGGGTTGAACAATAAGCAAAGTGACAAGTGTAGTAAAATTGAGAAATCAAAAGTCACGAGTCAAATCAGCCAGTTGAATCAGTTACGTAAACTATTTTACCTAACGTAAACTACAACGAACGTCATAACCGATTCATAAACGACTCATATACAGAAATCGATTCATAAACGACTCATATACAGAAACCGATTCTAAACAGAGGAATCGATAACAGAGAACTCTATAACAGAGATATCAATAACAGAAATCAATAACAGAAATCAATAACAGAAATCAATAACAGAGAAATCAATAGAAAATACCCAAAGAACATGTCTATCTCTAGTGAATCATCGACAGTGACAGCTCTTGACACTCCACACTTGAACAGCGAAGCGGTGATGCCGGATGTAGAGCCTAATGAAGCGGAAGAAAAGGCCCCCACTATCTTTGAGATTGCACAGGAGTTGGAGGAGAGTCTCAAGGGGGTGCTTGCTGACGCTGAGAAGCACGATACAGAAGTCAACCATAGAATAGATAATTTGGTGAAGAGAATACAGAAGCTTGAGAATGAACTTAGGTGATTGTCCACCTGCATAGTTCCCATTACACCAACACTCAATTCACAATACTTGATACAATACTTAATGCTTCATACAATGTTCAATACTTGATACAATGCTCAATACTCTCAATACTCAATACTGACACATTACTTAATACTGGTACATTACTTAATACTGATACAATACTCAATACCGCCCAATACTGCAATACAAGTATTCCCATATAGTACAGTTATATATGTAAGCATGACAGTACCAAAGAATTCTAATTGGAGAAGCCTACAGACAAGTTAAGAATATCGGGTTCATAGCCAGAGATAGTGTTTGATTACGGAAAGCAATGCTGATGACAGTTGGACTCATTGTCAAATGCTAACATTATCAGTTTGCTTATGTTATTGTCAAATAATGTAGCTCTTTCTAGACACTATGTCCTGTTAGTATTGATGTATTCCATTTGAGCATTTTGAATACTGTAGCGTTGCTCATAGTGTTTCAGTCCATAGTGTTTCAGTCCATAGTGTTTCAGTTCATGGTATATTCAATTCACATAGTAATCCTAATTCACATATTTGTGTGTATACTCCTGTTATTCCATGTTACCCTAAGCACTACTATAGCTTAATAGTTTGGTTCTCACCAAACTCGTTATCTTTGCTCATCTTCGCATTATGTTGAAAAATCAATACAAATGGCGAAGAGGTCCAAGAATCAACTTAGAAGAGAAAAGGCCAAACAGAGAAAGGTTGAGGGGACTACTGTGTCTATTGATAATGTTAAGAATAAGGGGGTAATATCAGAGAAGTCTATACTGCTACCTAAACATGATGGACTGGACCAAGGAAAGAAAGAGAATGATCTGATACAGCTTAAAGAGTTGGAAGGGCCGGTAGAACCAAAAGAACCAAAAGAATCGGTAGAACCGGTAGAATCAAATGAACCAAATGAACCGATAAAACCGGTAGAATCAAAAGAATCAAAAGAATCAAATGAATCAAATGAATCAAAAGAATCAAAAGAATCAAAAGAATCAAAAGAATCAAAAGAATCAAAAGAATCAAAAGAATCAAAAGAATCAAAAGAATCAAAAGAATCAAAAGAATCAAAAGAACAAAACTTAGGTCCATCTCAAAGCATCGCAATGGACGACTCGTCATTGGAGTCCTTCTTCAGCGGCGTTTTTGAGAAATTCCAGCCTAAAAGCCCACCAACACAAGAAATACCAGAGGTGTACTCCGAGCCATCGGAGGATCTGGAGGAATCTGACTCAGACTCGGAGGAAGAACCTACAGTGTCCAGAAGACAGTACCGATTACAGAACAAAGTGCCACTTTCATTGTTGAAAAGCTCGACACATCAACCACAACTTGTAGACTGGCACGATGCAGACTCGAGGGACCCATACTTTCTTGTGAAAATGAAGTCGCAGCTTAATGCTGTTCCTGTTCCCGTTCACTGGAGTGCTAAGCGAGAGTATCTTTCACTGAGGAAGGGATTTGAGAAGCAACCGTTCCAATTGCCCAAATTTATCAAGGACACTGGGATCGAGGAGATGCGCAATGTCACAGCTACAGAAGACAGAAAGCTCAAGCAGGAGCAGAGAGATAAAGTGCAAGTGAAGCTTGGTAAACTCGACATTGACTACCAACGACTCCATAATGCGTTTTTCAAGTTTCAGACGAAACCACCGCTTTCTGGGTTTGGCGAGGTATACTTTGAAGGTAAAGAGATGGACGATGGCTCAAGCAACCTATCGCATATCCGTCCAGGGACGGTATCCTCTGCATTAAGAAAGGCATTGGACATGCCTGAGAACGACACAAACATTCCTCCTCCGTGGATCTTGATCATGCAACAGTTGGGTAAGCCTCCCTCGTACCAATCGTTGGTGATACCGGGATTGGATGGTGACTACAGTAATAACGGGTACAGAGAACGAAACGCGAAAAGAATAAAAAGCGTTAAGAAAGACCATTGGGGTAAATTGCAAGAATACGTGGAGTCCTCGGAAGAGGAAGATGATGAAGATGATGAAGATGAGGAAGAGGACCAGGAGGAACATGAGGAACAGAAGCAACAAGAAGAACAAGAATACGTCGAGTCTAATCATCCAGATAGAGTATCCATTTCAGAAGTTTCAAAGCATCAATTCATCGCAAAGCAGAGTCCCGCAGTGCATGATGACGGGAAAGAAAAGCATCTTTATACTGTCCTTAATGAAAATAAGGGCGAGGACGGTACTAGTGGGCATTCGTATGATATCGGCAAGTCAAAAGAAGAGAGTGTGGCAGATGTGGATAATGTGGCTAATGTGGATAATGTGGATAACGTAAAGAAGTCGTTTAAGTTTTGAGTTTAGACAGCATATTGTTCGGCTAATTGTATAATTCAAGAGATTTATTATGTAGGTTTTTCTGGTTTATTTGTCCTCCAGATATTAACCTCTGAACATCCATACCGCAATATTGAATAACCCCATAAAGATCCATACCGCAATAGTGAATAAATCTAAACATCCAGACCGTTGTTTAGTCCTTAAACTCATCTATACATTTTCATAATAGACGTTGTCGTTGTCGTTAATTACTGTTACTCGTCAAAAATCTCGTTATATTCAGTAATGCAACGATATTGTGCAAATATTGATGACTTGGCCACTTTGTCACCCAGAAGATCTGTAAGGACCGTGACTTTGGAGTTTATCTATTGATACTAAAAGATACGGGTACGTGACTACGACTATCGACTCCTTTGTGTTGTAGTTCTCTACACCTGCTAACTGGTTTGAAGGTTTGTGCTGCTGGTTTTCTGATTCCAAGATGGATTTGTTGTGGTACTATTACTTGGCCTGTCCACTTTGGCTAATGAATAATAAGCTCATTTTCACTCTTGCTAATATACTAAACTCGTTCTCACTCTTGCTAATATATAAGAGAATGTATAATAGAATGTATAATAGACTAGCTTCGCTCGTTGTTACTGTATTATAAACTCGCTTCACTCGTTGTCGCTACTGTATTAAACTGGCTTCGCTCGTTGTCGCTACTGTATTATAAACTCGCTTCGCTCGTTGGTAAAACCATCGAGATACCCAAACACATCGCCCCCCATTTTCTCCATCAACTCCTCCAAAGAGTTTGTCTCGTTCGAAAGAATTATATCATCAATCTGCCGTATCGTTGTCGGCTCCAGAGTCGGCTCCATTGTCAGCTCCTCCGGCACCTTTGGAACAGGCAAACTCTCCAATTCCTTATCACCATTCTTGCTGATCATCGTCACCAAGTCCTGATCGTCATCCCTCTTCTTATATCTATCCGATATATGCATCCACTTCTCCACCTTGTTCAATATTACAGTCATACTCTCACAAACAATCAGGTTATACGTACCCAACTTGTCGTTGATCAAATTGGAAATCAATCCAAAGTAGTGCTCTATCTTGACTTTGAACGTACCATCATCGTGAATAGTGTCCGACAGCAATTTCCCCGACTTGAGCACCAAACGAAGCTTGATCATGATAATCAAGGCGTTCATGGGCCGGTAGTAAAGCGTGGCAGGAAAGTTGATCGTTTGTTGGTTGATGCCAATAAATGTATCGAGTATATTCTCACATGTAGCCACCAACTTGAAAATGTGCTGGAGATACACCTCCGTCTCGTTGGACTGGAATAGCATGTCAACTGAGCTATCGGGTGTACCTCGGCTCAAATATCGCGTTATCAAGGTGTCATATATCAGAATTATAAGCTGATAGTATACCATTTTGATGGTTCCTAATGACTTTGATTGAGTATGATGGGCCGTAAACAGGTTGTCTCTTTCACTAATTCTACGATTATGTTTTGTTCCATTACTTGTATCACTTGCGCTCAGCTTCTTGGTCAACTCCTTCATCAATCGCTCAAGTCTATGCTCGTAGTTCTGCAAAAGAGTCAACAACTGAGAATTCGATCCGTATTCTTGTAAAGTCAAGAACTTTGACATCTGTTGGCCAATCGATATGATCTTTGCATAGTAACATAAGAAGACATCGTTGGGTTCTTGTGAATTCAGCATCAATGTGGAGATACTCGTTGCCAAAGTATCATTCCAACAGATCAACTTGAACCTTTTAAGTGCCAATTCCAATGATCCACACGAACAGTAGACAGTGAGAAGGGCTCTTATTTTATCTAAGCTATCCTGTTGGTTCATCAAATCCATGCAAAGTGAGATGTTATGTGAGGTCAATGTGTTAATTTGGTTTTTGAAATGACCCACCTTATGCTGGGGAACACTCCACGATGCTAATATCTGACATGCGTAGATTAGGGAGAGAGAAAAGTCCTCACACTTGGTGTACACCTGGTATGAAATGAAACTGTACATTTGGTGTGTGAGCATTTTGTACACCTGGTTGTTGTCTGCTTGGCTTCCGGCTTTGCTGTCTCTATTGGACAACTTATTATCGTTCACTGCAGTCACAGAGATACAGGCTGCAAGAAGCAATGGGTGCTCCTTGTACAATTGGTCAAAGTCAAGGAACCCGTCCGTCATCGACACAATCGGATAGAATGGAAGCATACTCGTGATGAAAAATTCAAAGCGGCTTTTGGCTTCTCTCATCGAGATGATCTTGTGTGTCTCCACTATTTCCACCATCAAATTGCTTTCAAAATCAATGTTGGGATGCTCTAGCCTTTGTTTCTTATGCTTCAACTTGTCTATCACCAGCGTGAAGCTCTTCACTGCCAGCTCGATATCCAGCAGTCTGAGGTTGGATTCGTTATTCACATACTTTAGACACTCCTCCGCTAGTTGGAGAATGGTGCGTTCTTCTCTGTTGGACTCTGCGGGTTTCCTCTTGGTCTTTACCTTCTTGGCATATTGCGCTGTGGGGTCATATTCGCTGGAGCACTCGACATTGGCGTGTACACACTTGATGCATGCTTTGTCCCCGAGCTTCTTGAAAACACACTTGGACTTCATTCGTCTACATCGTGCACACGACCTTTGCAGTCTCCAGTTCTGTGAGAAGTCTTCTTCCATATCAGAGATAGCCGGTAGAAGTTATACTTGTATTGTACTTATATTGTACCTTTATTGGTATACTGTATTGGTATACTTGTATTGGTAGACGATTTGTAGATACTTGTATTGGTAGACGATTTGTAGATACTTGTATTGGTGGGCGATTTGTAGATACTTGGTGTGTTGATCACTTTAGTACGCGATGAGATGACTTGGTAAACGATGTCTTGGTAAACGATGTCTTGTGTTAACTAGTCGATGACTAGAGTTGTGATGATCGGTGTATATGCGATAATTACCACAACAATCTTCTTGAAAAGGTGAGACCTTGATGACGGTATACCCGAGATTCTGTTCGGCGATTTATAGGACCCAGGTGATGTCTTGAGCAAGTTGTTTGATTCTGTTAAAATCCTGGATTGTTTAATTTGATATTAGCTTTCCTTTTGCTATACTCGAGTTATCTACGCTCTAGTATTGGTTTTCACGTTCTCCTGATGAGTGTATTCAATCAGTCTACTCGCTAGTATCTGTAGCCTATCTTGTATTTTTCATTTGGTTGCGCGTAGAAACTTTTCTCTAAACACCCACCCAATGTCAAAGTGATTTGATGGGTACCAGGGATTAAAGATAAGCAACGAGGGTTAATGCATGCACAACGGTATTATTGGAGTTCCATGCCAGATTTTTGAATGAATGTTATAATTAATTCACAAGAGCACTACTGAAAGGTACGAGAGAACCAGAATATAAACAGTACAAGAATACAAACAGAACCAGAATACAAACAGAACCAGAATATAAACAGAACCAGAATACAGATGGAACCAGAATACAGAAAGAACCAGAATACAGAAAGAACCAGAATACAGAAAGAACCAGAATACAGAAAGAACCAGAATACAGAAAGAACCAGAATACAGAAAGAACCAGAATACAGAAAGAACATTTGAGCAGAGTAACAAATACAATAATTCTGAGAAGAATAAATCTAAATCAACGGAGCATTCAAACTAGAAACGGCAGATAAAACATCAAATCACAAAAATCGAGAATTGGGCTTTTGAATTATAGATTTCGGTCCCCAAACCTCACAGGATCCATGGAGTAAAGATGTACTTAAGTAAAAGTGATTCGAAGATTTACCGGCTTTGGCCCTCTCTCCAGTTTCATTTTCAGTATTCTCAGTGTAATCGTATTAACTCACTATAAATCATTAGTAGTATCACTATAAGTCTTATAATCACTACCAAATCTCTAAAAAACTATAAGCCTATAAATGAAAGCTTATAAATCTAAGCCTATAAATCAAAGCCTATAGATCAAAGCCCAGAAACCTCCACCAGTTAACATTCCATCACAAGCGATTGGTAATTTTTAATATGCTATTATGTAATCATTCGAGCACAAATACATCAAGGTTGAAAGCTTTGAACTGAACTTCTCGCTACACCTTCAATTTTTACTGGTTGAATACTATTTCATAAACAGATGCTTCTCGTAATCAATACAAAAATAGATTTTAGGATATAATGGTATCCGTAGTGAATCTTGTAAATTTAAGGTATGAATCTTATATAATTTCCAGAGAATTCAGAAACTAATTGATTTCCAAAGAACTCACAGGCCTAATTGATTTCCAAAGAACTCACAGGCCTAGTTGATTTCCAACTCACAGAACCTAAATGATTTCCAACTCACAGAACCTAAATGATTTTCAACTCACAGAACCTAATTCTGGATTTTCTTCCCGACAGGCATAATATAGAGAAGGGAATGTAAAGACCAAACAAGGTGTGCACCAAAGTTACAGACACCCCAATATCCACAAAAAGAGGAATTGAAAAGTAATTCTTTGGCAGTTGAAGAAGACCAAAGGAAAGGATAAGGCCAGGAAAGTAGTGGTTGCCATTAGATAGACATTTCTATTTGCTCAATCAAGTTGTAGAGCATATATAGCTTCGCTCTCGCTTAGTGGGGAATCTACAACCTCTACACGCAGCCATAGCCGCAAACTAACCTATAACAATATTTTGAATTAAAAGCAACAAAAACAGTAAAATCCATGCCTATGCTGAAGATATTTCATGTTTCGACATACATGTCCTTGGGAATATTTATGCAATTAGAAGGTGGTTCCTTCTAGTTTGAGGGCTGTAGTTGTTGAGTATGGTGATTTTTGGAGATAATTATGCAGATGAACTAGAAGTTAATGTCTGGCTTGTCATCCTTAATCTTGTCGACCTTAGCACCGAAAGAAGAGATACACTTGGCCATTGTTGGAGATGATCTTGAGATCACGTCTGTGAAGTAAAAGTTGTCAATTGGGTTTTTCAAAGGAGCACCAAAGATTTTGGCAGCCTTGTTCTTGTTGATCAAGTCGAGGAAACCAATGTTGACAATGTCTTGAGAAACAGGTTCAATAACATCGTGTCTAACCAAGTGTGGGGCGATTTCACCTAATCTGGTTCTGACAGCTACAATGTCATCGTAAGGCAAAGCAGCTCCCAAGTACTCAGACAAAGCTCTGATGATCTTCCAGTCCTCACGTGCAACACCTGGGGCGTTAGTGGCAGCACGGGTGACTTGGGTTCTACCTTCAGTGTTAACATATGTGGCAGACTTTTCGGTGTATGCAGAACCAGGCAAGATAACATCGGCAAAAGACGCACCAATGTCACCGTGGTGACCTTGGTACACCACGAATGCGTCCTTTGGAATGTCCTTGTTGGAAACTTCATCGGCACCTAACAAGTAGATGAACTTGGCCTTGGTGGATGAAACTTCTTGGGAAACAGTGGCAAAACCAATGTCCAAGGCAGCAACACGAGAGGCTTCTCTGTGTAACAAGTTAACACCGTTCCACTCACCAGTGTTGAAGTTCTTGTTCTTTTGAGCAAATTCCCCAACCGCCTTAAAGATGGCTTCGGAATCAGAGGAGTCAGCGACACCAGAACCAATAATGATCAATGGGTTTTTGGCAGCAGCCAATCTTTCACCAACCTTACCAGCCAAGGCAGTTTGCAAGGCATTAGCGTCAGGGCCCAAGTTTTCCACATTAAAAGTGGAATCGAATTCTTGACCAACAGAGGCAATATCCAAGTTTTGTCTTAACCACACCTTTCTGATTCTGGTGTTCAAAACGGCGGCTTCGTGTCTTGGGTTGGTACCAACCAACAAGATTTGGTCGGCGCTTTCGATACCTTCAATGGTGGAGTTGAAGATGTAGTTGGATCTGGCGTCAACACCGTGAGCGTCGATGGATTGCTTCACGTCGGTGGTGACGTTTTCAGAACCCAATCTGTTGACCAAGTCCTTCAAGGATACCATGGCTTCGGCATCGGCCAAGGCACCAGCGATGGCCTTAACTTCGTTATCCTTTGGTTGGATCTTGGCGTAGGCACCGGCGATAGTGGACAATGCCTCATCCCAAGTTGCGGTTTCGAACTTGTCGCCGTTTCTGATTAATGGGGTGGTCAAACGCTGGGTTTTCAAACCATCACAGGCAAATCTCGACTTGTCTGAGATCCATTCTTCATTGACCTCGTCGTTCAATCTAGGCAAGACTCTCATAACCTCGATACCTCTAGCGTCGACTCTAACGTTGGAACCAACGGCGTCCATAACGTCGATGGTTTCGGTTCTCTTTAACTCCCAAGGTCTGGCCTTGAAGGCATAAGGCTTTGAGGTAAGAGCACCGACTGGACACAAGTCAATAATGTTACCGGACATTTCCGAGTTGATGTTTCTTTCAATGTAGGTACCGATTTGCATGTCGTTACCACGGCCGGCAGTACCAAACTCTGGGGCACCGGCGACATCGTTCATAAATCTAACACATCTGGTACAGTGGATACATCTGTTCATGGAGGTCTTCACCAATGGACCAATGGCCTTGTTTTCAACGGCTCTCTTACCAGCAACTTCACTAAATCTACCACGGTCAGAACCATATCTTTGGGACTGTTCTTGCAAGTCACACTCACCACCTTGGTCACACACAGGACAGTCCAAAGGGTGGTTTTCCAACAACAACTCAGTGACACCTTCCCTGGCCTTCTTGACTCTCTCGGAGTCGGTGTGAACAACCATACCGTTCTGCACAGGCATGGCACATGAGGCAATTAACTTGGGCATTCTCTCAACATCAACCAAGCACATACGACAGTTACCGGCAATGGCCAACTTGTCGTGGTAACAGTAACGTGGAACAGCCACTCCAGCCAATTCGGCTGCTTGGATGATCGACGATCCAGCTTCAATACTCACCTTTCTCCCGTCAATAGTCACTTCCACATCCGCCATTCTTCTTGAAGAGGCAGAGAGATAGCGTCTACTCGATCTCAAAATCTTAGATGTAACAGACATTTCGTTCCTGGGTCTGTAGCTTCTGGTAAAACTTGAATTCGGTTACTCAGATTATCAAGTATCAATCAATAGTACTGCAATACAGAGCGCTGTGTAAATTTCTCTTCAACAACAAACGTATACTGTCAAAATTTTTTTTTTTTTTTCACTATTAAGTAATGGGACAATAATCAGATTCTGATTCGCTGAAATTTTTCCAAGAGACATGCGACGTGCGACATTTCTAATCAGAGCTTATGGAGATTATATAATATTGTAGTATGGGTGTTCTTGGTGTGGTATTGCTGAGCTTGATTGGTTTACTGAGAATGCCTACTAATACCCTTTTGGGTTCTCTATCAGGTTATTGGGTTGGGTTCTAGTATCAATACACAATCAAAGCCCATCAAGGCCAAATAAAGCATTCGGAACCTCTATTGATTTTTGAACTTGTGCGGATCGGTAGTTTACTATCCAATCCACTATTAATCGGTGGCATTTACTCAAAAATCTAATATTAAACTCTTCTTTCCGGTTTCTCTTATATTGCCGTAGTTCAGTTCTAGATCCAGTCTGGTTCTCTGTCAGTTCTAGTTTCGGTCAGGTCTATTTTCAGTCAGTTCCAATTCTTACACTCCTCAAACATCCCGTCTGTCAAATAAAATACAAATCATCTATTGATATTGATCAAGCAGTTGCCTGCTTCTTGTCATCACCCTGCAATAACAAGAAAACAAGCGCAAGCGCAAAGTATAACCAATTCTTTTCTATAAACGAACGTTCGTCAGCATCCACTTCCACCCTTTCTTCCACCTCTCTCTCCACCTCATTGCCATCCTCATCAATCTCAGTGATTGTCTTCTTCTTCACTACAATTTGCTTTCTTTTCTTCTTCTCTGGCTGTGCAGACTTGGCTTTGGCCGCAGCCAAGTTGGGCTCCGCGGCGACGCCCACACTACGAACCACAGACTCCAGCGAGTGGATCAACGATAACCTCTCAATCTTGTCTGAACCATCCAAATAAACCTCAATATTCAACTCGCTCCAATCAATCTCAGGGGTCGCTTTCAAATATGCAAAACACTCTTGTCCCTTCAAGGATCCCGCACCAATACAATACTCCCCATCCGCAAGTTGCTCAGGGTGCTCAAAGGTGGCCACCTTGCTTGCCTCATCATACTTCAAGCTTCCGAAACCACTCTTTTGACCTCCATTAAGTGCTCTGGCCTGTAATGGTATCATCTCCGCTGAAACCATCAGCACAACACATCCAACAAAGAACCCGATCCTGATGTATTTCATGCTTGTTGTTGGGAAAAACTAATTATCGGTGAAAAATTACAATGTGTGCGAGTAGAGATCCTCTACGAGGACTAGCACGAGCTGCCGTTAGAGGAACATGTGAGGGTGGAGTATCGTACTCGTCCAATGGCGATGTGGTGAAAATTGCTCTTAGAAACTGTACACATCTGAATATCAGCTCGATCACTTCCATTATCAATTCTATTATCAGCTCAACCAATATCAATATCAATTCTATTATCAGCTCAACCAATATCAATATCAATTCCGCCAATATCAATAACACTTCCAATATCAAACCCAGTATTAGCACAACTATAATAAACAGAAACACGCAGCTAAGTAACAATCTTTCTGTGCTTGGTTTCAAATTAGGGAAGCGATGGTTAAACACGCGTCCACAGTCCATACAAGACTGCGCATCATACTTGGAATACTGCCAAGTCAACAAGATCGATACTTCATCTACAGTTTTCAAAGGAACCATGTATGAGCTCACATGTATGGACTTCCTATCCAAACACATGCATTGTAAGCAGCTCGTAAAGGTCGGAGGGGCCAATGACAAGGGGCTAGATCTCGTGGGGAAATGGGACTTGGGCCATTTTTTCACTCAAGCCCAAACCAAATTCCCAGTAAAGAAAACCAAGCTCCCGGCAACAACGTTGATAAGTAAGTCCTTGGAATACGCAGATAAGGGGATCTCGTTGGCCAACGACATAAACATAATGGTACAGTGTAAAAACTTTTCCAAGCGGATTCGTCCGAGCATGATCAGAGAACTAGCCGGTATATACAACTATCATGTAAAAAACAAAGCTGCTATTTCCACCCATATCTTGTTTTTTATATCACTGTCGTCTCTAACAGATGAGTCAATAAATTGTATGGATACAATGCCTTTTCCAATTGTGTTTTTTAAGGTACTGCCAATGTTTAATGACATTATTGACAGGAACTACTTCAAGCTTGAGAACTGGAAGGGAGGTGTTCTTGACGGGTTTTATATCAACCATAAGGGTCGCAATTTATTACGGGGTTTGCAGTTGGAGTTGCAGATGGAGATTATTCTCCTGATACAAAGTTGAATTTTAAACTCTTGAGTCTTACGAATATGCGTGGTCTTCAGGATTCGGGGTCTATTTATCACTCACTGAACAGTCAGATCCCAATAGAACAATCAGAGTCGAGTCCAACAGAAGAAACGAGTTCACGTACTTAACGGATTACAAAGAAATGTGAAATACGGAAAATTATCTTGAGTCAGTGACTCAATCACACAATCACTAAAAGTAACCACTCTTTTGAGTCTACCCCTTTAGTTATCTTCGCCAGCAGTATTAGCAATATAAAGGTTTCCTGGCGATAATTACATGTTGTAGGCTAAATAGGAAATATTTCCACTTTAGGTTTTCCAGCAACATATTTCCTAATTTGGTATTGTACTCTTACGGCTGCAAATCATATAACATCAAAACCAGTTGTATTTCCAAAATAAAAATAAATAGAGAGAGAGAGAGAGGACTTAGATAATAGATATCAAATCTATCTTAATATATACTCGACAGCGTAATCCATTCACACTAGTCATTATCCTTCCGAAAACATGCATCATTAGAAGACCCAGTTCAAGATTTTTTCAAAAGTTGAAATGTCACGCTTCTGGGAGCCTCCAATGATGGTTGAAGTGAAGTACACCATAGCAGTAGAAGTTCTTGGAGCTGCTGTAATGTACAGTGTTTGGAAAGTGGATGGTATGACGGTGGTGGTGAGGGTGATGACATCTACATCGGAGTCGTCGTCACTGCCAGTAGTTGGAGCAGCTTTTGTGACAGTTGGAGATTCTACGAGAATCACTGAAGAACTTTGCTCTACTTCATGAGATGGAGGAATTGCGACTTCTGAAGATTGTACTGGTGGTACAGTAGAAGTCTTTTTGGTAGAAGTTTCTGTAGTCTCTTTAACAGTTGAAGTCTCACTTGGAGAAATAGACTCTTGAGAAGCTTCATATCTTTCCGATGACGAAGTGATAGTCTCAGTTGAAAAGGTAGACTCTTGTGTTTCCGATGAAGATTTCGTGGTTGTAGACGATGGAGATGATAAAATTGTGTAGGGAGTTGACACCGAAGTGGCATCAGTTGAAGATTCTTCAATGATGTCCTTGGAGGAACTTGTAATAGAAGAAGAAGAAGAAGAAGAAGAAGAAGAAGAAGAAGAAGAAGAAGAAGAAGAAGTAGTAGTAGTAGTAGAGATAAATTCCCCTAAAGTAGAGGTAATAGTGGATGTGATAGTGGATGTTGTAGTTGACAGGTCTGAAGAAACGGTTGAAGATGGAGATGGTTGAGGGGTGCCTTGAGCACCGTTGACAATGTTCTTCATTTGTTGGATAAAGTCTTCACCACCGATTTTGTTAGAGCTAGCTGAGGCAGCATCCCACAAAGATATACCTCCGAATCTTGGATCATTCAAGATTTCTTGGGTTAAAGCCAGCTTAACAACGGATGGGTCGACATAACCACTACCAGCAGCAGCACTTGAACCAGGTAAACCAACAAACAATTTAATGTTTTTGTTTGGAGAAGTGTTTTCAGCGTAGTCCTTCCAGGTATTCCAGTTAAACTGGTTTCCACTTAAAGAACAGTAATTGTTGTAGAATTGAATAAAAGCAAAGTCAAAGCCAGCATGGGCCAAGGCATCGCCGACAGAAGCGTCCGGGTATGGACATTGTGGAGCAGCAGACAAAAAGTATTGCTTGGAGCTGTCCTTGTTGAAGTTGGTTCTGAGAGAAGTGGCCAAAGCGGCGTAACCTTGTGGGTTGTTATTTTCGATATCAAAATCGAAACCATCAATGACTGCGTCGCCGAATGGTCTGTTGTCTGGAGTTCCGGTACCAGCACCAAAGGTGTCCCACAAAGTGGTTGCAAAAGTTTGTGCTTCCTGGTTGCTTGTGAATCCGTAACTACCAGCAGCACCTCCGATAGATAACATCACCTTCTTTCCTAAGGATTGACAGGTCTTAATGTCACTTGCGGTTTGAGGGCAACTCAAAAGACCACCCTTAGTGTAAGAACCTAAACAGGCGTTGGCGAGATTCAACTCCATCTTAGGGAATCCACTAAGAAAGGAGAGAATGATAATATCAGCAGCAGAATTTTGACAGTAACTTCCCAAAGATTCTTGTTGGCCGTTGGAGTTTTGTCCCCAGTAAAGAGCGATATTGCTATTCCCGTTAGCAGAAAAGGCAGTAGTTAAAAAGGAGTGAATCAAAAGATTGGCAATAATTACCAAGATGTTGTTGGTAAAGATCATTGTAGTAAAAGATTGTAAAGGTTTTCAGTTAATGAAAGACTATAAGTTGGAATAATATTTAGAGGAAGATGCTCACTGGGGGATGGTTGAATGGGAAAGGGTAGGTTGGTCTGGTTAAGAAAATGTTTTGTTTCTGTTTCAAATGAAAGTAGTAGGATAATGAAGAATGAAATTAGGGAGCAACTTCAGCTTTATATATTAGTTGAATTGGAATGATCATTATTCTACTTTTGGCTCCTACTCAACCAAAGAAACCAAGTACCAGATACTCTTCATGCACGTTATACTCGGAATAGAAAAAAAATATAGAGCGCGCATTTTCTCGCGCACAAAAAATATTCACGGCGCATAGGAAAATAATAGGCCATCCCTCACATAATAATTGAATTAGTGTTTGTGTCGCTTATTGCTTATTGTTCTGAAAACCCTGACAATCATCGAAGAACATTCATGGTTGAAATAAAGAACAATTAGGTATCCATCTGCATTATTGTAAGTTTAAGGTCATTAACTATCTTTTTGGAAGCGAGACCAGCGAGAGATTGAAATGGGTGAGCTAAGGGTGAAACTTAGAAGTTTGATCGTGAATCGAAGAGATGATGTCGGTTGCGAGGGGATGTATGGCCCAAGTCGGGTTGTTAGCGAGAGGTTTTGTGTACTTCCTAATACCTGAAGTTACCTTCCTAATACTTGAGGTTACCTTCGAAAATATCACTTATCTAGGTCGATTAAAGTAAACTATGCTTATGGCATCATTCACAAAAACATGTTCAAGCTGTCTTCTCTACTATTGCAAGTAGCTAGGCAGGCATTTCTTTGAAGTCATTTTCTGTTTCTCCGTTCTGCTATGTTCTTTTTAATCCCATCTGCATACCTCGCTACTGGTTTGTCCTACTCTAACAGTGGAATCAGTCAATGCAGCCAGCAAACTTTTGCATACAACAAAAACCTTTGAGCGCGATCAATCTTTTATGCAGGATATATTTCTACGGATATGTGATGGTCTCCAGCAATATCTATCTACTACAATAACCTAAGTTGTCTTGGGCATACCAAGTGTGCAATGAAAATTGTTTCCCTCTCTCCTTGTATATATGCTCATATCCAATGTTTCACATCCTGATCTAAATTTACGCGCAATTGCAAGGCACATACTCAGAAATCTTCCCTAAAAGGGGAAAATTAATTGCGAGCGTGCCTGCTCAAGATTTATTTTTCTTAAGGATTCCACAATTCTCGTGATGAAACATCGCAATGAAGCATTAATCCTCCCTTCCCCCTGTTAAACCTTCAAAGGGGGATGCCCGTACATTTCCCTTTTTTAACACGATGGGACTTTATCTTAAACCTAATCGTTCCTGCTCACTACTGCATGCTAGTTAAGGCACGTGACTTGAACTTTGTTCCTAATTAGGCTCGCGCAAATCTTTTTGCAGCCAGACAACCAGCATTGGTATAGATGAAATTAACCTCATCTTGACCGTTTGAAGTAATAGAACCGTAGTTGAATTATAACGCCACCTACCTTTATAGGTCATTTTAAAGCTAATAGGCTAGACGAACCAGCCATAAAAATGACAACTACCGAAGTACATCATCATGGTTGGCTTGAAATACAGCTAAAGCAGGGCTCATGAAGAGTTCGATGACTTAACATCTCGTTCCGAGAAATTAACCGTTATTAGTTAACAAATTACATTGAATACTGCTAAGTATATTTTTAACATTTTCATGCATTTTTTTACAAAAACTTCATTCAAGATATTGACCAAAATTTTCAACCTCAAACCTAATGTGAATCATATGACATAGTTATCATGTCATCTTTTATCATTTACCTATTATCATTTTTCCAATCCGGGTTAATAACTTAGTAAATGATAAACGCATATCGATAAAGTCCGGAAGTCCCTATAACACAAGTCACGTTTTGTATCAGATGACACAAATAATCCAGCAAAGATACCCACGTATGAAGACCTTTTAATTTTCTTTACTATAGAGAAAATACTAAATATTTTCCTTTATTTTCGATGCTCGTGATCAGCGCACGAATTTTGCTTTTCAAGGCTGCCTAAGGCGTTTATTCTGGAACTGCATGTAATATACGATGACATACAGGTTGAAATTCAAAGCCACATACTTAATTGATCAACGGCCAGCTCATCTTACTGCAATGAGATGTCGATCATTTGACAGAAGCTTATATAGGTTAAGCAGTTCGGTTAGCAAATAGTGGACTGTTGTGAGTGAAGTATACGGGCTCATCGGTATATAATCCATGAAGAGAAATCGAAGGTTACGAACCTGGAAATACTGATTACAATTATTACGAGATGCCAGAGCTAATGATGTTATGAGATAACTATAGTTGCGATACAAAACATGGTAGCGATATACCGAAAAAATGAGATCATGCTAAAATTAGCTGTTAATAGTTTTTCATTAAATTATCTAGTACCATGAAAAACACAATTGCAATTAATCGCTAATTAGGTTAGTTGGATCCACTATCCGATGACTTGATCAAGCGCGTTACAAATGCAAATGCACATAAGACTGGGTACAAAGCGATTGAAATGCACTATCTAAAATATGTATACAGCCTAGGTGCATGTGAGCTACATTAGCGAATATCCCTTGGGTTTCTAGCAGAATTGTTGGCAGGTGAATGGTTGTAATCCATGTTGCTGGAGTGAGGCAATATAAATTCAAAGGGCGTTGACAGTCCACATTATATACAGTAGGCAATGCTCTTGAAGAAGTTCTAAGAAAGATAATGATTTATCAACTAGATACTCACAGCAAGCTATTGGAATTGGTGAACATAAGCTGGTACATTTTTTATTAGATTTTATAACAAAACGAAATAGTATGACCCTGGTGTATAAAATCTGAAAGTGAATACGAAGTGTAATATATGTGATCATAGTTTGTATTACCAAATCTAGACAGTAGTAAACGAAAATTTTGAAAGAATGAAACCAAAGACTACCAAGCTCTGAAGTCGCAATTTTATTAGTGAAGGAAATAGTCGTTGCTAATTATTCAACGAGAAATAAATTCAATTATTAGATAGCTCTTGGATTTCAAGTTAAAACTAGCGTTAAGAATTAACTTACACAATAACACAGTCACCACTTTGAATTCATAATTTCAACAAAACGAATAGTATCTGTAGGCGGTAGAATGATAGCTAGACTCAAGTTTTGGAAATTGGCATATAACTATATCGTGTCCTTTTGAAACACGAGACTGGATTTTACAAATATGCAATACAACAAGGAATTCGTCAAACGGTGAAATCTATAGAAGAAACTGGAAATGGAGAAGAAAATACGAAATCTGAGAATGAAGTGGTTATATTGAAGAAACCCATGAATAATAAAGCTGATTCAAAGAATAAAACCATCAGAAGCAACCAATAAAAATTACTGGAACCACGGATATCCAAGAGTAGCCAATGAAAATAAATCAACAAGAAGAAGCGGAAAACCAGACACGAGTCAAAAACACGGAATCATAACTCAATGGTCAGTACAATGAACTATTTGGGACTGAGAGAAAACCAGATCAGAAACATTTAACGAGTACTTGCATTGTTGGGAAGTAAAAAGCAACCTGGATCCCGCACACAGGTGTGCTAGCCCGTGAAAATGCGGCTAGGGTCTCTTACAACAGTGGAAATTCGTTATCAACACGTGCCTGAATTTGAACAATAGCAGTTTCATTCAGGTATTGTTCCGAGAATCAAAGTCTAAAAAAGATGTCATAATCGCGTTTCCTTACTTTGATAAACTTTAGTGACTATTTTAGAGGACAAAATAACAATAGAACATAGTTGACGTTTTATTGTATTATCCCGTTCAGTAGATTTTACTTGTTAAGTTCTAACAGATGGATAGTAGTAAAATTATCTTTAATCGAAGTGGTAGATTCGAACTTCCATACAAATGGTTCCGAAGGATATTAAAACTTAAAGCTTTTTCTTTGCTATTGTTTAGGTTTTTACAAAAATGTCTTAGATTTACATCAACAGAATGATAAGGAAAACAGAATAGTATGCGATAACCGTTAAATGGTCTCGAAGATTAATCTTACGGAGTTTAAAGTGTTATGTGCAAGAAATACAATGTGGAGCCGCGTAATAAGCGTAGCTCTCATAACCTGGCTTGTAATTTCGAGCCCAAAACGACAAATGCAGGGCTCCAAAGGAATAATGTGTCTGGAATATTCATTTAGAAGAGAAAACCGAAGCTGATAACAGACGAGAACTGAATCAAGTGAATATAGTCGTTTGATATACAACGAGAAAGAAGAAAACTACCAAGTGAAGTCATTTGGTAACACGAGAAAAAAATATAAAATACCAAACGAATGATAACATTAGGCACCAGAACCCCACATAAAGACGCGAAATTAGTCAATAGTACATACACCACGTCAAAATACAAACCTAAATTTTGAGTGGATTAAAGATACGACCTAATGCGGATTAGTATTGTTCCGGAGAAATATTACTTTTTGGTTGCAATCTTTTGCAGTCAACTAAGATATTGCAATACCATCTTCATAGGAAGTACACTAGGTAAGAAATGGATAAATAAGTTTATAAATACTGAAGATTAATCCATACTTTTAATCGTCATCTAACCAATACTCTCCTTTCTAATTCTCTAACAATGCAATTTACTCACAAAGTCTTTATTATACTTGCTGGTTTCTTCCTCAATTTTATGGTTGCGGATGCTTTCAACAGTGGTGCTAACAACAATCTTGTTGTTTACTGGGGCCAAGATGGAAATGGCGGCCAGCAAAGATTGTCCTACTACTGTCAGAACTCACCGGCTGATGTGATTGTTCTTTCATTTTTGGATTACTTCCCAAAGATGGACTTGAACTTCTCCAACCAATGTGGCGGTTCAAGAACCAAGGAT
Organism: Kodamaea plutei; assembly: GCA_030705055.1. Taxonomy (NCBI): domain Eukaryota; kingdom Fungi; phylum Ascomycota; class Pichiomycetes; order Serinales; family Debaryomycetaceae; genus Kodamaea; species Kodamaea plutei. The sequence goes on along the minus strand of JANIWJ010000013.1, from coordinate 131,695 downwards.
GGTCTCTTACATTGTCCTCAGATTGGTGCTGATATCAAGACCTGTCAACAGCAAGGAAAAAAGATCTTGTTATCTTTAGGTGGGCAGGCAGCACCATATGGGTTCCAATCCGAGCAACAAGCCAATGGTTTTGCTAACGTATTGTGGAATAAGTTTGGTGCTGGTCAAGGTGACAGAGGTAACAGACCTTTTGATGATGCCATTGTTGATGGATTTGACTTGGACATCGAAAACGAGAATCCAAAGGGTTACACCACCTTAGCTAGACAATTGAGAAATTTGTACAACACTGATCACTCTAAGCAATATTTCTTATCTGCTGCCCCACAATGTCCATTCCCAGACAAGTCTTTGAACCAAGTCCTCTCCAACGCCTACTTTGACATGATTTTTATTCAATTCTACAACAATTATTGTTCCTTGAACGGGGACTTTAACTGGAACACTTGGTTAAACTTTGCCCACAACACTTCTCCAAACAAAAATGTCAAGTTGTACGTTGGCTTACCAGCCTCTAAAAAGGCTGGTAATGGTTATGTTGTTTCTCACGACGTCAAGAACAAAATCCAACCAAAGATTCAGAACGAACACAACTTTGGTGGTATTATGTTGTGGGATGCTGACACTGCCTGGAGTAACCACAACACTGGCGTCTCCTACGCTCAACAGATGAAGAACCTCCTCAACTGGAAGAACCCATACTGATCAAATCAATTTATTTGATTCTTCTTATTTACTTCTATAATACTCCGGCTGTAACAGCCTTTGATACCCGAGAATAGGCCCTTTCTTTTATACTCTTGAATCCTATATTTCCTTTTACTTTTGTAGTTAATTAATTATCACGGCCAATTATGAGGTAGAGATACCAATTAATTCAAAGAAATTAAATTCACTTTATTATAATGATAAACAAAGATGTTCTATGCCCTGGTCCTTTTTATTTGAAGATTCTTAAAAAAAAATTATGCACGCAAGGATCTCTATGGTAAGTATTCTGATAAATTACCTTCTGGTAAACTGAATTAGATTCCAAGCAGATATAAATCAATTCTTTGACGTAGCATAATAGATTTAGCTTTATAAAAGGAATATCAATCCGTGGTACAGCTGTATCCATCTATTTATCTATAACCGGGATTGATGGGAATAGCGCTTAACGCCAATTACGTCATAATTTAGGATATGATGTAATTAACATTGGATAAAATGTATGTATTCCGGTTTTTCTTAGCATGATTATCAATTATAGGTGTTTATAATTACCTGTGATTCAGTTTAATGGTAGCCAGTGTACGAATTCTTATATTGTCCACAAAGCAGTGTAGGTCGATAAAGATTCACAGTTATTACTAATATCGTTTTTAGTACATAATCCTCCGAATCGACAGTCGAGAACACAGTGTGACATAAACACGACAGACAGGGAAGGGTTACAGATTCTACAAGTCACAAGATGTATTTGAATATTGCCACGTCGAGACTACAGCCTCGAATATAGGAGACAGATTTAGTGTGTGATCAGCATTTTTCATGAGATGCGATCTCAAAAGGAATGTTAAATTGTTGAGATGTCGAGGATCTTACTAATTTTCGACGTTCAAAATCAGTATGCTTATTGTGAATATTAACCTATATGGGGGTCGTTTTCTAGTATTGGAGATCGAGGTTACATCAGTATAGACCCTTCTAGAGCCAAGGCAAGGTTGTTTATACAAAGAAAATTGCGTGAATTAATTCGCCGTGTACTGTAGTTAGGAGAGCGATGGATCGCCCAATCAGGCATAGCAAACCTATTGTTGAACTAATCATTCGGCGAATAAGAAATCACAAAATCCTCCCAGACATGTGAAATGAAAAAAGGAGCGATAGGGATGAATAATAACACATATTACCTTACCTCACTGGTGTATCTATTGATATGCTCAATGGTACGCTTATTCAAACACGCACACGCACACCCTGAGTGTTAGTAACCCTTGTTATGGTAGAGGGGATAATGTTTTTGGTTTGCTTCCGTCTCACTTTTGTGGCATGTTACGTTGTTAATGTGGACACCTCACCCGGCGAAATTTCGCCGAATTATATACAGGACTAATATATATCGCCGGCAAGTTCTGAATAGGGGTGGGGAGGGCAAAGCAGCATAGTGATTACCTTCGTCATCTGGAAAAAGTATAAATAGAGTGTGATCCGCCACCCAGTTTTTTTTTAGACATTATAACCAAAAATCAAAAATGGCTATTCAATTCAAATCTAACAAGACTGAGACCAAGGGCGACTCCTTGATCTCCAAGTTCACCTACGAAAACTCTCTCGTTGAAAAGGATGCTGCTGGTAACCTTATTGTTACTCCAACTGCTGTTGACTACGAATTCAAGGTTGACTTGAAGGTTCCAAAGACCGGTTTGATGTTGGTCGGTTTAGGTGGTAACAACGGTACCACTTTGATGAGTGCTATCTTGGCTAACAAGCACAACATTTCTTTTGAGACAAAGGAAGGTGTTGTCAAGCCAAACTACTATGGTTCCGTTACCCAATCTTCCACTGTTAAGCTTGGTGTTGATGCCACCGGTAACGATGTCTACGCTCCATTCAAGTCTGTTGTTCCATTTGTTGACCCTAACGACTTGGTTGTTGGTGGTTGGGATATCTCCAACCTCTCATTGGACCAAGCCATGAAGAGATCCCAAGTTTTGGACATTGACTTGCAAAAGCAATTGGTTCCTTACTTGAAGGAGATCACCCCATTGCCATCCATCTACTACCCAGATTTCATTGCTTTGAACCAAAAGGAGAGAGCTAACAATGTTTTCAATGTTGACGCTAACGGTGATGTTGCAACCAACAACAAGTGGGCTGATGTTGAAAAGATCAGAAAGGACATTAGAGACTTTAAGGCTGCTAACGGTTTGGACAAGGTTATTGTCTTGTGGACTGCTAACACCGAAAGATACTCCGAGCTCCTCGAAAAGGTCAATGACAACTCTGAAAACTTGCTCGAAGCTATCAAGAACAACCACGATGAAATTGCTCCATCCACCGTTTTCGCTGTTGCATCCATCTTGGAAGGTGTTCCATACATTAACGGTTCCCCACAAAACACCTTTACTCCAGGTGTCTTGGAATTGGCTGAAAAGCACGGTGTTTTTATTGGTGGTGATGACTTCAAGTCTGGTCAAACTAAGCTTAAATCTGTTTTGGCTCAATTCTTGGTTGACGCTGGTATCAGACCAATCTCTATTGCATCTTACAACCACTTGGGTAACAATGATGGTTACAACTTGAGTGCTCCAAAGCAATTCAGATCCAAGGAAATTTCCAAGCAATCTGTTGTTGATGACATGATTGAATCCAACGAAATCTTGTACAATGACGAAAACGGTAAGGAAGTTGACCACTGTATTGTTATCAAGTACCTTCCAGCTGTTGGTGACTCCAAGGTTGCCATGGATGAGTACTACAGTGAGTTGATGTTGGGTGGTCACAACAAGATTAGTATCCACAATGTCTGTGAAGACTCCCTCTTGGCTTCTCCATTGATTATTGACTTGGTCGTTGTCACTGAATTCTTACAAAGAGTCCAATACAAGAAGGCTGAAGAGTCTGACGAGAAGTACAATGACTTCTACGCTGTTTTGACTTTGTTGAGTTACTGGTTGAAGGCTCCATTATCTAAGCCAGGTTTCCAACCAATTAACGGTTTGAACAAACAAAGACAAGGTTTGGAGAACTTGTTGAGATTATTGGTTGGTTTGCCAATCAACAACGAGTTGAGATTTGAAGAAAGATTGTTGTAAGTGTATTTATTCATATAGATTAATAATAGGAACGGGAATAGAATTGTATGAAGTGTAGTTTTGAGTGAAGTTGAATAGGGATCCAACTAAGAGCATAGCGCTGAGTGCAAGACCAAAATTATAGGACAGGAGTAGAGGTTCAACATTATAGGACTGGAATGTAACCAAGTTCAATGTCTTCAATGTAATTCCATAAAGTTCCCTTGTTAATATTAATGGTGTATGATTTAACGTAAGATCTTTAATATTAAACGATGAGCGTTGCTTTTCACCTGATAAAGAGACGGGGTGAACTTAAGACTATGAGATGAAGGCATAAAATAAACTGAAACGGGATTCTCTGATTTTTGTAGGTTTTGCTGTTCAGTTGAGTTGCAAAATGCATTCAGAAACATGAATAATCATCCAGATTATTTCTAACAGGTTCTCGAAGGGAATCAATGTCTGCAAACACAAAAAGATTCTTATTTTTAGCAATCGTTATCATCAAGAAACAGCTTTTATATAAGAAACAGTTTTTTTAACATTTTTATTTTCAAATAGTTTAAGAACTGAAATACAATTATCATAAAGACCAGTTGACTTTGTAGCACCAGTTACACAATTATTTAATAAAGTGCATTTTTTTAAGAATTATTTAGTAGAGTGCATATTTTTAAAAATTATTTTGAAATACGAATTTAATGCTTAAATTTACCAATCGAAACACATTGGCGTATGCATTCAGTGATTGTCAAAAGTCTTTGACTATGCTAGTACTTGCAAATGGAGAATCAGACCATCTACACTGTCTACCCCCCGTTACGAATTAGGAAGAACCCTGCGCACGGCTGATCGAGAAACAATTTGCAACCAGTCAAAAGCAAAAAGAGCAAAGAGGTAAATAAACAGTGCAGTGGGGGTATGTCCAAATACAATTCGTGGAGATGAATCTCTATGAATCCTAAACATTCTAAAGATTGTCAGCAAGAAAGTCAGAAAGTAGTGGAGAGTGAAAATGAACTCAAGAGTTCAGAGCAAGTGGAATGAAATGGGCAAAAACACGACCACAACAAAACAAGCAAGCAGGAACGAAACAATCCCATATGAAATGTAAAACGAATGAAACACACCAGGGATATGGGGTGAGCTAAATGTCGGAACAAATGGCCAATGTAGAGAATGCGAACGAGCCAACCAGAGGACAAATGTTGGGACCAAAATTTGGGAGAAAATTGAAAGCTGTGGGTGTTGTTGTAGGCAATGTTGGTGAAACAGAGCTACGATATTTTAAATATCATATGAAAGAGTACTTCTTTTTCCTGATCCTAGCGGTGACTTAATAGGTGTGCTTGGTGTGTTCTTAAATAGGTGTACATAGGTGTCTTAAATAGGTGTAGGTAGGTGTAAATAGGTGTAACTTGAATTAGTACTGTCCCTAATGGTTTAAACCCCCCTCGATTACTCTGCAAGTTCAGTCTCTGCTGGAATGACTCTTAGTCAATTGACTCTTAGTCACGTTGTGATAACTGAAATCCGTGCTTGTGATAAGCAATCCGATATTCCAGTAGTCCGAAAGAAAAAAACACAAAGAGATGAATACTCAGAGGACCAGCTACATGCCAACAATGTTGCAACAGTATACGATAGCAACGTGAATGATTGTTTGTCTCCTGACAATCCGAACGCACATGACCAACAATCACTTGACAGAACACAATAGGAAACTTTTGAGATAAGAAATGGTGCAAAAAAAAATGCGGGCCCAACAATTGCGAAACCCAACAAATGACCAGCGTCAACGTATATATAGGTAAATGTGTAGGCAAAATTAGCATGAGCGGGAATACACATTACAATGACCTAAAAGAGGAGTATTATCACAGGGGAAGGGGCGAAACGTATGCGCCCCTTCGCAATTGAATGGCGGGGGCAGCAGTATGATGAGGGGCGGCGTCGGACAAAGGGTTTGTAGAGATTCAGAACAACCTAAGCCGAACATTACCCCCATAATAGATACCCCCCCCTTTTTCCCCAATTAAATCCTTAAAGTCGTAAACCAAAGGCAAAATTAACAAAAAGCAAAAAAGCAAAAAAGCCAAAAAAGACGGGGCCGTAATTGGGGCTCCCCAACATTGATTTTCGCAGACAAGAGGTCCAGAAAATGCACTAAAATTTTTCTAAAATAAAGGAACAAAGAAAAATTAAAACCTCGGGAAACACGTCGCTCCTATAGAGCGCTCTCCTAAGTTCTAATTGAAACATCTGCGGCCAACCCCCCCTCACACATACTCCTCTTTACTGTATCCTGACTGGGCGCGCATTTAGACGTGTGTTCTTTTTTTGTTTGACCTTTAACCCTTTAAAAAATATCTGCAATCAAAGAATTGTATTCACATAGAGAAGATGAGGAGTGTCCCGAAATGGGAATTTTAGAATTTTTTTTTCTTACGTACAAAGGGCTAACCGGCTAGACAAAAGCACCGGCGTATATAAAAAGCAAATAACCCTTGTAATTTGCCTTTGAAAAAAATCACCTTTTTTTAAATAATATAGCAACCATGACTCCATTTACTGTACCTGTTGGAGAAGCAAAGCCAGGGGAGACTGCTCCAAGAAGAGCGCTCCAACAGAAGAACGCGCCATTGGACCGTCCTTCAGACTCCAAGGCCAACACTATTCCTGAGTTTATTGCTGAGTGTGTTGCGCGTAACCCTAAGCGTAACTGTATGGGTGCCAGAACATTATTGGAAATCCACCAGGAAACCAAGCAAGTGACCAAGATTGTCGATGGCCAGGAAACCAAGGTTGACAAGCAATGGCAATTTTTCGAGTACTCACCATATAAGTTTCAAACATTCACCGAGGTTCACGAGTTGGTTAAGAACTACTCCAAGGGTTTGGTTGAGATTGGCTTGAAGCCTGCTGAGTCTAAGTTGCACATTTATGCTGCTACCTCTGACAAGTGGATGCAAACCTTTTTGGCTGGTGCCCACAATGGTATTGCTGCCGTTACTGCATATGACACCTTGGGTGAATCTGGTTTAATTCACTCGTTGCTTCAATCGGAATCGCAAGCTATCTTCACCGACAATGTGCTTTTGGGTTCATTGGTGAATCCTGTGCAAAAGTCTGAGCACATTAAGATTATCATCCACGGTGACGAAATTGACCCGGAAAACAAGATTTTGGGTGGTAAGTTATACAAGGATGCTACTGCAGCCAAGGAAAAGATTGAGAAGGCCAGACCAGATATCAGATTCTACTCTTTTAATGAGGTTGTTGAAATTGGTAAAAAGTCTTCGAAGTCTCACTACACTTCAAAGCCCCAAGATTTGGCCTGTATCATGTACACCTCTGGTTCCACCGGTCCACCAAAGGGTGTTGTCATCACCCACGAAAACATTTTGTCTGCTATTGGTGGTGTGTCTGCCCGTGCCGGTAGAGACTTAGTTCAGAACACAGATAGAGTGATTGCATTCTTGCCATTGGCCCACATTTTCGAATTGGTGTTTGAAATCACCTGTTTCTGGTGGGGTGGATGTCTTGGTTATGCCAATGTTAAGACTTTGACTGATGCCTCAGTGAAGAATTGTAAGTCTGACTTGCAAGAATTCAAACCAACCATTATGGTTGGTGTTGCTGCTGTGTGGGAATCTGTCAGAAAGGGTGTTTTATCTAAGATTAAGCAATTGCCAACCATTTCTCAAAAGCTCTTTTGGGCTGCATTTAAGGCCAAAAACACAATGCAAGCCTACTCCATTCCTGGTGCAAACATATTTAACACTTTGTTCAAGAAGGTCAGAGCTGCCACTGGTGGTGAGTTGAAAGTTATTCTTAACGGTGGTTCCCCAATCTCTATGGATGCGCAAATTTTCATTAGTACATTGATTTGTCCAATGTTGATTGGTTACGGTTTGACTGAAACCTGTGCCAACACAACCATTATGGATCACAAGAGTTTTGAATACGGTGTTGCAGGTGTTTTGACTGGTGCCGTTACTGCTAAGTTGATTGATGTTTCAGAGGCTGGTTACTTTGCCAAGAACAACCAAGGTGAGCTTTTACTTAAAGGTAAATGTATCACAAAGGAATACTACAAGAACCCTAAGGAAACCGCCGAAGCTTTTACTGAGGATGGCTGGTTTAAGACTGGTGATATTTGTGAGTGGACTGCTAATGGTAACGTGAGAATTATCGACCGTAGAAAGAACTTGGTAAAGACCTTGAATGGTGAATACATTGCTTTAGAAAAGTTGGAGTCTGTCTACAGATCAAACCACCTTGTTTTGAACTTGTGTGTATATGCTGACGAATCCCAAGTTAAGCCTATTGCTATTGTCATTCCCAACGAAACTTTTTTGAAGCAACACTTGCAAGATGAAAAGGTTTACACAGAGGCCGAACTCTCAAAAATGGAATTGAGCCATCTTTGCGAAGACAAAAAGGTTATCAAGTCGGTTCTCAAGTCCCTTCTTGCTACAGGTAAGGCTCAAGGATTGAAGGGCATTGAGTTCCTTCAAAACATAGTTTTGGTGGACGATGAATGGACCCCACAAAATGGCTTTGTGACTTCAGCACAAAAGTTGCAAAGAAAGAAAATCTTGGCTGCCTACGAAGACAAGGTTAAGAAGGCTTACTCTGATTCCTAAGTTGGTTGCATTTCCCTAATTACATTAATAAACATGCGTATGGTATGTTTGACTGTTCTCTACACATAATGATTATCTAATATAAGTTTAAATGATATGATGTAAATCTTGGCTGTCAATATTGCCCCATTGGATTAGGCATTCACTAGGCCAAACAGTGCTAGCTATATGCATTACTTGTCTACGCCAATACTACAATGAACATTTCATTTGTCTTGGCCAACCTCGGTCATGCGGTGAAAAGGCACATCAGATTGAACAAGAACTGCAATCGTAAAAGATACTCAAATAGGCAGTCGACTGGAAGCTCAAAATGGAACCCGGCTACATGATGCCTCGGCCAACTGAGGTACTATGGTTACCAAGGGAGAAGGGGCAACCAGGCACAAGGGCTCCCAGGGAACTCCGAGGTCAAATCAGAGCCGATCCAGAAACAAAGGGTTCCCTTCAACCTTCACTGTAATAACACAGAAGAGAAGGATTGTCTTGTTTCTCTATTCTTCCAGGTGGAAATCTCGTGCCATCTCTTATAATATTTCAACTCTCATCCTATGCTTATGCTCTGATCACATACTGTGTGCACACTCTCATCTCGTCTCATCTCGTTCATCTCGTCTCATCTCGTTGATCTCGTCTCATCTCGTTGATCTCGTCTCATCTCGTTCATCTCGCTCATCTCGTCTCATCTCGTAGGCTCTTAATCTACACAAAGTTACCCACGCATGAGGTAACTGGTGGTACATAAAGTCTTGATCGGTGACTTGACAACATATCACTGGTGTTGGGATCAGCAAGTTGGGAGTTTCTTGTGCATATCGTAAAAATGCATACCCTTCAGGCATAGTTCCGTGGAGATGAACCGAGGAACACAGATTCTACATATTGCGAACTGTGTAAATATTATGTGTTGATTTAGACTTTTGGTTTATGGTTTTGAATTCATACTGTTTGTTTCATACTGTTAACTTGTCATTTACTGTCAAGTTGTTGTAAAAGAATACTATTAAAGGAACTCCTTCTATCAGGAACAAAGCTTTATGTAGGAATATTAATGGAATGCTTAGTAACTGCATCCTATTATTAGACGTCAAGAATGACATAAAAAGTTGCAGAACAGTGAAAAAGTGTGGAATGTTAGGTTGGAATGGCATTAGCCAAATTGGAAAGCTCTACTATAACGTACTGCAGAAAATCGAGAGGAAGTTCTTCAGAGAAAAACCAGATTGTACCCCGGGTTGATAAAGCCATGCATAAAAACCTTAAAATAAATTTATCTTGAAGTTTATCTTGAGAGCTTGACACACCACGATATTATGAAGAAGCACAAGGCTCACGTGTACATGTCTGACTGAGCCCTATTTAGATACGTTAATGCCTCTATTTAAATACATGAATGTAACGTTCCTATAATTAGACGTGTTGTGCAAGAAACTTGCAGTCAATAGAATTGTATTTCTTTGTAAAAAACCTGGGTTTGGCCATATATCCACAAGGCATACAGATTAAAAGTCGATATATGTAACTGGACAGCTCTTTATTCTTCATGACTATTAGGCCACAATAAACTGCAATAATGTTATTATCAGAAATCGACTGTTGTTTTATTGTATTGTCAGTAAGATTTCGGTTTGATCAAAATAATACCCTGAACCTGGAAGTGTTCCAACTGCCCAAAGGCACCTACTTAGCTGTAATTGTATCTCACATCTCCACAGACTCACTATTATGTGTAATATATTCAAAAATGCGGCATATTCGCAAGATATCGTAACATACTAGATGTTACCAAGGAGTTGCATGACATTATGTTGCATGCTAGAATGCATGTTACATGTAGTGAAATAAAATGAAGAGTGGGAATCTTTTCTGGAGGTTATTGGTGTGAATTTCTAACACGAAATACACTAGTTACCGCAGTATATACTGTAACTTGGACATGTATAACTTACACCGTCAATTGGCTGTTACTTGGCCAAGGATAACTTACACTGTTATATGGGGTCATAAATATTAGCGACGCACTGTTATGTGGTTTGCGTGACATTACATACACTAATATTGAAACCTATGCAATTAGTATTCTGTTCATATCTTTCAGTTATGAACACTTTCTAGCCATTCAACACTTATATTTCTAATTTAGTACAAACAAACCGTAATGTTTGTTGATTACCTAACCCCCATAAACCCCTCTAAATACAGACTTTGTGTCTTCCAAGGAATACTTATTATGTAAACACAATTGAAGCAAAATCCTAGCCTTTTGAGGATTCAAATAGCCACTAGCAATGGCATTGTTGTAGTTTTTAATTTTTGGGAGAGAACCGACGGGGACCATACCATCCATAGCTCTCTTTGAATATACGACCGGGAACTCTAAGTCATTAGGAAGAGCCTTACACATATCTGCAATGTACTCATTCGTGCAATCTTTCATTGATCCCGCGCCCATAGTTGCCAAAACCAATCCGCGCGCGTGCAAGCCCTTTACTGTCAAACCAATGAGCTTGTTGTCTAAGCCCTGGTGCGCGTAGACAATCGGCACCAGGGCCAAGTAGTCTTCTGGAATGTCATCATCAACAGGGTCCAATTTGAAGCTGACAACACCCAATGGTTTCAGAGCCGGGAAATAAAAGTGCACTTCGTTGTCTACAAAGTTCCCTATGTAGCCTTGACCGATGGACTTAAATGTATCCAATGAGTTTGCATTCAGCTTTGTGATGTAGAAGCCGTTTCCGATCCTGTCGTTCAAAGCGACGAGAACACCACGGCCTCTGGATGCCTTAGTTGAAGCAATCACAATTGCCTGGTACAAGTTCATGGGCCCGTCACTGGAGATGGCTGTCGAGGGCCGCATCGACCCACACATCACAATAGGTTTGTATGTGTCTACAGTAAGTTGAAGGAAAAATGCCGTTTCTTCCATGGTGTCCGTGCCATGTGTGATCACCACTCCGTCGCATGACTTTAAGGACTCTTCCACCCTCTTTTGTAGCATCACCAACTCTCGAGTGCCAATTTCTTTCGAGTCAATATTCAAAACCTGCTCGTACTCCAACAGACACGTTGAAGACAAGTCCGGTATAGACTTGATCAACTCCTCAATCGTCAAGTCCACCTTGTATCCTGCGGTTTGGTGACTACTAGACCCCTTGGATGCAATAGTACCTCCAGTACCAAGCACTTTGATCACTGGGAGCCCACTAGAGTTTGAGGTCTCAGACATAGCACTGAGAGATGCTGCCGAATTATTCCGGTACTTGATACGGAACGTGGGATTCACAGTATCCCGTGCCTCTTGGATTTCAATAAAGTCCATGCTAGTTGGTTTTTTTTTTAAAAAATATGGGGAGACCCTCTGCCCATAAAATGCTTCGCTTTTGACTCTGGTTGGAGAAGTTAACGCTTGAATTACCTCGCTTACTCAGCACGCATTGAGTAAGCATTCTCTTCGCTATATAACTCCGAATTTGAGAGAGTAGCCTTAATGTCTAATGCACTTGAGATTCAATCTCTATGGTATATTGTATTGTGGAGAGAGTGGCTGTTCTATAGATTATGGGTGCAGCATATAGTGTAAACGTAATATATGACAAATACACACTGACATAAGCACAAGGACAAAATTTAGAAACAAGGTACACGTGACTAAGTATAAGGAATTTTTCAAATACCAATACTTCAAGATGGGATTGTTTGGTAAATCAGAGGAAGTACCTAAGTTGCCACCAAACAAGTCGAAGCGCCAGGAATGTTGGGCTGCCCGTGACTTGTTTTTTGAATGTTTGACTGCAAACAAGATCGACAACTCGCTTGACGCTAAAAGCAAGCCGGTTGTTGACCGTGAATGCGGAGACTTGTTGAAGAAGTTCGAAGGTAGCTGTGTAACCAGTTGGGTCAAACATTTTCAAGAGAAGAGATTCAGTGATTTGACCAGACAGAGGTATATTGAGAAGTTGGAGGCTGAGGGTGCTCAGCAATTGCCGTTCAAGTTGGATAACAGCAGAAAGTAGATAAGCCTACGGTGATCACCTTCGCATGCACGTTCCAACGATGGAGTTGTTTGATTTAATATGATTGGTTTCTTTGATAAACGGATTTGTTCTTATCAGTATCATCGAATTATTTTGTTCAGTATTATCTAGCCAGTATCATCAAGCTGATACACGAATGTGATTCCAGTATTGAAAAACAGGATGAAGTACCGCGTTATGTGACTTATTCTGTTAATTTCATGTGTATATAGTGTTTCCAAAGTATATAGCAGTGTTTTCATTCTGAATACACAATCAAGATCAAATTTTGTGTAAAATATAAAGGCTACTCGTATTAATAGCAATGGGAAGCTTGTGCAGAATCCCAGTATTGAATTACGAGTGCATTGGGAGTTCTAAAAACCCCTAAAAACAAATCTTCACCTCAAAATTGTAGATCAGGAAGAACGGGATCTGGCTTTTTATGGCCAATTAGTGAATACTGAACGGAGACAATGGCTGATTCAAGAAGCTTCGATGGATTCAATTCCAAATTCCAATTCGCAGGTGACTATTAATTTGGACTCATTATACATGATTGAGCTTATGATTCATTGGAATTATAAGTTACAAGAAGTAGATAAACGGACTCATGATAAATCATCATTAGGATTCAATATAACTTTCATCAACTATTCCCTCTGCTCATTTGTACTTCTTACTGAAATATAATCTGTTTTTTATGGAGCACACCCTTCTGAATATCCCTTCATAGAGATATCGATAATCATTTGTTACCCTAAGTTTTAATAAGAACTCTGGACGGGTACGAAGTTCAATAACTTCCAGATATTAATTTCTGGAATCTTTACAGTTCAGAGCAAGGCTTGGTTTGGTTTATACTCAACTGATCAATATCATCATTATTACATCATATTTGGAACTTATCACTTCAAATTCATTTCCCAAGAAAGAATTAGAGTTTTGCAGCCAGATAATTTCACCGTATTCTTCTTTTATTACCTAATGCCACATTTGAGACCGATCTCTACAACATTATCACTTCCAATCAATTGTCGATGCATTGATAAGAATTTGCTATAACATATCAATGCAACACAAATATGAACCATGCCTATGTTCATTTATATTCTTGAAGTAAAACTATCTCATTATATAGCAACATTTTTGTTGTAATCACAGTGGCTTATTATTTTTAAGTACACAAATATCACAGATCATAGGCAACAAGAAACGGGGAAGATGAAGAACTATGGCGCTCAAAAGGACAAATTCTGGGAAATTGGTTACCCTTGAATTCATTACACTAATAATGGGGATACCATCATTCGTTTTTAAGAAAACAACCAATGCAAAAAATCAAATCCTAAACTCTATTGAGTTGCTATAAGAATTTAAGCATTGGTGTAATTTTCCAAGTTTATATGGTTGAATTTCCAGCCTTTCAACTAGATAAACCATAAGAAAAGCACACATTAAAAGGTTTCATGATGACTACAATGAAGAGTTTTATTTTGAAGGCTTATGGAAACAAAAATATTAGCAAAAGATGACCACTACCATGGCGTTGCTTACGACAAGCAAATTCTTATTGTTACAAGTTGTGTAATCTTACGTTAGTGTTATTGCATTTGCTCGAAGATTTCTGAGAAATCATTTGAAGTTGAAGATTATTGAGGAGGATAAGATACCCACTACAAACAAGCGGCTCAAGTTTAGTCCTACACCCTCAACAATGCTTACCAACATTTTTCTATAAAAAATACATATATCGTACACGTAATCCAAACAGTCCTATGTGCAATCTGTTTGGGTCAAACTTGTGTGTAAGAGTCTATCAATTTGTTTTTGATTGTAAGCATTGGTAGCGCGATTGATGGTTCAGACCATTACGGATCTCTTATTCATTCAATGCTTTCAACCCAGATGCTCGAATTTTATGCAACGGTTTAAAGAGGCGGTGTAACAGCTAAAACAGAAAGCATAACCAGAAAGGATAAACATGCTCAGAAAGGATAAAGAAATACAGAGAGCAACAGTGCAAACTCCAGCCAGTACAAACTCCAGCCAGTGCAAACTCCAGCCAGTGCAAACTCGAACAACAGTACAAATTCCAGCAACAGCCAAATTCCAGCAACAGTAGATCCTAAACAGCCAAAATATGCAACGGCTCATGTCCAACAATCTGTAAATTATCTTTATTGAGAACCTCCAAAACAGAACCCCATTCGTATTCTCCCTTTTCAAGGACGGTGAAACTCAATTCCAATTGTAACGAGTCTCCAGGCATGATTCCCTTTCTGCCAATCTGATTTTGTAACAATCCATTGAAAAGAATTTTTTTATCCATGGAAGTCAGAGCGCCCGACGTGATATAGTTGCTCGTTGAGTTCAGACACGTTGGGAAAAGAACATGTCTCAATATCCCCCTCACTGTTGATTGTGAGTTGTTCATTATGGTTGTTTTCACACAATAGAACTGCTCCGTGTTCACCACAATCTTTCCTCCCACACTCGTTGGGTTTTCTTTATTTGGTTCGTCATTGACAACAGTGCTGAGTAGTTTGATAGGATTGAACACCAACATATTGGCCATTTTTGTAGTCAACCGGATGCTCCTTAATTCGATGTCACCGTAGCGTTTGTTGGTTTGTCCAACCGAATGCCATGTACCCACCAAATTGTCTAACAAGTGGTTTCTCATCCAAAAGATTTCACGGGACTTCATTTCCTCCTTGTGCGTTACAGAGTAATTTTTGACAAATTGCTTGTTTCTCAAGGATGGAATTGGTTTAGTCAAGTCCACATCCAGATTGGACACACGCTTAATCGGCATCAAGAAACGGCATGTTTTGCCCGGATCAATGGTGTCAAGGATCTCAAAGGACTTTTCCTTGGTTATGTTGTATTTCAAACAACCCGAGAGCTTTTCATTCCATGAGTTACGTAAATCGAGTATCAACAAACAATAATCTGAGATGTCACCTTCAATGCTGCTGTTTATTTCGCTGATAAACTTCAAGACATCTTCCAAGTTCTTGTGTGAAGTGTTACTTTCGCTGCTTTCAAATCCTTCCAAGGAAGAGCGGAACAACGACACAATATCACAGCCTACAACTTCCAACGATGAAAGCACGGTCAAGTTCAACGGCACGTTGACGGACTTGAGGAAGCTTTTAGTCAAGTCCTCCAATTTGTGTGCGTATTCCAAGATGATTTTCAGCTCCTTCATTCCTCTGCGTGCAGTGATCATGTAGTCGATGGTGATGTCGTTCATGGGCAAGATTTGGGTGTATTTTTCGGCAATGACATCCTTATTCAAAATTGTGAATGGTTTAAACTTCAACAAGTACCACTCTATTTCGTATATCTGGGCTGCTGGAAGCGTTTGGTTACCCATGCTAGCGCTTAACCGCTTGTTCAATGGCTCGATCGTGGAGTCCCAGAACGAAAGTGACAAGTAGTTGATCAACTCACTGGAGTGGTTTGTGAGCGAAATGGAGAATTTATACTTCTCCCCCTCTAACAACATAATGCAGCCGTTTGTGACCAGAATATCGGTCAAGGAAAGACTTGGTTGTGGGTTAACAACAGTGAGTGACAAGGTCTTGGAGGTGGCTCTTTCCAGAATATTGTTAGCCAGCAAGTTCTCGATGACTCTGTCCAATATATTGGAGTCTGATTGAGTCTGCGGGTTACCAATGACCTTGATCTTGGATGTATGTGCAAAGGCTTCCTTATCGATGATCTTAAAGCGTTGTTTTTCGCAGTTTTCCACGGTGATATCAAAGGCCAGGATTGTTAGTTCACCTGTGTTTAAGGGCTTGAATGCAACCAGAAAGTGTTCTGTCGAGTTGGCTGGAATCATCATACTGTTGGAGGCGGAATAGGTGGACACATTATGTGTGAATGGAGTGGCATTGGGCATGGTGGGATTAGGGATCAACTTTGTTGTCGTGTTTCTCACCTTGTTATGCATGCCTGGTTTGTTGAGCAAACTCACTCCGGGATTGTGTGTTACCACGTTTCCCAAGGGTTTCATCAAGTTCTTTATCGTTTTCACCTCCACCTCACTATCTGATATCACCACCATATCATTGATTTCGATATCAAATGAGAATGGGTTTTGCAACTGCACCTTGAGAAAGTATATTTCATCGCTGATAAGGAGCTTATCTCTGTTGATGGCAGGTGTATGTTTGACCTTATTGAAAGGATCAAATACCTCACTCATGGTGCTAGATCTATTCAGCGACGCCTCGGAGGATGCTTGGTTCTCGTGTTCGGTGAATGGAATCAACTCTTCCCTATTCTTATTATTCACAAACTTGACTTTTCTTACAAGGAAGGGGTCCCAGTAGGGTGTCTGGAGGTTGAGACCTTCACGATTTGAAATATAAATCAAATTATCAATTTTTTCTTTCAACTTTATCTGGTCGTCCTGAGGTAAGCAATGCGTGTATCTTGTTAAGAGCAAGGTGCACAACTTCAAGTTGAACAGAAGGTCTTGCACGGCCTCTGTGATTCTTAAACAGAGTTTGATGAGTTGAATCTGCAAATATGTCCAATTGCTCTGGCTGTTTTTGAATGCTTCGACTTTGGAGCTTTCTGTTTGCTTATCGATACCATAAATTTTGAACAAAAACTCAAATATTTCTCTAATGCTGGTTATATGATCTCTGCTTCCTGCCAAAATAGCGATGCTGCTCATCAAGTCATTTGTCTCACTAGGAAGATAGATACTACTTCTCTTTGAAGGAACCACAGTAGCTGGGAGTTTTGCCTCCAATTTTGGCAAAACGCCACTCAAGAGATTTCTCAAGATGAAGGCACGCTTCCTGTGGAAGCCCAAATCGGTATAGATTGCAGCCAAAGAGCAGTAGATTCTACACTGGTCAAAAGTGTCCAAATCAACCAATTGCAATGCAAAAACCTTGTCGATTTCCTTCATGATATCCAATTTCAGAATGAAATTGTTGGGGATAACCGGATTGGAGTACTTTGTGGACTTGACGATATTGGAAAGCATTGATGCGTTGGTTTCATTACCGCTAAGATGTATACTGGTCATGAATTTGATGATTCTAAGAATGGATTCGACATAAACAACATCCGGCACCAGATTTTCGAAATCGTTTGTGCTCAACTGGTAGTAGTGTAGAAACCTAGCAGACACAATCTTGACAAACTCTGGGATTTGGATGACAGCCAAATCCGGAGCACTTGAGGAGAAGGAAAAGCCCGAGGAGCCGCTACCAATGGAGTTTCGTGGCGAATAGGTGGATGTGGAGCCCGGGAAACTATTGCGGTTAGATGCCGTTGGGCGCGATGTAGATGCTGTTTCTGAAGACGATGACTGGGTTTCGGCGTTTTGGGTTTTAGGGGATGGTGAGGGGGACGAGGCCACGAGCGATTGCAATTTGCTTTTTGTCAATTGGAGAACGCTCAAGATGTTTGGGTTCTGAATCAGGTACGGAGCACCGATGAATTGGAGCAATATACAACTGATGGATAACCCTTCCAAGGCGCTACCGAGCCACAAGAAATCGTCGCATTTCCGCAAGTTGGAGATTGCGTCTGTGAAGGACAGCAACGCATCGCTATACTTGCCTGCCAATAGATAAAAGTTACCCATCAACTTCAAGTGCCTTCCATTGTGTCTCTGCTGGGCACGTGACTTCGAATCTGTGCTAGTAGAAGAGGAGGGACCTGAGCCATTGAAGGACACCTTGAACGATGTAGAGCCAGCACTCAATCTCTTTTGAGCCTGCTGGATTGTGTTCGTGAGCACATGGCTGTTATTTATGTTTACAGGGGAACGCAACGTGATGTTTGAGTAAGAGGTTGCGTAAGTATCCAAAGCCACCAAAAAGTTTCTGGCGATGGAGCACATGATGGTTTCCAAGGCAGTCAATTTGCTACCGTCGCTATGGAAGAAGATGTTGGGATACAGAACTGGGTGATCTGCAGGTGCACCAAACACAAGCAAATTGTACAGTATGGAGCTTGGGAGCGCCTTTGTGAGTTCTTCAAGTGTTTCTTTGTAGTTATGGTGTGACGAGTACCTCGAAACCCCAATTACTACAAACGTTTTGCGGTACGGCTCGAAATCGTGCAATGAGATGGACTTGGAGTCCTGCGAGTGTGCAACAAAGTCGAACATCACACGCCCGCTGGGGAACGTTTGAGGGTTGAAAAAGTGTAGCCCCGGTGTCGCTGAGATGTCCAACAACCGCACCTCATTATGTGGCGCTATTGAATCAACGTACATGCTAAAATTAGACAAGCTCGTGTCGTTCGTCGGCACAATTATCGTATTCACCCTTGCGGGTGCTGTATAGCTATACCTATCGATCATTGTGTTTTATGTCTTATTCTGTTTTATGATCTTATTCTGTATCGTTTCAGTATAATCTCTGCAGTATTGTCTGATCTATTCAGTATTATCTGCTTATTCAGTACTGAGAGTAATTTTGAGAACTTGTTGTGTTTTCTTGAGATCTTGTAGCGTAGTCTTGAGATCTTGTAGCGTAGTCTTGAGATCTTATATGTTCTTGAGATCTTGTAGCGTAGTCTTGAGATCTTAGATTCCAGATTGAGGGTCTTCTATCTGCCTTCTGACTTATTAAGTCTGATCTTTCTTCTATGCTGTAACGCGATACGTTGTGATAATCGTCTGAATATCTTGATTTATGGTGAAATTGAAGCCTTGTTGTATGATGTGTCGTGATCTGACGAGATTCCTGAATGTTCAAAGAATCCAAAACTCCACTCAATTGCTGTTGCTAAATCACAAATCCCGCTTCTTGAACTTGCTTGTTGGTAATAGACGACTCTAGGAACACGTTTCCACTACGCTGGCCTCGTATCACTTGGTGCGCTAACGCGATTTCGTGCTTCTGGAACGTTTTTTCGCACACACACCTTTTAGCCTTTTTGGAAGGGGTCGTGCGCCAGTGCCCAAGAAACTGGCTGGTGGTTCGGAGGCAAAAAACCACCCAAACTCACAAACGAGAGATAGACAAATAACATGCCAGGCTTAAGTTTTGACAATTACCAAAGAAACCATTACTTGACGACACAAGGATTCGGCGCACCCAAGGCGACGTCCACGGGTACGACTATTGTCGGCTGTGTGTTCAAAGGTGGAGTTGTTATTGCGGCCGATACGAGAGCCACGCAAGGACCAATTGTCGCAGATAAGAACTGTGAGAAGTTACATAGATTGGCACCACGTATCTGGTGTGCTGGTGCTGGTACCGCTGCAGACACTGAGATGGTGACGCAATTAATAGGATCAAACTTGGAATTGCATTCGTTGTCTGAAAAGAGACAACCTAGAGTAATCACCGCCTTGACCATGTTGAAGCAACACTTGTTCAAGTACCAGGGTCACTTGGGTGCTTACTTGATTGTCGCTGGTGTAGATCCAACTGGGGCTCATCTTTTATCCGTGCAAGCACACGGTTCTACAGATATCGGAAAGTTTCAGTCTTTGGGTTCCGGGTCCCTTGCCGCAATGGCCGTCTTGGAAACAAACTTTAAGGAGGATATGACAAGAGAGGAAGCTATGAAATTGTGCTCGGACGCAATCGAACTGGGTATCTGGAACGATTTGGGTTCCGGTTCCAACGTGGACATGTGCGTCATGGAAATTGGAAAGGATGCGCAAGTATACAGAAACTACTTGACTCCAAACGTCAGAGCTGCAAAGACAAGATCGTACAAGTTTGCTAGAGGAACAACTGGTGTGTTGAGAGAAAGCATTCGTAATTATGTCGATATAGAGGAATCGGTCGTCACCTTTGGCTCTGCTGAGGCTATGGAAGTGGATGCTTAGGCATTAAGTTGAAGTGATTGTTTGTAGCTCAGTGCTTCGTTATGGAATAATGAATCTGTTATAGTCATGTTGTAGTTTTATTTCATTTTTACAATTCTCCCCTTTAACCATTGTTGATTTATTGATATTTTGTTGATGATTTACTGGTGATGATTTATTGATGTTTTGTTGATGATTTACTGGTGATTATTTATTGATATTTTGTTGATGATTTATTGATATTTTGTTGATTAAGTCTGATTCGATTCACTGGTTCTGCTGATTTTGATTCCACTAACATCTTGACCATCTGTTAGTTGTAATCAATTACATAACATACCTGCATATAACCAAAGTATCTAGAATGTTCCAAATCCAATCAAACTGTAAATCATTTCAGCCATTTAAACACTTCAAATCGTATCGTTTTACTTCAAACTCTTTATAATGGTCGTGAACAATCCAAACAACTGGCACTGGGTCGATAAGAACTGCATTGACTGGGCCAAGAACTACTTCAACGAAAACTTGTTGAAGATCTCCAGCGAAAAGCCAGAGCTTAAAATCGTCAAAGTGTCTTCTGTAGAAGGTGATGCTGAAGTGAGCCAACGTAAGGGTAAGGTCATTTCATTGTTTGATTTGAAGTTGGTATTAGAATTCAAGTCTTATGAAAACGGCGAAGAAACCAACGGCGGTACTATCACTGTTCCTGAGTTGGCCTATGACTCCGACTCTAGTAGTCTTCAATTCGAAGTCACCATGTTCAAGCAGAATAAGGATGCCGACACCATCAGATCGCAGGTCAAATCACTGTTGGTTCCTATTGTGAAAACCACTTTATTGAAATTTGGCGGTGACTTGATCCAAGAACATAGTTCTGATATCCAGCTTCCTTCAGATCAAGTGAACTCAACATTTACAAAAGCCAACCAAACCGAGGCTTCTAGTTCATCCAAGTCTGCTGCTACTGCTGCCAACGCACCAGCTAAACCATCCACTAGTACACCAGCCAAGTCAGCCACAAAGGCTGCCACAAGCGATAACTCCTCAGCTCCAAAGTACAACACTTCTACATTACACTTGGAACCGGTTTTCAACACAACCGCAGAGCAATTGTACATCACCTTTTTGGATCCTGCAAGAGTTGGTGCATGGTCACGTGCTGCTCCAAACATGCAAGCATTCCCACAATCAGAAGGCAGTGAGTATGCCTTGTTTGGAGGTAACGTTAGTGGTAAGTACTTGAAGCTCGAAACAAACAGCCACATTTTAAAGACCTGGAGATTAAGCGACTGGAAGACTGGTCACTATGCCGAATTGGACCTCAAGTTTGTCCAGGGTGCCGGTGAGACAAAGATGATTGTCAACTTTACAGGTATCCCCGTGGGTGAGGAAGACAGAGTTAGAAACAACTTTGAAGAGTATTACGTGAGAAGCATCATGATTACTTTTGGTTTTGGTGCTGTTTTATAGATAAAGTGCTTTTTTCAAGAATTTTAGAATGTAGCCATTTATTAGGGTTCTATAGGAATCTGTAAACCCAGTGTATTGTTAACAGAAGGCAATCATGAAATAATAAACTTGTCCAATCCAGTAGTCGAGGATTCAATACAGTAGCCTAGGATTCAATTCAGTAGCCGAGGATTCAATCCAGTTGGATGGAATAAAGAAATCAATGATCTTAAAGTCAAGATTAATCCAGTTAATTAAAATCAAACACCCCAGTAAAGTGAGTCAAGCTTAAACTAGCGTATAAGCCACATAAAAGCGAGTGCACAATTAGAAATATGATTTAGCATAAATCAGTTAACAGCAGATATGGTTTCAATTCCTCAGCTGATACTTAGGCTTAATAAAATAGCAGCCTAGTATATGTCATTGAACCAAACCAAAAATGTGTAATAGTAACGAGAAGATGTATAATAATCGAAACTCAAATCTTTCTCTGTTATAAAGAAACTATTAAATGTGTTCAATGTGTATTTTATGAATTGATTTTTAATCGTAAAACCCATAGAAAAGCTCCGGTATAAAACACTGGCTGCGAAATTTCCAGACCAGTTTGTTCGTGCTGCTCACCTACTGATTGATGTTTTAGAACATTCCCGTTCCATTAGAGGCTTTTGTGGATATTTAACTCACTGAGGTAGTACTCAATGAGTATGATTGAGGTGAATTATTGAGTGTAATATTGAGTGTATTATTGAGTGTAATATTGAGTGTATTATTGAGTGTAATATTGAGTGTATTATTGAGTGTAATATTGAGTGTATTCTTGAGATGTATTATTAAGTGTATTATTGAGATGTATTATTAAGGTATAGAGATTCTGATATTATTGAGGTTCTCGACTGCTAGTGCTGTGAATCAATAATACTCTGAAACCATAGGGCTCTCTCATACTGTTCTTGGTCCCTGTTTTTATCTGTCACTAGTGTCCATGTGCCATCATTAAAACACAACAAGAGATAAATTCTTCAATGGTCCACTACGACTCCCGCTTTTCAGGTCGACAAGTGTTTATTTGACACAGAAAGTAAGATTTAGGTGCAGGCGGATGAGGTCTATTAATGTGTTTTTGGGTTCTAGAGGCATCCAAATTTGTAATACATATGTTGCGTTCTAGGCTAATGTGAAGTTCCATTGGGTGTTGTTGTGTATTAGGTATGTTATGCTAGACTATATGCTAGATTTCCATGCAATTTATGATGGTTTATGGTTTATGATGGTTTATGGTTTATGATGGTTTATGGTTTATGATGGTTTATGGTTTATGATGGTTTATGGTTTATGATGGTTTATGGTTTATGATGGTTTATGGTTTATGATGGTTTATGGTTTATGATGGTTTATGGTTTATGATGGTTTATGGTTTATGATGGTTTATGGTTTATGGTTTATGATGGTTTATGGTTTATGGTTTATGATGGTTTGGATGTTTTGAGGTTAGGTCCTAGCTATATATAACTATAACTCAACGATCGGTGAGTTCTGTCGGTGTTTTGATAGGTTTCCGTGTATTAGTGTTCGGAGATAGCTCGTGGGATTGTGGGCTCGTGAGCTCGTGGGTTGGTGCCTCCACACGCTATCGCTCGTGATAACCGTCGGAAGTTTTGGCCAAATCAGGCAATCATGTGAGCGGGACAATCTCTCCCAATTTGGCCACCAATCGGCGAACGAACTTCTACTATATAATCTCCAGATACCCACTTGAGAAACACACCCACAAATGTCGACTGAAGGAAAAGTACGTACTATAGGACGATGTTGCATGTGACAAACGCCACGGGGCAAGTTGATGCTACGATCGGAAAAGGAAATGTATAGTGGTTACAGTATACTAACTAGGAAATCCAGACTATTAAATGCAGAGCTGCTGTTGCTTGGGAAGCGGGCAAGCCACTTAGCATTGAAGATATTGAGGTGCTCCCACCACGGGCACACGAGGTTCGTATCAAGGTGCTCCACACTGGTGTGTGTCACACGGACGCCTACACCTTGAGTGGTGTTGACCCTGAAGGTGCATTCCCCGTTGTGTTGGGCCACGAAGGTGCCGGTATCGTTGAGTCTGTAGGCGAGGGTGTCACCAATGTTAAGGTTGGTGACTCTGTCATTGCTCTCTACACCCCGGAGTGTAAGGAGTGTAAGTTTTGCAAGTCGGGCAAGACCAACTTGTGCCAGAAGATTAGAGTCACCCAGGGCCAAGGTGTGATGCCAGACGGGACCAGCAGATTCAAGTGCAAGGGCAAGGATCTCTTGCACTTTATGGGATGTTCCACTTTCTCTGAATACACTGTTGTTGCCGATATTTCGGTTGTTGCTGTGAACCCAGAGGCTCAGCCTGACAAGACATGCTTGTTGGGCTGTGGTATCACCACTGGTTATGGTGCAGCCACCATCACGGCCAATGTCCAGGAGGGCGACAATGTCGCTGTCTTTGGTGCCGGCTGTGTTGGCTTGTCTGTGGTTGTTGGTGCGCTCGAAAGAAAGGCGGCCAAGATTATTGTAGTGGACATCAACAACAAGAAGAAGGAATGGGCTGAAAAGTTTGGTGCCACAGACTTTGTCAACCCAACCGAGTTACCTGAAGGTACCACTATTGTCGACAAGTTGGTTTCCATGACTGACGGTGGTTGTGACTTTACCTTTGACTGTACTGGTAACGTTGGTGTCATGAGAAATGCATTAGAGGCTTGCCACAAGGGCTGGGGTGTCTCGGTCATCATTGGTGTCGCTGCCGCCGGTAAGGAAATCTCTACCAGACCTTTCCAATTGGTTACCGGTAGAGTCTGGAAGGGCGCTGCCTTTGGTGGGGTAAAGGGTAGAACCCAATTGCCTGGCATTGTTGACAGATATGTCGATGGTAAGTTTAAAATTGACGAGTTTATCACCCACAGACACCCATTGGACAAGATCAACACCGCGTTTGAAGATATGCACCATGGTGACTGTATCAGAGCAGTCATTGACTATTAACGCCAGCAGCCAATTCGCAACCACACAAAGTTATAGGGGTTGGTTGCTGTGTGGTGGTTGTGACAGTAGCTAATAAATGGTGTTTCACTGGATTTTAGGAGCATTCTTAACACTGGAAATACTGAATATGATACTATAGGAACAAAATACTATAGAACATGCTGTAAACGCGATTGTAAAGCGATTATAAAGGTAAAAGGTAAAAGGTAAAAGCCATGTAAAGCGATTGTACAAGCGAATTGTATTACAGTAGATCTAAGGCTTACAGGATTTCTGATCGGACTAGTCTTGCAAGTTTACTCGGCATGGGGCGGAGTGGTGTATAAGAACAGAGACGACATATCTGAGCTCTATAACCGAACTCTACAACTGAGCTCTCTCTGAAATGCTCCAACTAAAATCTAATGTAAATAATAAAACTGATCTGGTGTAACTCCTATGGCTGATCTGCTACAATTGAACCAATCATTGAACTGGTCACTGAACCAATCATTGAACTGGTCACTGAACTAATCATTGAACTGGTCACTGAACCAATCATTGAACTGGTCACTGAACCAATTGCTGATCTAGTGCTACAACAACTCGTACTATGTCTATTCTTATCTATCATTAAGCATCCGCTTCGAGATCACTGTAATTCTCTCCCTCCAACTCAAGAGCATCTGGTATGTCATCGTCAGACTCTTGATAATCGTCCTGGCCATCCATATCAATGTCAGAGTCATCGTCGTCGTTGTCCTCATCGTCATCGACAATGCCCATCACCTCAGCATCGTCGATTTCTTCTATATATTCAACATCACTATCAACCACTTCCTCCTGGTTTGTTTCGCTTGTGAGGATTTCTCTTCGCAATTCGTTTTGCTGATACAAGAGGTTCATTCTACCCTGCAATTCCAACAATCTTGGTAAGGAGCTTGCCTTCTTGGACAAGACGGAGTGAAGATTGTACAACTTGAGACTGAGGTTTGGTAAGGAAGCCAACACGGCACCGTGGATGATGATGACCCATCTCAACCAAAGCTTCAACTGGTCGAACTTGGAAGGTTGGCGTTGGATCTTTTCTGATATTCTATCGAGCAAGGCGACGGCCAAGGAAGCGTCGAGCTTGGAAATGGTGCTTTCGATGATCTGAGGGTCACGGTTGATCAAGACACTTTCCAACAACGAGTGGTCATTATTCTTCAAGGACTGGGCTAAGACGATGGTCAATGTTCCTGTCTTGCCGCTGAAACTCTTCTTCTGTTGTGTGGGTACCTTGTCATGAGCAGAGAGCTTATCCAACTTGTCTGCCAAAGTTTCCTCGTTGACGTCCTCATCCAGGTCGTTTTCGAGTTCCAAGTCTCTAACGTTGGTACCATCGCTCACGATGGTGTGTAGTTCCGAGTACAATTTCGGGGCAGCCACGTCGTGGCCGGACTCGTCTGCGTGAGATACAATCTTGACGTTCGGTTTGGATTTGGAGAGTACCCTATCGGATTCAATCAAGAGCGAGCCCGCGGAGTCGATCCAGCTGAATGTGTCAAAGTACGCCACGCTTGAGTTCTCCAACCACGACACGATAATGGAATCGCGAGAGGCAGCCACAGCGTTAATGGGCATGTTCAGGTCCGCAGGACTCTTGATTTCAGCATCTGGTCTCGACAAACGGATGGTTGCGTTTGATGGTTTTGACTGGATGGAGGCTGCATTGTGTCTTCTCTTCTTCTTGGATAAGGGTTTTGGACCAGAGTCCACAGACAAGTCGAGCGGGTTGTTGAATACCTCCAAGTTGCCGTTTTCGTTGATGACTGTCAAGACGCTTTTGAAGCCTTGTGTGGCCAAGCTCACGTCCACAACAGAAGCGTGTGCCACAAACACCGCGCGTGCACTGGACTTGGTAAGCGAATACAAGTTGATGAAACGATCGCCTCGGGCACTCGTCAAGAACAAATCATTGTCTGAGGGTAATGGATATATCGTGTTGACGGGCTGCACGTGGCCGGGGAAGGTTTTCACCACGCTATGTGTCTCGAGCAGCACCAAATGGATGGAGTGCGAACCAATCAACAAGTGGGTCGAACCATTATACTGGACAGAGGTGATTCTTGTAATGTTTTCAACGTGATCCAACAAGTCGCTCAACTTGATGGTACGGGTCAAACGGAAGTTCATGACATCCCATTCGTAAATGGTCCCTGTCACATCGCAAGACCATGCAGATTTAGTATGCTCAGAGTAGTGGAAATCAACGATAGCAGAGTTCGACGTCGTCTCAAGCTCCCCAATGATCTCACTACTGAGTGGCGAGTAGACTAATGTACTTCCCTTAGTCAAGTTTATCGCAATCACTTGGTGGTCCCCGTAGGGGAACCAGCGTATATTGTTCATTCGGCTCCCTTTACTAAGATTGAACGACGAATGCAAGGAAGATTGACTGGTGTTCACAGATTGCACCTTGATCTGGTGGGTGTCCAATGACACAACACCATAGGCGAGAATAGTGTGCGTCGGGTCGTACACTGAGTGGAGTATCGATCCTGTGCTTGCCATACTGCTTGTTTGAGATGAGCTTGAATTTGAAATTTTTCACGAGCGATGCGACTTTACATACACAAACTCTAACGAACCCTACAAGATCCCTAAACTCTATGAACTCTACACTGACTCGGCGAACTCATTACATTTCGCGATCTCTTCACACTCTGCAAACTCTTTACACTCTGCAAACTCTTCACATCACCAAATCTACTTAATCTACACCAACTTTCCAACCCTTCCCCTCAATCTCTTGATAACACTTTCTTTGCTGACACATTCAAAGTAACCTAGAAAATTACAACCCTTCTTTACCTTGACTGTAGGTCCCAGTATTAGAGGTTTAGCTTTTGCAGATATTTTAATGGCGTTGGGTAGAAATAGCGTGTGCTCTTCCTGATGTTTTTGATGGGTGCAAGAACCCACTCAAGCCATTCTTATTCTTTGTATTGATTATTACTCAGTAAACATAGCAATACTACCTTTACTTGAACTGGAATTCACTTTAGCGCTTTTTGGTGTTGTAGCTTACTTTTATATGCCCGTGTTATTCACGCGAATACAGTAGCTAAAGCATTTATGGCTATTACACTATAACATTCATACACTAACATCCATACACTAACATCCATACACTAACATCCATACACTGACATCCATACACTGACATCCATACACCAACATCCATACACTGACATCCATACACTAATATCCATACACTAATATCCATACACTAACATCCATACACCAACATCCATACACTGACATCCATACACTAATATCCATACACTAACATCCATACACCAACATCCATACACTGACATCCATACACTAATATCCATACACTAACATCCATACACTATCATCCATACTCCGACTCTCTAAAACAACAATCTACACACAAGATCACTTTACTCCGTTGTCCCATACGTTCGCCCGTTCTATGATACCATCGATGTACACTACGGAACAATAATTGCATCAATTTCTATTATCCAACCTTAAAACCTTATACACTATACACTCAAGCCTTTTTACGTCTCTTTGCGACACCTTCAATCTTGACATCGTCAATGATAGCTGATCCATCAGCGTCATCGCCGTTCTCTAGTTTTTCAGCCACCCGTCTTATATTAATGCCTCCTCTAGATGTTCTTCTGTTGATTTTATTTCTGTCGCCCGCAGGTGGGGCCAATGGAACTGGGGAACTAGCCTGCGTTTCCTCGTCGGAATCATTGTCTTCAATTTCATTATTGAATAGATGCAGGTTATGCACAGGCTTTTTTGTGTCTTCAAGAAGCTCCTCAAACTCCTCCTTCTTCATACCTGATTCTTTCACAAGTTTCTTCATTAAAATGCTTTCTCTAGGAGGTGACGCGATCTGTTTGGTTTCTATCTCCGTGGTTGGAGATGGAGAAAGGTTTGCTTTCGGGGCTAAGTGATTCGAAACCGAGTTTGAGCGTGAACTTGCAGGTTTTGCTGGAATACTGTCATGCACGGTGTTCAAGGTGTTGCTTAGGCCATTAAAGTATATTTCATTCACATTCAAGTTTTTGTTGGGGTCCAAGTTCTTCTTCAATAAGCTCTGTAAACTAGCCTCTCCCTCTGGATCTTGTTTTATCACCGCAAGAATTTCACCGCACTTTAAAGCAGCGGCATCCTGGGAAGTGTACTCCTTCAGGTGTGCTATTCTGCTGTGATTCAAAAACCCTTGTGCTGAGGAAAAGTTGCTTCTATGGCAATCAGGACAGGTCAACCGCACCACGATACCATCGGTTCTTCTATACAAACATCCCAAGTTTTGGTTAACCGGACGACCTGTTTGCAGTGCTGGGCCCTGCCCCGGTATTGGAGCCGATGCGTTTCCAATAGAGCCAGCTCTGTAATGGATACCTGCAGTCGAAGGCCTCAAAGAAGAAGTGGTGGATCTTGTACGATATCCATGAGCAGATGGAAAAGTATCGCCACCTTGTACAGTGTATATGGACTCGCCCCCACTTACAAAGTTTGAGTTGAAGTGTTGGAAACTGTTGTCGTTCATGGGAGTTAAGTTCTTATTTAAATTTTTGAGATCATTAAATGTGAAAGATAAGGCTTTATTCAAGGTTTTGATATACCTCAGTGTGAAGTCGCTAGGTTCGTCAGCGAGCTTCAAGTCGTTCGGCACATCAAAGAACTTGCGCAATACAATCATCTGCGCTTCAATCTTACTCACCTCTTCCTGCGTAAGACTCAATTCCTTATGCTTCAACCGTATCTCCAAGTCGAGCTGGTGACTCAAAATATCCTTAAGTTGTTCTACTGGTATGTTCATGAGTCGCTCATGAACAGTGGTCATCTTGCTAGTGTTATTGTTGCTGCTTCCCATCCTAGGACTCAGATTGCTCGTTCCGGACTTTTGCCCCGGGATTTCATTAGCTTCCCCACTGCTCCGTATCTGTACCGGTGCAGAAAGCTTCTCTGGCTTGCTCTTGATCTCCATGGCGGGAACATCCGATTCAACGCCACTCATATAGTTTGAACAAAAAAAACTTCAAAAAAAAAAAACGATGTGTATTTGGAGTTTCTTTAAAATATTGTGGTCATAGAAAGCGACACAAACACACTGCGTCAACAAACGGGGCCCGTTTGGAAATCACGCAGTGTTTTGGTTTCAGACACGACCCGGCGATTTGCAGCACTGATGTCTCCAATAGTGACGGCTCTTCCACCACAGCTTTGACTGGTCACTGGGTAGTCTCACCTTGAAAAC
Source organism: Kodamaea plutei (assembly GCA_030705055.1). Taxonomy (NCBI): domain Eukaryota; kingdom Fungi; phylum Ascomycota; class Pichiomycetes; order Serinales; family Debaryomycetaceae; genus Kodamaea; species Kodamaea plutei. The sequence continues at coordinate 101,702 of JANIWJ010000013.1, read as the reverse complement.
TGTGTCCATAACGAAAATGTCTTCTTGATGAATTGTGATGTTTATAAACTATGCTCTTGATAAACAGTGTTGTAGAAGTGTATTGTGTCTGGTATTATGGCTGACATGTCTGTCTACGGAGACACGTACTCAGGGAACTTCAGCAGAAGCTTCCACGCCACCAACCAACACGGTAACCTTGAAGTTATCTGCTTGATTTGTCATCGTTGGTCAACCGTCACAACGAAGTATACCTTCAATAGAAGTCTCAAGTTATAATTTGAGGAGAAAATCAAAAGAAAAAGTCAATGTCTGAACAAACTGTGATATCAACGAGCACCATAGCGAGACTCTTCAGCGAAGTAGCATTTCGCGGCGAAAACACGCGGATTACTACTTCTAGTTTAGAGTTGGTATCGGAATATATAAGACTCTTTGTGAATGAGGCTGTACATCGTTCGAACGAGGCACGCGTCTTGGAGGGGGACTCGTTGAGTAAAGTGGATGGGATTGATAATATTAAGGGAGACAATAATGACATGGATGACGGCGACGAGGAGTTTGACGAGAACAATATCCCCGATCCAATTGACGCCTATAACATGCGTGAGAGCGAAGCGCATAGTAATGATACGTTGGATTCGCGTCATCTCACAACGGTCGCAGGCGTTTTGGTTTTGGACTTTTAGTCCTGGATGACTGAGTTGAACTGAAAGTCATCAGTAGAGCTTCCTTCTCCAGAAATCACAAATAGAGCCTTCGAGAAACTAGGGATCAGAAAGTACTAGAACTCGGGACCCAAGAAATTAGCGATCAGATATTAGTAGATTTTGGGATCTCACGATGTTAGTGACCCAGGACTGAGAAACCTCAAGAGTTTAGTGACACAGTTGGTAATTTTATGAAGTGAGTGACCGAGTACTTAGCAACATCAATAACTCTAAAGAAGTTAGCGGTCAGAAATTAGCGTCAGAAATGAGCGTCAGAAATTAGCGTCATAAATTAGCGTAACAAATTAGCGTCATAAATTAGCGTAACAAATTAGCGTAACAAATCGGTCAGAAATGGGGGAAATACGACCAAATCAGCAGCCTAGAATACATATAAAAGTAATACAAGAATTAAGGAAACACGCTCCAAACCAATAAGATCACCCAAAACTCTATAAATGCTATCTAACAACCTCGTATAGTCCAAGATCAAGGATATTCCAGAAACCAAAAGCCAACTCCTTCTTGGATAGGTTCAACTTTTCGATTGACTCAGGCAACTGAGACTTTACGGTAAAGTATAAAGGTATTCTAATTCTGTAGGGGGACTGGCTTGATGTGAATGCTTGGTCGGCCTCAACCAACAAATTTATTGGGATTTGGTACCAATTGTTGCCTGATTCGACCAAAGCCTCCAAGTTCTCTATATTGTTGTAGTCAATCAGCTCGTCTTTGTTTTTGGCAAGGGTGTTACCCAATCTCAACACCATTTCCGTTCTGGAGATGGTTGTTTTTGAAGTAAGAAATGCTGTTGGGACCGACTTGATGAGGTTTTTCGAGTTGGTCTCCTTCGTGTTGATCGTGAAGGAGGACACCGGGATGGTAAGACTAATGTTGAGGTTTTCGCCATCTATGAAATAAGGTGGGATTTTAGGTAATGAAGACACTTGTACATGTACGTTTTGGTTTAAAGGACTGATCACGTTGAGAAGAAAGTTGTACTGGTTCCCGATGGTGAAAACTTTGGGAGGGGTCACGGCGGAGTCCGATAGGATGGACCTTGCCTTCGGGACAGAAAGCTTCACTATGGGCATATATTCGATCGCATTGAACTTTACCACAAACTTGTTTATGGTTGGTGCCTGATTTGCCTCCACGTGCGGCAAGAAGAGATAGTTATTGCATGTGGAACACCTCAAGGACTTTTTCAAAGACATCTTCTTGGGCTCAGGGAACTTTTTGGTCTTTGCCATGGTTGTAGGCGCTTTTCTTAGTTTCACACGTCCTTCAACAAGATCCGATGACTCTATGCTGGTGTTGATTTCTTGTATAGATTCTTTCAACTTGGACAATGTCATATTCTTGGACTCTGTATTTGGTTTGTCTGGGGATGCGGTGTATTTGAATTTGCTTAGGGAACTTGCCAATAAGTCTTTTGCGAGATTCTGATACAAATCGTCTGATTCTGAGCTTTCTTGCTTCTTCTCGCTCTTGATAATAGCATGTAACGATTTCGGACTGGTGATAATGTTGGTTTGATAACTATATTCGCAGTAGACACACTTGAACTTGAATGACTTCCCCACCAGACCTTTCACGACGTGGTCCGCGACAGTAATGGTCAACAACGACGAGCACGAGGGACAATCAAAACAGTTCTTCGTGCACGTGGTGGTATCATTCGAATGCTTGGAGTAATCGGTCAAACAGTTGGAACAGAACTTAGACTCAATATGGTAGTAGCAGTTCTTCACTGACTTGTGGAATTGACATGATGGACAAAAGTAAAGGTCTGCTATTGGGTACGTAGAGTTGAAAGTGATATGGTTAATGTTGTTCAGTTTGTCCGACTGAGGGCAATATATGTGTGAATCATTGTATATCTTAGACATTGGTTTTGATTTTGTCAGGAATGCACCAAGCGAAATACTGTACAAATGTCGACTTTTCAGCCGTTATGGAAACAGACGAGCACACAGACAAATGGACGACAAATTCATCTTAGAAACTTGAAGAACCTTGGATTACCATATACCTCATGTAAATAACCAAGACATCAAAAGTATATATAAGACTTCATCCCACACCTAATAGAATTGACGAACCGTAACTAGATAATTGAAGAACCGTAACTTATAGAATTGAAGAAGTGCAACTTCTAAAAGGAGAAGCTCAACAATATATGAACGTGATCAAGAAACAGAGCTTGTTAAACGAACTAAAGGACTGCAACAGAAAAACCCCTGCAAGATAAGTAATAATGTTCTTTGCCTTCTATTGTTAAAGATACTCTAGTACATCACATGCAACCTAATTGATTATTCAACAACATTGGTGACCAAGCAATTTAGAGCCGTGCAGGTGCCATGAAATTGTAACGGTAGATTTTATGGTGGTTGATGGCATGGATTGATTACAATACTATTGCTATATGCTCCACCGCTCTAGTCTCTATAAAATTTGTAAGCATCAGCAGTCTGCCAGCAATTCTCCAACTCCTGTAATCGATTTGCAATCTCAAATCAAATCCCTAACTTGCAAGAAAAGACACGCGCAGAAGAACAATCTGCAACAACAAGACCTCCCATGTGCGAAGAGACAGGGCCCATAAGTGAAATAAATGGTATCAATTGAACACACGTGGATCAGTACGAAATATATAATAATGGAAGGAAATGGGGCTAATAGTGTACGACAAAAATGAAGATTCAGCGTTTTGTATTAACATTCACGATTTTGTTTGGCCCTTGCCTTGGTAGTTTCAACAGGTACCAGGCTATCCAAGGTTATTTCAAGGAGACAGACCCTAATACAGATGACGAAAAGTTTGATGTGGAAAGGGACTCGGTGTTGGTTGACAATGTCACTTGGGATAAAGTGGTGAATGATTTGGCTGCAAGAAACCAAGCCAATCCTGATAAGCTGTACAAGTTGATTTTTTTCCAGAGACACGGAGAAGGGTACCACAATGTTGCTCCTGATTACTATGACAAGCATGCCTGGAAATGCTACTGGAGGATTTTGGACCGGGACGGTCAATGTGGGCCTGACTGGTACGATGCGGAATTGACCAAGAGTGGAGTAAGAAAATTGGATGGTATACGCAACACTTTAATCAAACAGGAAGCGCTTGGGATGCCCCAGCCTGACTTCTACTATGTATCTCCTTTGCGAAGAACTTTGCAAACCTGGAAGAGACTTTTTGAAGGGAGGACAGAGAAGAGGGCCTTGATTGTTGAAGGTATTCGTGAGGAGTACGGAATTGAAACTCAATGTAAGAGACACAATAAAATCTACATTAAGAAGAATTACCCCAACTTTGACTTTGAACCAAACTTTGAGACATTCGACAATAAATGGCTTCCGGATAAGGTTGAATCTAAACAACACGCGGAGTACCGTGCGAAGCTTTTTTTAGATTCCGTATTTCAAACTCCGGATTCCGTGGTGTATGTTGTGTCGCACTCTGGATTTATTGCCCGTGCTCTTTCGGTTCTAAACCATAGATCATTTAGTCTTGGAACAAGTCAGTTTATTCCTGTGTTGGTTGAAAAGTCGCAATCAGACACAGACTACATCTTTGATTTGAACAAGCCATGGAAGGAATTTAGGTGCTAGATTGAGAATCACAGTCGAACACTGACTCGTCTTGTATTTGGAAAAAAACCAGTCAAGGAGTTTAGATGTTTGAAAAATAGCAATTAGACATTGACCACGTCTTTGGTTTGGACAAGCTATGGAAGGAGATTAACTGTTGAGCTTTGTGGAACTACTTGTCGGGTAATTAATGTTAATGAATTGCAACATGATAGTGATTCATGTTGACAAATGCTTTTAATAGTGATTCATGTTGATAAATATTTTAATAGTGATTCATTTTGGTGTGTACAGTTATTGCCGGAGTTATCGTATACAATATTGTTTTCAATGTTATATAGAGATTATGTTTGGACCCAAAAATAGAAGAAATGTCGAAATCGAAAAGCGGTTTGTGGACGATGAAATATTTAATTAAAAGGTTTTGAGACCAGCAAGCGGTTATCAAAGTATCCCTGGCCGAAGGTTTAATTATTTCACATTTCAGCAATTGAAGATTTCAAGAAAATGCAAAGTGTGGCATCAGTAAGATTGTGCATCAAGAAGTTCCGGGTAGCCAAGATTTGCGTGCACCATGAAGCGACGCATCGGCTGCATGAACCCAATTAAAAGCGCATACGAGAAATCTTAATTATTCCGTACGGAGCAATACAACCCACAAATAGAGGAAACACGAATTACATTGCACTAGTTTATATTGACGTATGCCACCTTATCCTAATTGAAAAAGGTTTATATCATTTGGGTCATCAGAAAATGGCTCTTAAGCAACGGTTCGTCTATGCATCATGTCAATTTAAAAAAGGGCTTTATCAGATGAATGTAGGGCTTTTAGATGCCGTCAGACGCCGTAGAAAGGTTGGATAGGTTAGTAGACAAAGTGAAATATGCAGTATAGAAGTTACTGTCTTTTTGCAGGCTTCTTAAAGGTTTCCAGTATAAGAGTTACCAAAGTACGAACGGCTAAGACGTGACTCTAGTCGAAGCCAAAACAAGAAGTAAATGCGGGAATACAATTTCGTATTTGTGATTAGAGGCCGTAACGGCAGAGGCTGGTAAAACAAAGTAGCTTACGAGTATGAGACATAAAAGAAGTAATAAGACAAAAGGAGTAGTCAAAAGGGTAGACAAAACGACTAGGCAAACAGGTTAGAGAGGAGTAATCAAAAAGGAATACGAAAGGGATAAAATACAGAAGATATACAAAAGGGATTAACAAGGTCTACAAAAGGAAATTACAAAAAGGTATACAAAGGAACTAGTCAAACATTATAGACAAAAGTAGAATGTGCAGGAGAAGCAAAGCGATGAGAAAGCCAAGACATTACAAGGCATGCGAGCGGGCCAAAAAAGAAGGAATGTTGGATACAAAGGGAATAGAAACAGTTACACTAGGCCCGGGCTAGAAGATCGAGAGAACAGATGTGAATATACAAGATACAAAAACAATCCGATAACGACTTGAAAGACAGCACCATTAAAACGAGGCTTGGAGTATGTCAGGGCGGGGGGGCAAAAGCGAAGCAGAAGAACATAGAGCATATAGCATAGTAATTTAATAACATAGATCATAGAGGCAGAGTGGGATATAGGGGGGGATGTATTGAGCACATGAACACTTTCTAGACTTTTCCAACGCTGTACCCTTTCTGGCCGGTGTCCGATCCACAAGACTAAGCGGACATAAATACGAAAAGCTGACTGACCAATTGACAATCATCAAGGAATAAAATCACGTACAAATTGAGAGCGTAAGAACAGCACCCCAATAGACCTTGGTGTTTGGTCATATGGTTTGGCATACCCGTATTCATGTCGTATACTCACATATAAATACGAATTGTGAAATTCCTCTCTGGGAGCCCATCGAAACCCAATTTGGATATAGCCAATAGTTTTGGATCGCTAAAAAGGTCAATTGTTAACCTTAAGCTCGGTTAACTGGTGCCAACGAATCATCGAGGTTCGTATAACTTGTACGTTTGATATGTGGCTGCTCGAACTGAGCAGTGCCCACCAATGACAGCCGCTTAGCACCATCTGCCGGTGCCGATGGCAAAAACATCACGCCACGATTTAACCTAAAGCCTCCCAATCGCAAATCAAGCGCTTACTCTACTAACTCTACTTTGTTTTGGTCACTCACCCTTTTATTCATGACGTATCCAATCCTTTTATAGCCTGGTATTGACAACATCACATTGTTTACGCTATAAAAATAGCAGTATAATTAGTGAGGAGAAAAAGAAATTATGTCCGCCAATAATGCACTCATGGGTAAAAAACAAACAAAGTCTAGACTTTTTCTGTCCCTACACCTCTTTAGGGCACTCCTACCCGCAAATCACAAAACCATATGGGGACGTCTCTGTATAACACTAAATCTATATAAGGGAAATAACATCCACACGCAACAAGCGCCTAAAAAAACCTCCCTCTTTCCTCCCCCCCTCCCAATAACATCGACCCCACAGTATATTTATAAATATACCAAAGTCGAAATACAACTAGACACAAGAGAGGGTAATGATGTCGTCATCCTCGCCTGTATATTCACCCAACTTTGCATTCCATACGTCTGGGGAGCGGGACGGTGTTGACTACTTTTCGACAGCAAGTGCTAACACGGGAGTACACTTGCAGTTCCACATGAATGGTCCGTTTATGGTGACTGGTGGAGCGGTTGGAGCAAGTGCCTCACGCAGTGTGACGCCCAGTGGTTCTCGCAGTGGAACCCCGGGCAGTCTTTCCCGTGGCACCTCGGAATTGATCATGAAGAATGAAGTTATCACCATCACATCAAATACAAAGGACTTGAGTATATACGATAAACCGAGCCAGCGTGCGTCGCGAATGGACTCGACCAGTACCATTGTGGATGGTTCTGCACCCGAGTTTCCTTTCCCCTCACTGTACCTGGAGCACACAGACAAAACCACTCAAGCAGACATCAAAGACAGCAAAACTGCTCAAGAAGACATCAAAGACAGCAAAACCACTCAAGAAGACATCAAAGGCAACAGAACAACTCAAACAGGCTTCAAAGACAACCAAAAAAAGAGTGAGGTCAATGACAAAATTCAACCTGGAACGAAACAAGAAAACACCTTTCCAGTTCAAAATGTGCATAGAGCCGACTTCCCCTTTACTCAGTTGCATCACCAGCATTCATGGCACGAATCTACGCATAACCCCCGTATAGAATTGAAGAGAAAGTCAAACAACCCATCGATTCTTCTACCACACAGCTTCACGTTTGACTCGATCAAAAACGACCAGATTAAACGTGCCAACTCATTCCCAACAGTAAACTACACAGAACAGATTATTGGGTTGTCCAGCGCAATTAAATACCATTCGCCAATTGAGTTGAAGCTGATTCTTGGAGAACAAAAGAACATGTTGATCATCGATATCCGTCCATTTACAGAGTATGTGCAATCGCACCTACACGATTCATTGAATATCTGCATCCCATCGACCTTGCTCAAAAGACCAAACTTCAGCATGTCCAGATGCATAAGCTCTCTACCACCTTCAGAGAGAAATATCACCTCCAGCTTTTTCAATTCGGAAAGGGAAGGCTCTATCGTTATCTACGACACCTCTGAGAACTCTTCCAACTTGTTCCACATGTGCAGCAAGTTGGTTTCAAGTCCAGTGTTCAAGAAAAATATACACTCGATAAAGTTGGTCAATACCTCCTTTGCCATTTTCCATGACGAACATCCATCCTTGTTTGAAACTGGTACCGCCAAGATTGAGGGGAACCCTTCACTCAAAGGTGACTCCTCTGTAAGCAACATTCTACCACCTATTGTTATAGACAAACACAATAGAAGCGAATTGGCCACAAAGTCAACAAAGCAGGATACCAATACGGCAACTCCAATCCTCCTGAACTTTCTTCTTCCAAATTCAAACACTTCTCCAAATTTTAAAATCAGACACAATGATGAATTGGGTTCCGGTAATCCATTTGAATTTAAATCGGAGTCGACTACTTCCTCCATCTTGAACCAGAACAAAATGAGCTTTTTCAAGTTGAAAAACCTACCGGCTGACCCTCTGAGTCTTCCATCATGGCTTAGCTCTACTATTTACGAAAATGGTACTGCGCTCTCAAGCAAAATAAACAACGATTTCCATGCATTAGAGAAGATGGAACAGGCTCGTTTAATCAATGCATTGTCATTGAACAAATCAAAGCAAATGATCCCAGATGAGGAGAAGGTGGGTATCAGCCGTGGTATAGAGTATGGTCATAAAAATAGATACAAGGATATCTTTTTATATGAAAAGTCAAGAGTGAAGTTGATCAACCATGAACCAAGTGGAAATTCCTTGCATGAAAACGATGACGACTACATCAATGCATCCTACCTCAACCCAATGGTAAATTTGAAAGAATTGACAGACCCAAGTGCGAAGTTGGATACTCATTTGAGGACAGTTGCTACACAGGGTCCCCTAGACCAAACCATGGGAGATTTTTGGAAATGTGTATTCGATTTGAAATCTGTTATAATTTTGTCATTGACTGACGAAATTGAAAACGGAGTTGTCAAGTGTTCTCCATTTTGGAAATCGGGTGTGTACTACTCCAGTAACGACCAGGTTAATGTTGCATTGAAGTCGACACAAAATACGAGCGATCACCTCATAGTTCGGTCATTCCAGGTGAGTATGAAGGACGAGGTTCACAATGTGTTGCAAGTGCATGTCACATCGTGGCCTGATATGGAGACGTGTCTTAGCCCGTTGGATTTGATACAGATAGTGCTGCTAAAGAACTATGTGTTGGACAATGTCAAAGTTAAGCCAGGTACTTACCCGTCGATTGTGCATTGCTCTGCTGGATGTGGACGTACGGGTACCTTGTGCAGTATTGATTCTGTTTTAAACATCTTCAAAAACAACGGGAATAAGTTTAGTCTTGCATATGACCCCGTGTATGATATTGTCAACAATTTAAGAAGGCAACGTATCTCGATGGTGCAGAACTTGAGGCAATATTACTTGATTTATGAAATTATTTTGGTTTATATTCGCGATCACGGCACAGACAGGCTGTCTATGTGGAATAGATTGAGTGAGCTTGAAATTGTGGACGACTTCATTAACATAAAATAGAATAGGAGCGGTATGATGCCGTTTTCTTTAATGACAGTAACGAACAAACATAATATAAAATGTAAACAATGTATGTTGTAAGAGTGCGTTCGAAATCCGTTAAGAGATATATTTGGAAGCAATTTTGTAATGCAATGGTTTGGGTGAAATTATGGAAAACTTCATTACATAAATCGCCATATTCTTGAATTACTGTAAGGCACAAACACCATGGAAACTGTACGAAAACAATATATGTTGTAATAATGCATTGGAAATCCGTTGAAAGATATATTTGGAATCAAATTTTCTTTAGGGAAGAGCTTGAATGAAATTATGGAAGACCACTACATAAATAGCCACATTCTTTGATGACATTAGCGAACAAATACAGAAATCTAGTAAAAATGTGTTTAAGTAAAGGAGGTCAAGGAAATACTTGAAATCAAATTACGTAATGGTATAGGCTAGTCAAACACTGAAATAACAGGATGAACAATCTAAAGGCGCGTTGACGCAATGAACAGTAGCATGTTCAATATCTTGAAGCCACGATCTCAATTATTCCCGCCAATGCCGTTGTCAGTTCACGCAAGATATTTCACAAAATAAATAAATTACTTTCCCTCCTTTGCATCGAAGTAGTTATCATCTAGTAGGGGGGTGATAGACTAAACACAGTAACCTCGTATATGAATGGCATTGGTTGAACTGGTGATGGTGAATTTCCCAAACAAAATTTTTTCATATTAACGCCGACTATAAAAGCCCGCCATCAAAGCCGGGTATCAAAGCCGTGTCAAAGTGGTACAATTCTCTGTTTTTTTTTTTACACAAGCTTCTTCAGTTATGGGATAAATTTGCCTGGGTATTCTGCCCAATATAGAATAATTGATTAGAATGGTTATCAATTTGACATAATCTGATAATTTGAAAACAAATTCCGTTTGATTGCTGCTTTGAAAACGTATCATTTGGTTCTACAGCCAAATCTGATATTTTAAAATGGTTTAATTCTACAATAATTCACGTTAAAAACCCTCCATTTACTATATAATACACTTAAATAAGCTTAAACGTTAGCAGCAATGGCAGCTTTAATACCAGCAGGGTTGGCACCAAGAACCTTTTGGATAACCTTACCACCCTTGAAGAAAAGAATGGTTGGCATTGCTGTGACTTCGTATTCTTGTGCGACGGTTGGAAGAAGGTCGACATCAACCTTGATGAACTTAGCTTGTGGGTAGGCTTCAGAAAACTTGTCAACCAATGGAGCAATCATCTTACATGGACCACACCAGGTAGCAAAGAAGTCCACAACGACCAATCCGTCGTGGGTTAAGGCTTGGTTGAATTCAGCTTCAGAATTGACAATAGCGACCATTATATTACTTATTAATTAAAAATTTAATTGGTTTTTTATAAGCTTGGGCGGATTTAAAACTCTTTATATACTTTGCAAGAGTCTGGGCGAATTGCCATGGGCTCAAAAAGAAAAAAAAATCTAGAATATGTGAGAAATTCTGGTACAAACGGATGACAAATGTCGCGACACGTGACGTCAGCTTTCTGTGTTTAATTGCTGTGGAAGAGGACCGAAATTCTCCCAGTTATTAATTATTTCAAATGACACATTGAGTGCGTCATCCTTCGTGTAATTGTTTTTCAAAGTGTTTAGTAATGCTGCTTTGGTCGAGACATAATCATAGACTAATCCCTGGAATGTACTCGAATTTTCCACGGATGTCACGTCTATGGCCGTGTCTATGCCTTCAACTATAGCATGTATTGTCTTGCACTTCATAACGTCATCAATTTCCAAGCTGAGGGGTTTGGCTAAAATTTCTCCTTGATACTTCAATCCAATTGGGGTCTGCACCCCTACGATGCAATCGACTGCTGCTTCCTCTTGGTAAGCAATCATTTGGATGAGCTCCTCCTGATACTCGGCATACTCGGAATTGTTTTCAATTTCAAGCGGCCAGTTACTATTATACTCTAATCCCTGTGCGAAAATCTGGGGTAACCGGTTTCCTTGTAAATTAATGTACACTTGCTTGTCTGTAGACTCTACAAGCTGCACCCTGGGCATTACTCCCATCCATTTGCATATGTAATGGAAATTGGCAATTTCTTTGCTAAAGTCAACCCGATGCTCATAAAATTGTGCACTGTCGGATTTGGGAATAAACCCGTAAACCTTTACAAAATAGTCAACACTCGGGATTGGTGAATAGCTTATGGTTAACTCGTATTTTGTGTTCTCTGTCTCCTCTACCTTCTTAACTTTCAAGAGAACATCCCCGGTATTCCTGTCAACATCAAAGTATGCATTGTTTTGGTGACTATGATTCACAAAGTCTAAAATAGGAACAAGAGTCACATTGACGTAAAAATCATCTTCTAGATTCATCTCGTGTAGTTTCCTGGAGATCTCGTTGTCTGATGATTCGTCTGCTTGTGTAGAGTAGTTTGGTTCTGAAGCAGGGTCTTTAATTCCAGATTCTGAAGAAGAGCGTGCAGTAACGTTTGAAATAGAATCTGGGGTTTCCTCGGGTGCAGCTGATTCATGGGGAATCTCCAATGTTCTGGACTTCACAGCTTGGTTAATCTGAAAATACTCCTGAAAAGATAAGTGCTTATCCAATTGTAATCCCTCGATGTTAGCTGTTATAAACTCGCGGTATTCGTCTTTCAATTCCAATGCGGCCCGGATCATCTCGCCAATACACGGATCAGGGTGTTCTGTGATATCTGGGTATGATGGAACCCAAGTATTCATCAACACATCCAAGTATAAATCACACCTGCGCGATGGAGAAGTCTTATAATAGTCGGTGTCATTGTTCAATTTCCTGGCTATCACCAACCCGATTAGATAACATATGAGGATTTGAGTTTCTGTGCCCGGTTGGAAAATAGACAAAATGCTAGTGATGACATGAGAATCCTTGAGACCCACTTCTGGATATCCTTCGTCTCTCTTCTTAAGCTCCTTCAATACATCAAGCATGGTCATATAGTCCCATGTGCTCTTTTGTGGAATACGAAGCACAATTAAGTCTTTGTCAATACTAACTCCTTTACTCAAAAATATGCCAATCCCTCCAAGTTCACTTCGCCCAATACTCAACTTAGGGTGCCATTCGATACCACTTTCCTTCACATACTCGATAAATCTTTTGTTATCCAGAATCCCTGGAATCTCCACATTGTCAATGAACATTGGATACTTTTTTCCAACTTTTATTCCAATTTCTCTACATTTTCGTTACTTTTCGTTGAAATTTTACATATTTTCAATGACAATGTTACCCTTAACACAATCGAAACTTCTTTTAGGAATAACTCACCACTTCCCTCATAACAGCTCCCAAGCACCCCTCCCATTTCTTAACTATGCTGTGAAAAATTCCCAAGGCATAGAGTGAAAACCAGACACGGATAAAAATGTCAAAGGAGCCAGAAAAAAAAAAAAAACTTTAAAGAAACTCATCGAACATGTCTTGGGACGACGAAGATTTTGATACACCAGCCACAAAAGCACCAGCTGTGTCTGCATCAGCAGCATGGGAAGACGAAGAAGAAGAAGTGTTAGAATCCTGGGAAATTGACGAAGAAGAAGTGGCTAAACAAAAGAAGGAAGCTGAAGCACAAAAGAAGAAGGAAAGGGAAGAATTGAAGAGAAAGCAAGAAGCTGCCAAGGCCAAGAAGTTGGGAATCAAGACGGGTGATGATCCTATGGCCGATCTTGACGAAGAGACCAAAAGGGAATTGTTGAAGCAGGCTGAACTTTCTGCTGATTTGAACAACGCTGCCGATTTGTTTGGTGGCTTAGGTGTTGCTAGCGACGACTTTGACATAAACGCCCATCCAAGAGAAAGAATTGCAAAGGCACAAGCTGCTGTTGCTGCCAGAAGACCAGCCTTGACTAAGGATACTCCAATCGAAAGCCACCCATTGTTCCAACCAACCAGTAAGGCCGAATACGAAAAGTTGAGAAAGGCTGTCGGTTCTGCCTTGACTGCCTTGGCCGATGACTCCTTGATGAACTACTCATCTTCCTTGGCTATCGACTTAATCAGAGACTTGGTTGGCCCATTGTCTGTTGAAAACACAAGAAAGGTGGTGTCCACCTTGAACGTAGCCTTGAAGGACAAGGAAAGATTAGAAAGACAAGCAAGATTAAAGAAAACCGGTGGTACCGCTACCGGTGGTGCTGGTAAGAAGAAGGTAAAGTCAGCAAGACCTAACGTTGGTGGTGGCGACTTCAAGAAGGATGCTTTTGACGGTGTCGACGACACCTACGATCTCGATGACGATGACTTCATGTAAGTATCCTAGTCACTAGAGATAATGTGTCATTCTAGATTAATTATATTTTCGATATCATAGAGTTGCAAAGATCCTTTTTATAAGCAATGGAATCCATACTTAATTATGAATGTGCCAACGGAAGATGTAACCCCTAATTGTGAATGCGCTGACAGATTAAATCTCCGACGAATCAAAATGTTAAATGTGAATGCACCAACGGATCAGAATGTTAACTGTGAATGCGCCTACGGACCAAAATGTATTTGGGCGGTCCCAATAGATCAAGTGGATCAATAAGCGCGTTATTAGCGTAATCTGGATCATGCACAGCTATTTGGATTCTAGGTTCGTCTAGTCTTTGCCTTTTGATCCGGTTTGCGTTTCTGCGGGTTGCGGTTTGCTTTTTTTTTGCAACCATTTCATTCAGTTTGGTTTCCCCCTTATTGGACGTTTGTTTTGTTTCATCTTGTAGTGCAACTTCTATTCTGACAGGGTCCAACGTTTTGGTCTTAGTAACCTTTGCTGGATTCTTGGAGTTTTGATTTCTTGTATTTTTAGTATTTTTTGTCTTCTTTAGGTTCCTTGGGTATGTTTGATTTTTTGCTGTTGTTCGATTGTTCGAATCAGTCTGAACCTTTGAAACCGCTTGAGCTTTTGAATTATTCTCATTCTCTTGATCCTCTTGATTTTTGTGAGCCTCTGAATCCATTACAATGTTTGAACTCTTTTGGTTTTGATTCCTTTGATTCTTTTTATTTTGATTCCTGTGATTTTCTGAGCTCTGTCTCTTCGAATTCGAGTTATTTTGTATAACTTTTATAGCTTCTGGGTTTGCTGAGTCAATTGTGGTCGCCTTTTTAGGGTCACTTCTTGTAGTTTTCACACGTTTCGCACTGGTTCTAGCATTGATAGGATCATCAACAATCTCTTCGAAACCAATGTTTATATCTCCCAAACCAAACAGTTCCTTCGGTTTTCTCTTAAGATACTGCTTCTGATTGATTTCGTTACCCTCTAGAATATCATTTTGGACCCGGTCAATCTTTAAGGATTTCAAATTTGGAAGAACAATCATTGATGTTGACGGAGTCAGCGTAGCTTGGAAAGAGGTATCATTGACCTGGACTTTCAATTTGCTCAGTGCCAGAGTGCCGAGTGTTTTATGTCTAGAGGGTATGGATTTTAGATTCTTGGGAGCCTTCATATTTGCTTTCTTGCTTTCGTCTTCATAAATTAAGATATCCCTCGTCTTTCTGGCTTTCTGTTGCAAAACTGTATTCTTTACAACTATACTAGGTTGCGCCTGTTTCTTTACAACCATACTAGGTTTCGCCTGTTTCTTTACAACCCTACTAGGTTGCACCTGTTTCATTGTTGGGAGGAATTCGTTATTTCCAGGGAATATCTCCTTAAGGGTTTCTGAGATTCTTTGGCCATTGGTTCGGTCCAGAAGTGGAGTTCTCTTTTCAACTTGAGGCCTTTGGCTGCTAAAACCAGCCGACACTGGAGTTTTTGTTTTTGTTAGAAAACTGAGATTGGAGAATGAGAAGGAATGGCTCGACCACCTTAAGATATTCACTATGAGGGATACTCACTAGTAGATGATTTCCTGACCATCTCTGTAATTTTGGGATTTTCTGGTAGTTGGTGTTAGTATTGGAATAGTTTATATGTTGCGACAAATGTCGTGAGAACGGGACACCAGCTAAAAATTATTGAATCTGATTCTTGACAACAGAGGAATGTCGAACGATAACATAATACTACCATCAGCGTCCTCATTGGCGTCGCTCACTATATCGGACACGCCGAAGTCCGGTTTTGGATACAACCCGTCAGTCGGGCCCTTATCGAATCTCATAACACAAGAGGGTTCTAACATATTGCTACATAAGAGAACAGTAAGTCTCACACCCACGTCTGGGAACTCGATTTACGACAAGAACATCAATAACAAGAAGGCCAACGAGATCAATTTGTCTTCATTGTCGTTTTTGTTCTGTGAGATTGTGAGCTGGTCCCATAGAAACTCCAAGGGCATACAGGACTTGGAGGTTAGGTTGAATGGATTGGGCTATGAGATTGGCCAGAGGTATTTGGAGTTGATCAAGTTGAGAGAGGGGATAAAGGTGGGCAAGAGAGAGCTCAAGATCATTGAAATGTTGCATTTTATCCATGGGACCTTTTGGAAGTCTGTGTTTGGAAAGACAGCCAACGAGTTGGAAAAGTCCCAGGACATTGAAAACGAGTACATGATAATAGATAACGTTCCCTTGGTTTCCAAATTCATCAGCATACCAAAGGATTACGGGAACTTAAATTGTTCAGCCTTCATTGCTGGAATGATCGAGGGGGCCCTAGACTCGTCCCTGTTCCATGCCAATGTCACAGCACACTCTGTTCCAATCGACGGGTATCCCTTGAGAACAGTATTCTTAATCAAGTTCAATGAGCTGTTGGCCATAAGGGAAGAGTTGAGATTTTAGAACAGTTATTATAGAAACTTTTCAATTAGTGCAATGTTGTAGACTTAGTTTTTGGTTATAGTTTTAGTTATAATTTAGTTATAGGTTTTAGTTATAATTTGGTTATAGTTTTTAGTTATAATTTGGTTATAGTTTTTAGTTAGGGTTTTTCGCTATAGCTTTTGGTTATAGCTTTTGGTTTGTGGGTTAGCCTAGTTCTTGGTTTCTATGCTTAGGGTATTGAGCCCAGCAGGCTACAGAGTTATTGAGTACATACAACGAGGAACAATTCTGCGATTGCAGTTTTGTTCGCTCGTTGGGCGATGGAAAAAAGTCAACTACGAATCGAAAATCATCAGCAATGGGTATTACGATCAGACAGGCCACAATACAGGACATACAGGCTATGCAGAATGCCAATTTGCATAACTTGCCTGAGAACTACCAGCTCAAGTATTACATGTATCACATATTATCCTGGCCACAGGCGAGCTTTGTAGCTACCACCTACGATGATATTGTAAATTTGCCTGCTGAACACGGCGACGACGGGACAGAGGATGATTTGGAGGAGGCAATAGAGATTGATCCCAAGGGGGACTCATCATACATCAACAGGGGTGAGAAGATAGTGGGGTATGTTTTGGGGAAAATGGAGGACGATGCCAATGCTGAAGACAAAACACCTCATGGACACATAACCTCGTTATCCGTCATGAGGTCTTATAGAAGAATGGGGTTGGCCGAGAAGTTGATGCGTCAATCCTTATACTCCATGTGCGAGTCGTTTTCAGCAAAGTACGTCTCGTTACATGTGAGAAAATCCAATAGAGCCGCATTACACTTGTACAGAGACTCATTGAACTTTGAAGTCAAGAGTATTGAGAAGTCTTACTACCAGGATGGCGAGGACGCTTACGCCATGAGATTGGACTTGGTTTTAGAGAATTTGCTACCATCCAAGTTCCAGAATGCAGAAGAGGTGGATGACTTATCAAAAGACTTGATCTAATCTAGAATACAGGTGTATTTAATGTACAAATAGAGGCATGATAATGCGCTATGAAAAATATTGTAGAATGAAGTCCAAGCGCCCAGATTGTAGGTCAACTTTGACTCTTGTCATGTATCTTAACTGAGGAACTTTATCATTAAGGAACATCAGGAATCGTCAAGGAATCAGAGCTTTATCTTCAAGGAATCAGACTTTTAACTTCAAGTAGAACTTTATCTTCAAGTAGAACTTTATCTTCAAGGAATCAGATCTTTATCTTCAAGGACTTAGAACTTTATCTTCAAGGACTGAGCACCTTTGTCAATAAGGAACTTGTGAAATTTATGAGCTTCCGAACTCATTAAGAAATCAACTCATTAGAATTTATAATTAAGGGACTCACTTGAATTGGTTGGTGATGAAACTTTGAGTCTCAAGATGATTGAACCTAATAACGTTCCTTCATTCTTGATGCAACAGTACGCAAGTTACCGTAAACCTTACCTGGAGGGGAACCCAAAATCAAGGAGACTACGGCTTCTCTGGCCATTCTGATGTGGGTGAATCCACCCAAGATGTGAATTTTGGAGTCTGCCAAAACTATTCTAGTTCTTGTGGCGTTTTCAATGGCAAACTTGGTTTTACCGTCCTTACCGGCGATTCTACCAATAGCTCTTGACAAATGGTCACCTTGCAAGGTTTTAACATCCTTGATTTCAAATGTCTCTATATATAAATCATCCAATCTTAAAAGAGCAATGGCATCATCGACATCGAAACCCAAACTGAATGCTTTCACGAAATCAGCACCCTTTTGTAATGCACCAACGTCCGTGGTATTTTTATTAGTTCTCATCTCAACAGTTTTGGTTTTCAAGTTCATTCTCACTTGAAGCTTCAAGTGTTCAACCAATGGAGGGTAGATCTTGACCCACATGGATCTCAATGGTGCCATTCTGTGTGGAGGAACAGCAACCTTTCTACTCTCGAGCTTCACCTTCATTCCCGTCTTGGACGCAGCGGCAAACTTGGGCTTCCCGCTCTCATCGAGAACTACTCCGCTCGACTCAGCTGTGGTTTCCTCTTGCTCATTCTCCATGCTTGCCTCAGGAACTTCCTCGTCAGCAGCAGGAACGCTGGTGGTGTCTATTAACATCTCATCTTCAACCTCACTTGGAACAGTGGCTTCGACTGAACGCTTAATAGCTGTAGGGGCACCCATATTTGATCTCTTTTTTTTTTATCTCATCTCGATTTTATTCGCTTGGTCGTGTGTGCACTACTCAATCAAAAAAATGGCGCTACCGATTTGCAATGATTACAATCAGCTTCAGATATTTCTAGTTTCTCCAACTGGCAGACGATGGCAAGCCTAAGCAGTATTCGCAGTATTCAGCAGTATTCAGCAGTATTCGCAGTATTCAGCAGTATTCGCAGTATTCGCAGTATTCAGCAGTATTCGCAGTATTCAGCAGTATTCAGCAGTATTCGCAAGGTTCGGTAGCATTCGCAGTATTCGGTAGCATTCGCAGTATTCGGTAGCATTCGCAGTATTCGGTAGCATTCGCAGTATTCGCAGTATTCGGTAGTATTCGCAAACAATTGCAAGCTTCATTAAGCACCTAAAGCCTTTGTAAGCTAAACCATGCTAGCTTATGAAAGCTTGCTCTCTATTTTGTGTCTCACCAAATGCGTATAATTACGAAAGCAAAAAAAAAAAGAAAAACGGCGTGAAAAGTATAAGGGACAATTTTTTTTAGTATTAAAATACCTCAGGATAAATATGATTCAGAGAGTCTCTAGTAGAGCTGGAAGAGGCATCCGGGGCATAGTGTTAAGGCTAGATCACCCAGGAAGAAGGACGGGTGTTGTAGCAAACCGAGTGGTTGTTGAGTCAGCAGCAGCACAACTGCGGTTAGTGATTGGTGGGTACCGGTTCTTTCTGACGAAGGGGAGATTATTTAGTCCAAGCAAGTTAACCAAGGCATCCATGATGGCGCAAGCCAACAATGCGTTTTCACGGGCGCTTGTACACATCAAGTGGCCGTTATTGCGGGGGTCACGAAATCACACCACAGTGGATGTGACGTCTGCCTTCATATCGTGGGTTGTGATGGGGAACCTCTTGTGGATAGTTTTGGGAACTACAACGTTTGCCTTGATGATCATGCATTCCGTCCATTATTTCGATAGCGTATGGGGTACTTTGTATGGCGAGGAGCACCAGGAAGGGGAGGAGAAGAGCCACAAGGAGCCATACAAGGGTATACTCGGGTATTTAACGACAAAGATTTTGTCGAATGGGTTGGGCATAACCTTTTCATTCCAGAAGGGCTCGATATTACCGGAGCTCAAAGACGGCAAGTTGAGGTTCAAAAACATCCAAATCAGTTCCATGCCCTTGGACTCGGAGGATGGCAGTATCCACAAATTCTTCAGCTTCACTGCCAATGTGGAGAAGATGGACATCACCTTGTCTTTCAACAAGTGGTACGAGGGTAAAGGTTTGATATACGACATGGACATTTACGGTATGCAGGGTGTGGTGTGTAAGAGAAACGCTGTTGTGAACCAGCCAAAGATTGCAACAGCAAACACCCAAACGTATATCGACTACAACTACCAAAATGAGTACGACAACGAGTCGCTCTTCCGCATCGAGCTGTTGGAAAAGCCCACCTACCAACTAGAGCATGTAAAAATCCATGATTCGTTCTTTGAAGTATACAATGATGAATCCAAATCAACCACTCCTTTGAAGGTGACCATATTTGGGTGCGAGCTACCACAGTTGAGGAGCGATAGAGTCTTGATTGACTTCTTCAACGCCAGCAACGTAAGTGGTGCGTTGAACGACTCGATGTTCACCATCCACAAGCGTCAGGACCACTGGGATATCGATGATTCCAAAACCAAGGTGGTGCGTTTTAAAATTAACGACATAAACTTGGGTGCAATTTCCCACTCCAACCCAGCATCCTCCCTCAACTGGATCGTCAACGGTAAGGCCGACGTCATCGCCGATATCACATTACCGAAACTAAACGAGGAAGCTTTGAATTTTGTTAACGAATACAAGCGTATTGGAGACGTGGTTTCAGAGTTAATCGGACAGTTGGTCACTGCAACTTCAACAGAAGTGTCGACCCAGAAAACCCCAAATCTCGAAGAGTCAGACACTTTGTTGAAAAGCGCTTTGGCTGCAATCTACCACACTTTTTCCAAACCAGACACAAAGGCACAGTCCACAGACTCCTCCTCTGTTTCTGAATACGTTCTCGTTAATGTAAAAGTGAAATTCTCGGACTTGAGAGCAAGTCTTCCATCTAGATTACCAACTGCATCCTCCACTGGAGTACCCTTTATATCTCTTCAAAACTTGAGATCATTGGTTTCGTTTGTGAACAAATACGCCATTGCTCATAATTTGATCTCAGAGAATAACGATGAAGATGTGCCGTACATGTCAGCTTCAGACTCGAACGCCTTCTCATACGCATATCCTATCGTGTTCAAGACTACGGTGATTGAACGAATGTCCGATTTGTATAACATCACCAATTTGGGCCAAACCAAGATTATTGACTCGATTGTGAGTGATATCTATGAGGATTTGATGAAAATGGCAAAGTTGGATGAAGAACAGGTGATGAATGAGAGAGCCAACATGTGGTCTCACTCAATCCCAAGCCAGTTGTTATTGCTTGGCTTGGGTGCTATTGTATAGGAATGGTTTCATGGACCATCATCTTCTTCGGAGTGATCCGATGAATCTCGCTCTGGCGGGCATTATTTATTATGTATTTAGTTATTACACGGATTATCAGGAGTTTTTATATCGTATGACGTGCTCTTGTTGATGGTCAGAACACAGACCAGTCCAGGAGAGCATCGGATGACCAGAGTAAGCTCTCAATATTTCAACGCATTTAGTAATTAGAAGTTCAATAACTTGTTGTCTGCAATTCGCGAAGTTGCAGGTTGACCAGGGTATGCTCCTAACACTAAAAGTACCGGTGTACACTATTGTGTAGATAGCTCTGAGTATCTTTACCGCTTCTAGAGGTTTATCTGTACCGTTTCCAGAGCTTTATCCGTATCGCAATATCCAGTGATAGTTAGTTCTGGAAGTTTATCATAGTGTATTGCGGCGATCGGGGGCCCAAATTCCTTGTAATAACTGTTAGTTTTATTAATAGCCATTTGCCGTTTAACAGCCATTTGCCGTTTAACAGCCATCATTAACAGCGATTATTAACAGCGATCATTAACAGCCATTTGTAGTTAGTCATCTCGCAAAATTTCACCTGTTTCACGATCCTTCTTCAACAATGGTGCATTCAATTTTCTAGCATTGAGGTGCTGGGCCAATTCAGTTTCAATCTGCTTCGCTCCTATCCCCAAGACGGTACCTCTTTGGCGGTTTTCAGGAGTAGCCCGGGGTTTAAGAACCCCGCTAGGTTTCCAACCCATGCCTCGCAACAAGGCAGCACCAAACTGTTCCACTGGAACACTATCGTAGTCTTGTGTTTCGTCGTCACTGTCTCCTGCTTTTATAACGAGGTCCAGGGCCGAACTTAGATCTTCATTATTCAAAAGGGAGTTTCGTATTTGTGTGTCAGATTGGCCCTGGGCCATTTTAGAGAGAACAGGTTTTACATCAGATACCACATGTATCCCATTCTTTGCTCCAAGAGCGTCAGGACCATGTTCTTCGTGAGGCTCACCTATACGTTTTGTCTCAGGAAGGCTCTTGTTGAGTGATTTTGGTACAATCACCAATGGAGGTGCTTCCATCTTTATGTTAACCGCAACCTCGCCTGAAAGAGCACCGCCCTTCTGATCTGAAAACGAATCTATGCTTGTTCTAGTGGACTCCGGCTCTTCATTTCGACCAAACACAACGGGTTTCGTGATCTTCTTGATGGTAGGTTTCTTCACACCTTTGCTTTTTAAGTTTAGTTTGAACCCTGACATGCCTGTGGCTGTGAGTATAAGGGTTTTGTATATTCAGTTGGTGGCTAGTTGGTGGTTAGTTGGTGGTCAGTTGGTGGCTAGTTGGTGGTCAGTTGGTGGCTAGTTGGTGGTTAGTTGGTGGTCAGTTGGTGCCGTGATTGTTGGTTTGTTCGTAGAGATGAGTCTGGGGAATTTATCACAAAAACACGACTCTCGAAACGCGTGCCAAAGTAAAAATACCATTGCTTGACATTTAGTGATGGGACAACCACACATGCCTGTTGACTACATTGGTATGAGTGGCCAGTATTCTTCAGATATTATGGAACTCAGCGAGATGGAGAATACCGAACTCAACATAGATCCTATGTTTTTCCTGGAAACTCCAGCTTGCCAGCCGGCAGATCAACACAAAGGGACATTAGACCCCTCCGGCGAGCCGTATAATGTTGGTAATGGGCCTTTGCACACACAGACGACATCTATGAACGAGTGTTCACACACTCTGTCAGCGTTCAGTAACACACACCGGTCATTTGATGTACAGAACATCTCTGGTACGGCCAACCCCAATCCAGTTGGCTCAGAAGCAAACGCTTTTGAACCCGAGAACACACACAGCACAGCAAGGCCTCTGACCGACTGGAAGTCGATTCTTTCTGGGAAACAGGGTACTAAGAAACAGAAACCAAAGCCAAAGAAGAAGAAACTCAATGAAGAAGTGATTGAGGTGGAGCAGGCAGAGGCCATGGACACGTCATTTAGCGAGTCTACAAGCAATGATCTTCGTAAGGATTTCGAGGTGATTGAATTGGAAAGGAAAATGTTCAAGGACGGGACGGGTGTGTCTGCAAAGGATATATTTGCGCGGTTCAAGCCCAAAGATAACCCGATCGAAGTGGATGATACAGACAGCACGATTGAGATACTAGAGGATTTTGATCAAACAAAAGGTTTTAATACTGATTCTATTGACCCTATTGGCATAAAAAGTACGGAAATCACAAAAGACCCCAAAGTTCAAAGTTTAGGCTTGAACAATATACAAAACTCAGATCTTGTCATGCAAAACTCAGTCATACAAAACTCAGTCATACAAAGCTCAGTCATAGAAAGTTCAGTTATAGAAAGTTCAGTCATACAAAACCTAGTCATACAAAACCCAATCATACAAAGCTCAGATCAAGTTCAAAATAATCAACTACAAGACTCGGCGTGCCCGACAGGCATAAAATCAACTGGCATTGATAACGAGACGGCGATTCTAGAATCCAAAATCTTCAACAAGGTGAAAACCACCTCAGCATTGAGTCTTCTTCAAGGCAAGTCCACTAAAGATGTGAAGAAACGAAAATTGAACTCCAGGCCAACCTTGATGGTGACACTCAGATTGCCACTGTCGCAGTTACAGGAGCTCAAGCGTAGGGAGAATCCATTGTTCTCCAAGGGAAATACATCCAAGAAGGATGGTAATGCAAAAGCCTTTTTTGCATCCATGATGGCCAGCTCAGCCAAGTCTACAGTAAAACTAACTCCCTTACAAAAGATGAAGGAACTTCTCCCACCTGTGTTGAAAAGAGAGCAATTCCACATATACGAGCGTTCGGATTCTCCATGCAGATCAGATATGCTTTCATCGTTAACACTCAAGACTCTTGAGGAGGGGTCACCTTTGGATACTGTAAGTATGGTAACTGGGGATCTCAATTCCTTGATGAGCCATGAGCAAACTGCCCATAACCGGTATCTATACAACACAGTGAATACTAGCAAGCTAACGATGCTATCTGAGCGGATTCCCAACTTTCTGGAGATCCCACAGATCGCCAGTATAGCCAACAAGTTTATTGTGAATTCGAGGGAAAACAAGGATAGTTTATTGTGGCCACAATTCTTTCAGCCTGAGACCAGCACGGAGGTGTTGATCAACACTAACACGATGAGCACCATTCGGGACTGGGTGGAAACGTCATTTGTTAAGTTGAAATCACAGTCGTTACTGAAACCAAGAAATGTATTGATCAAGCAGCAAAAGAAGAAGCAGCAGAAATTAGCTTCCTTGAGCTCCTTGAATGGGTTTGTCATTGACGATTCATTGCACTCTGTATTGGACTCGTTTGATTCCGTGCACGAGAATGTGTACATCCCATTGCTTATCCTCACTGGAGATCCTGGAACATGTAAATCGGCATCCATCTATGCCATCGCACAGGAAATGGGAGGGTATGTGCACGAAATCAACACTGGAGTCAACAGAGGTAGAAAGGACATCTTCAATAGCTTGAAGGAGTTCTGCACTACACAGTTGGTGCATAAACAGAATGAACAGAAAAAGTTCCAACAAGGGCTTGTTTTAATTGAAGATACTCATATTCTATTTGAACAGGATAAAACATTCTGGCTGGTGGTGCAAGATATTCTTAACATATCAAGACGGCCTGTGGTGTTGACCTGTAACGATACTACAAACATCCCCAAGAATTTACTTGAGTACTGTTGCGAGAACAACTCTATCATAGATTTCAGCACCGAAGGGGTGCCCCGGGATGTGTTTTTGAACTACTTGTGGACTTGCTCATTAAGCCAGGGATATGATGTGGCTGCAAATGTTCTCAACGAGTTGGCCTTCAATACATCTGACTTGAGAAAGTGTTTGACTGGTCTTCAGTATATTTGCCAACGTTCGTATGACACCTATGAAAACTGCACTATCCATGTAAACGAACCCACCCATGATAAGGATTTCACACAACAAGCCCAAGATAAGGATTGCATACAAATCGATTTAACCAAAGAACAGAAAGCTATTAGCACCATGCAAATTGATTTGACTCATGACAATTTAGAATATGAGACAGTTACCCACGAGAACTTGGGTAGCACACACAATAATTCTGTCAATGAGTGTGTGACCACTATAACATTAAAACTTGATACATGTACCAAGGTGATCCCCAACGAGTTGAGTACGATCTGTGAAGTACTAGAGAACCTTTCATGCTCTGATGTCATTGGGGAAACGTCCAGGTATAACCATCACATTCAAGAGAATGAACTCGTTGATATTTATTACATTGACGACACGCACCAATTGAAGCAACCTGCCTTACCATACGAAGTGCGAGTCGGAGAATACATTGCAAACACAGTAAACTCCCAGTATACTGTGAGCACAATGATGCCATCGGAAATATTCACCATCAACCAGTTGAGAGGCACCACCTTGGACTTTCTAGGTTCCAGGTCGAAACCGAAACCCAAGTTCATCCAAGAGCTCCAGTCATCACGCAGAACTACGAGGTCACAGATGACCTTGATGGATGATGGGACCGAGGTGTACCCGTTGGAATCATACACTTCCGGTTGGAAGCCAGAGCTTACAGGTGTGCCGGACTCGTCGTGCTTGGTGCACACCAACCATACTGCATTTAAATTAGACATCATGCCGTACGCCAGGGAATGGTGCCGGTTTCAACACAGCATTGATCATTTTGAAGTTGAAAACTTGAAACTGGGCCGGCCCAGCGTGAAGGCGTTTTTGAATTATAGAGATTTCCAAAATAAGGATTCCATGTTGCTATCCACTATTGGCACTTTCTAATAGAATCAAACGAGTAAGATCTGAGATTATAAAGATTCGTGAGATGCAATGAAAATCAGGTGCTACAGGATATCGAAAAAGATGCTTCAGAGATAAAGATGATGTTTTCCAATGAATGAGATATCCAAAGATACAAAAAGAGCTTAAGATATTTAGATATTCTGTAGGGAAACGCGCAGTTGCAGCATTAAATGTTGTGTCCTCAGTAATAGTCCATAATAATACATAAAACCTATATCAATAGCTCAGTTCAATAGTTTAAATCAATAGCTCAGCTCAATAGTTTAAACCAATAGCTCAAATCAATAGCTCAAGTTAATACTCAAAGTTCAAATACTCAAAGTTCAAATACTCAAGTTCAAATACTCAAGTTAATACTCAAGTTAATACTCAAAGTTCAAATACTCAAAGTTCAAATACTCAAGTTCAAATACTCAAAGTTCAAGTCAATACTCAGAAGTAAGATTCAAATCAAAACGTTTAATGACTTAATTTTGATCTTTTAAATCAATCTAGTTCTGGTTTTGATTCTGCCACCACCAAAAGACTTCAATGCACTGTGTTCAAAGTCAAGGGACTGTAATCTTCTCCAAGCTTCCTCGATGTGGTAAGGCATAATAGGGTTTGCCAACTCATCCGGCTTGTCAAACAAGTACTTCCTCTTTTGTTGTTTTGGTTGGTTCTGGATCTTTTCCTTTTCTGTTTTGATCTGTATTAACTTTTCCTCTGAGTTTTTGATTGCCATGGCTTCTTCCGTTAGGGAACACACGATTTCGAATGTGAGGAACCCCAAGATATCCACCACGTCATCGTTTGGTCTTGAATCACACAACTGTGAGATCTGGGCCCATTCTCTAAACCTCTTTGCCTTCCTGAAGGTGAAGGAGGCCTGTCTACATTCCGACCAATGCACGTACTCCTCTCTGGTCATGTTTTTTGTACGATCGTCTGCCATTTTCAATCTTTTTAAGGATGCAATTGTAGCTGCCTTTTCCTCATCATCCACCTGTTCGGACTCTTCGGCGGTTTCAAGATGCTGTTCGCTAAACATAAACTGCAACTCCCATGGTAACCTGATTTTCGATTTTTTGAATCTAGAGAGCATTTTGGATGAATCGTCTTTCTGAGCCGTCGAGGCAGCTCCACCG
Source organism: Kodamaea plutei (assembly GCA_030705055.1). Lineage (NCBI taxonomy): Eukaryota > Fungi > Ascomycota > Pichiomycetes > Serinales > Debaryomycetaceae > Kodamaea > Kodamaea plutei. The sequence goes on along the minus strand of JANIWJ010000013.1, from coordinate 74,823 downwards.
CCGCCAGCAGCGTCGCCCTCCATCAAGGACTCCGTCCCTCCACTCTCCTGGTCCTTTGCATTCTTACGCACATCCTTCCACGATAAATATGTTCTCAAACGGTTCACCTTGGCCTTGTCGTTTCTAATCAAGAAAATTACATCCTCAGACGCTATTGACTTGGTACCTCTGGTACCGGCCGTCTTGGTGGCTTGCACAAGTATTTCGATCACTTGCCCGCGTACAATGTCCTCAATCAACGAGGTCGTCTCAATAGGTGGATCGTTAGACTCACCCAGCACAAACATCATCTGCTGGATCTCCATACGATACTTGTATTTACTATCATTCACTGAAGACATGTTCCTGTTGTTGATAAGCCCTTCAGATATTCACGTTTAACAACCGCAAAATAGAATCCGGGTAACACCAGCTTTTTTCCCTTCGCGCTCATATTCTGGGAAAACTATAAAAGGAGCCCAGGAAGTCCACTTTTTTTCTTCTCATCACCAACTCAAAATTGTATGTTTCTTTAACTTTATGAATATATCACAACTATGATGAACAGAGTGCATTTGGCTCGAGACTTTCTGTCGGTGTGGAAAAAACACAGCTACCTTACTAATTCTTGTCTGACATTGTGATTTTTATTATGAATTTAATACTAATGTGCTCAGGATTAAATAAATCAAGTTACTATTTCAAGTTACTTTTTTCATTTATATAGACTCCGGCTGTAGTGTAAATTGTAGAGGTTCCATATTTTTGTATTATGGCTTAACTTCACTGTCTATTTTCATTGCCCTCCGGATGTTTGTTTTGAATTTGTAGAGTGTCTGATGATTTTTCATTCTTCAAGATTGTATTGAAAAATTCTATGAAAGACGTGATGATTGGATTTTTCAGCCATGAGAATGGATTTTCAACATTTGTAGCTTAGTTACTGTCTAAAGTCGTCACAAGTTAAAGGGTAAAACGAGTGTATCGTTAGTTTGCTCGTTGGATGAGTTCATCAAATGTCAGAGGAAACGACATGCTCAGCAACTCTAAGTTTCTTATTCCAAAACTACCAGATCAGTCTAACGTCTTGATCGTACTGTTTTCAAAATTAGCAGTTTAATGACTTCTGATCGCATCTACAATGGTCACATTTACTCTATTATATTTCTGTAATTTTGATAAAAATCCAAGGCTAACCAAATAATTTGATTGAGTCAGCACCACCAATCTCTAATTCTGGTTCATCGTCATCGCCTTCGTCTTCCTCCACCTCATTCATATTAACCTTTTGACCCAACAAGGATGCGAAGAACTCATCAATCTGGTCATCGTTCCATTTCAATGAGCTTCTTGGAGCTTCAAAGTTGGCGATTTGTTCCTGTACTTGGTATCTCAACTTACGGCCCTTGGAAGCCTTTGTATCGACATTCTTTTTGAACTTCTGTGCCTGTTGCACACTTCTTAAACTGATAGTCATACCGTTTGTGGGGTTGGATGATTGGATTTTTTTGTCGACCAAGTCGTTAAGCAAAACACGGTAAAAGTCTTCGTCGTCGAAGATTTCGTTGATTTCGGCGTGGGTGGCACCTGCATCCTTGCTTTCCTTTGGAATATCGAGGTTGGCTTCTTCGTCTTCCGACTCCTCCTTGGAGGCCTCCGACTTTGTGGACTCAAAGTATTCATATCCAAGTGGTAAAACCTTACGTCTGTTGAGCTTCGTCTTCTTAACCAACCTGTCCATATCGCTCAAGTTGTTTTGAACTTGTTGCTCAAAAGATTGGTTGATGGCCTTAAATTTACCAGCATTAATGGCACTTGACCCAGAGGAGTTTTGCACTTTAACAGACCATTTGGTCAACACATTTGATCTGTAGTTATTTAAGGATGAATCGATTCTAGATGAGATCTTGGAGTATTCAGCAAATGTTCTCTTCTTTGGTTTAATGCTAAAGTCGGTTTCCGTTGTTATCAGATCGGTTTCCAACAATTTGTGTCTTAATGATAAAATGCTGTCCAATAACTCAAAACAGTCCTTTTTGGCTTGTTTCAAATACTTTTCAGTTTTGGATGTGTCCAACTTCTGCGACTTCAAGGTGTCGTGATTCGGTGGTAACAAGTTGGAATTGGTTAATGATTTCTGCAACTTCAAACGAGTGTCCAACACTTTGTCGAAGAATTTATGTTGTTGTGACAATGCGTAGCCTTTGAGGGCATCGTTAGTGGCAGAGTTAGAAAGCCTATCCACAATGTGAGTTCTTTCCTTGGCCATCAACTCTTTAAGTTTTGATCTGTTGTGGTCCAATTCCTCGTTGGCGACTTCGGAATCAGACTCTTCATCGAACTCGTCGTCCGAGTTGCTTCTCAAGGATACACCAGAGTCACTATCTTCATCTTCATCTTTTACAGCCTCATCATCATCATTATCATCATCATCATCATCTTCATCTTCATCATCATCATCATCTTCTTCAGCCTGAGAACCATCGGAACCGTCGGCGCCATCAGAAGCATCATGGTATAAATCCTTTCTGCTAGTTCTGGTACCAGTGTATTTGGATCCTAATTCAATGGAATCGGTTTGTTGTCTCATTTTGGACTTGGAAACAGATACATAGTGCTCTTTCCTTAATGTGTCGTCGTCTCCATCCGAGTTCAGTTCTGCGTCACTTCCTTCGTGCTCAAAGACATCTCCACGGAGATCGTCATCTTCAATGTCAAAGTCTGTCTTTGGAGCAGTGAAGTCCATCAACTGCTCAGCTAATGATTTCTTACCCATCGTGTGCTGCTTTTTAAGATGAGCATTGCAAAAAAAGCATCGCGACATTCCAAAAGAGATTAATTCTGGAATGTCGGAAACGCGACATTTTGTTTTAAAGTTGTAGTGTCTGGATTCTCCAAATGTCGCCAATAGTTAACAATGAAGATGACGCACACGACATTGTTTGTTTTCTGAGCAAAAGTTTTGAGCGTGTCGCATTTAAGCCATGCAGATTTAGAAAATGTCTGCATTTGTTTGTTATTGACGACATTCACAAAACACAGTGGGCAGCTGTCACAAACGCGACACATTGATAACAGATTGGTGGAACAAACCCCAGACAACTCCAGACTAAGAATGTGGTGGGCAGAATTATACATGAATGGTGTGATTTTAGAGATGGATCAAGATTAGAGCTTAAGCGATTCCATCTAAACGTGATCGATAGCATCAATGCGGAATTTTTGGCGATCTCAATTATTATTTTGGGAATTGAAAATGGAGAAAATATTTACGATTTTTATTTAGGATTATAAACACAGAGACATGAATATCCAACAGCTCATAACGATATTTTACTTGAGTATTATGGCCCAGGCTCTTGGTAAACAAGAGGATGTTGGTGGTGCAACCACCACGAGCAGTCCGTCATTCTTACCCACCAGTGTTTACGTGACGATCACGACGAACGGTGTTGTTACTGTTGTGAAGACCCCATATTCCCAGTCATTCATGCCAGTGTATACGACTGCTGCCGCAGTTCCTACTGGCCAGATCGGTGTGGGTCCTTTATCGGGGTCCGTCGGTGATGTCAGATCATACAAGCAAACCACTCCCAACGGTGCCAACGTTCTTACTAGCCCAGGCTTCACAGGGGCCATTTTTGTTTTATTTGGACTTTTTGTATAATAGTCAACCACCCTCCCCACTATATATGCCCTCGCCAAAACACCATCATACCAAGACCTCAGCTGGTGCCTAGGTCTCTTTAAATTTTTTATGTGCTATTATATGCTAGTGACGATAGGAGAAAAAATCCCCTACGTACATTCTTAGAACCTTGTTTAATATAATTTGAATTGACTATTCCTTTGTTCTATCCTGGATCAGAGACGGTGTGTAGACAGTGTGTAGACCATCTTGAACAGCAGTATACAGATTATGCTGTATTTTACACACTCTCACGCAGTTAATCTGTACTGAAAATTACACGCGACATTTTTTTTTTCCTCCATTTTTTTTTTGAATGCTGTGTCGTCAGTTTTCGCAGAGTGGTGGTAAAAATTTGCCCGATAGAAAACTTCTAGTATCAAATACGTTTAAGAGGTATGTTAAGAACGTTAAGATCCAGGAGGACCACGGTATGGATGACGCAGGATACATACGGCAGTTAAGCTTCCTTGTGTCTAAAACACCAGGAAGAGTGGGATTCATGCTGGCGCTAAGTGAGAACAAATACAAACATACAGGTATCGGATGAGAGCAAGTTATGAGTAAATCGAATACCGTTGTGACCGCGTGTGTATCCATGGTCACAGTGATGATAGCAATCCGGGAGCCACGATTGGTGAAGTATCTGGAAAAAGATGTAACCTGTGATGATTAGCGAAGAGGAGCATACTAACGCAAAGCAGATGAGTGAAGAATTGACCAAGCAGACTGAAGAATTGTCTTTGGAAAACAAGACTGTTTTTGACACTAAAGAGGAGTTTACTGCAAAGCACCCATTGAACGAAAAGTGGACTTTATGGTACACCAAGCCACAAACCAATAGCAGTGAGAACTGGCACGATTTGTTAAAGCCAGTTATTACTTTCTCATCTGTTGAGGAATTCTGGGGGATCTACAACTCTATTCCTGTAGCCAACACTTTGCCAGTCAAGTCCGATTACCATTTGTTCAAGGAAGGTATTAGACCAGAATGGGAAGACGCCGCGAACTCCAAGGGTGGTAAGTGGCAATACTCTTTTGTCAACAGACGTGAAGCCAGCAGTACCATCAACGACTTGTGGTTGAGAGGTTTGTTGGCCGTCATTGGTGAAACCATCCAAGATGACGAAGATGAAGTCAACGGTATTGTCTTGAACATCAAGCAAAAGGCATACAGAGTCTGTATTTGGACCAAGGACTGTGAAGAAGCAAAGTTGAGAACCGTTGGTGAAAGATTGAAGAAGGTTTTACAGTTGAGAGAAGACCAAAAGATCGAGTTCATCCCTCACGATTCCTCTTCCAAGAAGGGTTCTGAAAACCAATTGGTCTTGTAATGAATTTTAATAATGTGTCCAATTACAATATTCCATTGGATGTGCGCGTCCATTAATCAGAGGTTTCTTTGATTTGTATACTTATAAATAACGTCAGTACTTTTTTGTAGGGAGCTTTAAGAGCTTATCTTTGGGCTTTGGGCTTTGGGCTTTTTGAACGGTTTGACATCTTTGACCGCTTTACCTCTTTGAACGTTTTGACATCTTTGACCGCTTTGACCTCTTTGAACGGTTTGACCGCTTTGACCTCTTTGAACGGTTTGACCGCTTTGACCTCTTTGAACGGTTTGACCGCTTTGACCTCTTTGAACGGTTTGACCGCTTTGACCTCTTTGAACGGTTTGAACGGTTGAACTCTTTGACCGCTTTGACCATCTTCTTTGAGGCATATTAAAGTTGTGAGTTAGTTCTTTGAAGAGGTGGTTCTTTAATCATCTTAAAGCTGTGCTAGTCATCTCTGTGCAATATCAAAGCCATAAAGAATATCACTATTGAGCAGAAACTGTCAACTGTGCCATTATCGAATCTCAGACTTCTCAAGCGATAAACTCTTTGCAAGCTCTGAAAGGGAAATGTAGCTATCAACCTTTTATCTGAGATTTAACTAGGCTAATTTCTAACTAGCAACCTTAGGCGTGTATTATGATCCTTAAAAACTAATTATACGGCAAAAGAGTCGAGTCAAAATATCACTTCCAAGATTCAATCAAGGTTGACCAAGATTCAACCAAGGTCGAGCAAGGTTCAACCAATTAAATAATCAAAGTAAGTTAAGCAGAGTAAATATTATGATCAAAGGGAAGGCAGGGTACGGTATTCCAGGAGAAAAGGAAATCATCAATAAAAAAATAGAAAGGTAACGTATCAATCCTTACCGAACTTGACCTTTGTTTCTATAAAATCGTTAACTCTATCCCAGTAGTTTGGCTGGAGGACAGTATCATTGTGGGTTGAGTTTTCGAACTTGTAGAATGTTTTATCTGAGGAAGCGAGGAGGGAGTAAATTTTGTCCATATGAGAAGGGGGCACAATTTCGTCCTTTCTTGCGCTGAACAACAAGACGGGGATATCTGGAGGAATCAACGGGACCAACTGCTCCAGTTCCCACTTTTGGTGGACAAACTTTGCAAAGTACTTTAGGATGGGGAAGATATGGGGGATTGTTTTGCGGATGGACAAGAAGGTATTTTCGAGGATGAGGCCATTTACAACGTGCGGGTAGATTGCGGAGATGTAGATAGCGACTGCGCCGCCCAAGGATCTTCCGTAGAGGACGATGGAGGAGTGTTTGTATTGGTCATCTTCTGTGGTCAAGTAGCGAATGACTCTGTCTGCATCGATTTTCAACCCCACCTCTGAGGGTTTACCCGTGGACTTGCCGTACCCCCTATAGGAGTAGATGAAGACATTGTAGCCAAAAGTTTTGTAGAAGATGGACACGATGGGCAAGGCGTGGCCGATGTTGCCTGCGTTTGGGGATAGTATAAGCACTGTTTTGGCCTTGTAGTTTGGGTGCTTGCGGTCGTGTTTCAACAGGTAGCACTGTAATACTTCGCCATCCTTGGTGTCCAAGTTGACGAGTTCATATTCTGGCATTTCGTACTCGTCGGGGGTCGCGCAGTGCCCGTGGCCATCGTTCAAGGATGCTGGGTAAATCAAACTGCTTTGGTACGAGTATAGCCCAATCAACACCATCGCACTCAATGATACTCCCACCTGGGCGAGCGTCTTGATGAGCTTGAGCAACTTGACCACAAGTAGTGACGACGTCTCAAACATTGCCTGATGCTAAAGGTGTAACTGATTCGTTGTCCTTGCTGTAATATTATCGTGTACCTGTAGTCGTTTGGTATTATCGTTCTGGTAATATCGTTATGTACCTGTAATCGTTATGTACCTGTTATCGTTATGTACCTGTTATCGTTCTGGTATTATCGTTCTGGTATTATCGTTCTGGTAATATCTTTCTGGTATTATCGCTCTGATACCTGTTATCGCTCTGATACCTGTTATCGCTCTGATACCTGTTATCGTTCTGGTATTATCGTTCTGGTAATATCTTTCTGGTATTATCGCTCTGATACCTATTATCGCTCTGATACCTATTATCGCTCTGATACCTGTTATCGCTCTGATACCTGTTATCGCTCTGATACCTGTTATCGCTCTGATACCTGTTACAGTGTGCTATGGTGCTCGTGCGGTGCTCGTGCGGTGCTCGTGCGGTGCTAGTGTGTTTTGTTGAAAAATGTGGAGCCAATTTTTGAGATTTTATCGTGCAATGTCGGGCATCTATGGATCGAACGGGCAGAGCCTTGGTAAGATTGCGTTTAACATCTACGGGGGAGGTGCGTTCACGCCGTCGTCCATTGAGAGCACGCCAGGGCTTAATGGGATGAGCGCAGTGTCCCCATCGCTGTCAGTCTCCTCACACTTGTCTCGGGTAGACAAGGCAAGGAAGATACTGTATGCGATAGACCGAGAGCTGATAACGATGTCGCAGTTGAACCACGCCATCAAGAACATGTCGTCGAGCTACTCGGACGAGGACATCCACAGTAATGTTGTGATTGGAGGTCGTAACTGTCTCCGATTGTATGGGCTCAACGAGGAGCAGAGCCGTGTCTTGCACGAAATCAACATTTTGGAGCAGTATCCGGCCAGCACCAAGTTCAACAATGTGAACACGATCAAGTGTTTGGGCGACACGATAGCGTGTGGGTTGGCCAACGGGGCCATCACCATCTTCCTGATGAACACGAGCGGCAAGTCCAAGATGATCTCCAAGTTTGTCGACCACAAGCGTACAATCAACCTGTTGGACTTTATTAACCCCAATCTGCTTATTTCCGGGTCCCAGGACGGGACAATCAAGTTGTGGGACTTGCGTGTGGACTCGCCCAAGCCACAGCTTACCGTTGCCGCCAACACGCACTCGGACCCCGTGCGCTCGTGCCAGTACTCACAGCACTCGTTGGTGCGCAACAAGATGACGGTGTTGTCCTCGCACGACTCGGGCGTGGTGTACAAGTACGACTTGCGAAGCGTCCTGAACACGGGGCTCCAGCAGCCAGAGCGCAAGTGGAACCTCCACACAGGCCCGGCGCTCTCGCTCCATATCCACCCGGAACGCGAGTACGTGCTTAGCGGCGGCAGAGACCAGAAAATGTGCGTGTGGAACTATGGCGAGTCCGCCCTGTCCTCACACAAGTTCTCCCCGGACTATATGCTCAACACTTACGGGCCTGTGATGAAAGTGCGATGGAACTCGTACCCTTCCTACTCGTCGTACCAGCCAGACTACGACTTCCCAGCAAAGTTGGACGACAAACTGTACGATGATACAAACTCTTTTGCAAAACATCCCCACTCCCTCTTCAACTACGACTTTGCATGCCTGTACTTGAACGACGACTCTACAATCACAGTACACAACTTGTCAAGAAAGTACATCCCCATCCGCGTCGTAAAGGCCCCAAACAACCGGCCGTTCCAAAACTTTATATGGAACCAAAACTCTGCAAACGCAAACAGAATGTGGACCCTTACCAAATCCAACGTCTTTTCCTCGTATTTCTTGGACTCGGTGTCGGAAAACGACCCCGACGTTACCACCCCCTTGGAAAACCTCAGCACCGTTGCCTTTGACTGGAACAACGGGATGGGTAACTTTTGCTACGTCAACCAGGAAAAGAATGAGTTTGAAAACCAAGAAGAGTTTAGTGACAGTGAGGCGATCGATTCAAACGATCTTTTGGACGACTTGGACTCAAAGAGCCTCGAAATCACCTTTGACCACATACAAAAGAAAAACTTTGTCGCATCGATCCCGATAGCTGCAAACCAACAAAACCCCTTGTCGGTGACGGTACTGCCCGTGGAAAAACCACATTTGATTAGGTCCTTCACGTACAACCCAAAGTCTCCATCTCCAATTCCTCAGCAACAGTTTAGATCAAATAACTCCCCATTCAGTAACTACTTGGCCACAGAACGCCCGAAGCTTCACCGCAATAGCTCCACCACGACCCAGGATTCCTCTGTACTGTTCTCCCAGCAAGGCGCAAACCCAAACTCGTCCCATCAAGCCAACAAACTTGTCCATGTGAACTTTGCTACGCCCTACATTGTTCCCTTGGAGTTACCTCTCCCAATGAACGACGATTTGGTGTTTGCTAACCTTGCAAACAACTACTTGATATACATCCCCGATGGGTTTTCGCTTATCGACGTGTGTTTGATGAACGCCAGCGTGTGTGCTCGTGTCAATCGTTTCAGAGATTGTCAAACATGGAGGGTTTTGGCAGTCAGTCTCGAGCGGCTGAATGATATTGTCAATGAATTCGAAGTGAAAAACGACCTCGAGTTGTACCTGGCGGCCGTCGACGACGATGATGCAAAGTCAATTGTGTCTGATCTAGGCCAGATTGTCGGCTCCTACAACTCAAACTCGACTCTGACCACCAATTACGGTAAGACAGAGGGTCCTACACCGTCAGGAAGCCCAGAGAAACTTGCTCCGGAAAACAAAAGCAGCACGAATTTGGTTGATTTGATCAATCTACACAGGGGAAGCAGTTTCTCAAGTACGGCATTCAATGTGTTGAAAGCCAAACCGAAAAGGCCAGAGGTTGTTGACGATAACGAAAATGCAATTGTGGATGAGGAGGAGGATGAGGATGAGCCACAAGTGGAGTATAAACCAAAGGTGAAGCACTCGAATTCGATGAAATCAAGACGGTACTCGAGAGGCGCGCGCAACGATAGTGAGCTCAAAACTGAAGACAATAGAGGAAGACAAAGTGTGGGTTCCACTGGTTTACACCACCGTTCGTCTTCTAGTGCTGTGACTCAACAGCCTGTGGGGTTCAACAGCGCAGCACCTCTGGCAGGGCTCAACAGCGCAGCACCTCTGGCAGGGCTCAACAGTGCACTTGCTTCAGCGCACCACTCCTTTGGAAGCTATCAAAAGCGGCCTCTTCGAGTCAACACGGGGTTTGTAGCATCTGGCGACTTGGACGATGAAAACTTCAATATCATGAATAATGCCGTACAACATTCTGACTCGCTTGGTTCTGCCACGTACCCGGTGAGCGTTTCTCCCTCATACTTTCACCACTCTTCTGGGAGTCAGATCCAACCCACCAACCCCAACTATGAAGCGTTTTCGTCAAGACGCAATTCGTCGGTGGTTCGTTCAAAAAACTCACCAGTGCACCTTTCCACCTTTAGCGAACACTCGAGCAGAGTGGATTTACACGAGAAACCACAGTCTAGGGAACCACGGAACGAAACGGGCTTGACTTCGGGGTTGTCCAAGGCTTTAAAGGAAACTCTGGCAAATGCAGACAATATCGTCAAGGACAAGCCATGGAGGACAAAGAATATCCTCAGGGAGTGTTTATCGTACGCACTGGCTCAGGGAGATATTATCATGTGCTCGACATTGACGTTACTCTTTTACGACTTGCTCTTGGGCAAAAGCTCTTACAAGGAATGTTTGGACTGGCTAGCCTTGTATGTTGAGATATTACATAAGAAGCGGTTGTTTGTCACGGCTGCGAATGTGATCAATATGGCGCCTGCTGATTTGCGTGGGGAATTGAAAGATCTCGCAACCAAAGAAGTGGACTTAAGATTCTATTGTACGTACTGCAAGGAGCTTTTGATCAACGAGAAGAGTAAGCTACAAGCAAAAGAAAACTTTGGCTACTGGTACTGTGACGAGTGTTTGCACACACAACTGAACTGTATTTATTGTAACGAACCTTGCAGAGGGTTGACTGTTGCTGTAAGCCTTAAGTGTGGGCACCGCGGGCATTTTGGATGTTTGAGAGAATGGTTTGTGGTTGATGAGAATGTGGAGTGTCCGGGTGGGTGTGATTATGTTGTTTTGTAGTCACCGCCTACATTAAACCTCAGACCTCACATCTCAGACCTCAGACCTCAGACCTCAGACCTCAACCCTCTCACCTCAAACCTCACACCTCAGACCTCAGACCTCAGACCTACAGACCTATAGACCTACACATCTAAGCAAGCCAAACTTAGCAAAACACTACCAACACTTGTTACACTAGTGTTGGGAGATAATTGTCGTCAGTTGACTCCTGCCTTAGTTTGTCCTGGTATTTTACTTGATCCTTCATACTTTATGTCCATTGAGCATCCCCATTAAATCTATAGTACATTTCTATCTAAAGATGCAGGTGTAAGATATGAAATCCTGGATCGGGCATGGATGTTCACGCAACCTCAATCCGCTAATCTGCATTGCTTATTGGCTTGCTGATTGTAGATTTATTACTTATTGAACTGATAAATGATTATTGAGCTGATTCCATTGCGTATTGTAGATTGCATTGCTGGTTGTAGATGCATTGTGCATACTGGTTGACTGTTGCTTTCCTATATCAACCTTACATCACCAATATCCAACAATCTCTTTACAAGTTTATACTTGACGACGTAGATTCCATCATTGGTCAACTCAACCTCTTCATCGTGGCCCAAATTGATGGTTATTGGGTTTTTGCCTGTGTATTGAACAAAGACGGGTTGATCCACGTCTGGCTCTACAATCATGGATAAGCCACCTGAAACATCGTCCAATAACGAGAGGATTGAAGGCATTTTTGACAAGAAACTCTTGTTGTAAAGGTGGGTCAAGATCTTGATGTGTTTCTGGATATACTCCTGTTCTTGTTGAGACAAGAGCTTTGTATCTGCATAACCCTGAGTGTCTGTTTCGATTTCATTGATGTAGAAAATGGAGAATTTGTCGAGTTTGCTGAGTCTCGTGCGCAAGTACAATCGGATGAGGTAGTTCATTCTCTCGATATCTGTTTCTATAATCATGAGTTGGAGTTTGAAGTCGTTGTCGATGACCCCCGTCGACGCGTTCATGTCGCCGTACTCGTGCGAATCAAGAAGATATCGCTGCTGGTTAGACAACAGGTCCAAGATGTTGTTCAACAACGTCAGCTCAAAGGGTAATAGCTCCGGGGCCATTCTCTCGTTCACCATCGCTTGTACCATCTCGTTGTAGAGTGACTTCTTGGTTTCCTTGCTTTGTTTCGAGGATACCTCAAACTCCTGGATAATGTCATCAATGTCCATCTCTGATATCTCTGTTTTGTTTTCTCCGGTATCTCTTGAATCTCTGTCAATATGCCTTGAATCTCTGTCAATATGGCCTTGAATCTCTGTTAATATGCCTTGAATCTCTGTTAATATGGTCTTGAATCTCTGTCAATATGCCTTGAATCTGAGACCTCTGTCAAACAGCTGCGTAGTATTGTCTATTAGTTTTCTTTCTAAGCGTTCTCGTCTACGTGCTTCAAGTTCTCTAGTTCTCTCGCCGTTAACCTTCTATTCTTTACCAGTTTGCTCTTGAATCTCAAATTGACAAAAAAAAAGACAACAAGATGGACAGACAGTCATTACTTGAGCAGAAGCGACAGCGTTTACAAGAGCTAAAGCAGAGGCGGTTGGGCGGAAGCACTGAGGAGTCGACGCTGGTGGAGCAATTGATTGAAAAGTTACTGACAACCAATGAAACCCCCAGCGCTCCGAGTAAAACCAGTGTTAGTATTGCGATCCAAGTAGGAGGCGGAGACACTAGCACCGGCAACCGACCACAACTAAGCTTCATTGATCCCGAAAAGGAGAGCATATCATATGACAAGGCTGTTCAAGCCACACCTGTGGAGGAACTGGCTGATTCCTTGTCATTATCCTCCGCATCCAGCAAATCATCACCCGAGCCCGTGGAGGCTTCAGAAGTCCCATCCTCGGTGGACGAGGGCAAGGTGAAATTGGTGGACTACGTGGACGAATACAAGTTGAATAGCCAACTTAAAGAGTCAATTAAGCTTATCAATAAGGTCCTGATCAACAGTTCTGTGAATACAGACACGATTATTAACTATGCAAACAATGTTGACTTTGATTCACAGTTCTCAAAAAATGCACACACACAGCGTCCCTTTTCGCTTGTTGAGAGCATCAACAATATACCCGGTAGACTGGTGTGCTGCATTGACATTTCGCCCCATTTCCCTGAATTGGTGGTGGTAAGTTTCGCCATGAACGCACCGAAATCCACCACCATAGGCGCACCGAAATCCGGATCCGACTCTAACGCGAGATCCCCTGGGTTGGCCGTCATCTATAACACCAAGGACTCTGTCATCTTCCCGGAGTTCTTCTTGCATTGCACTGTCCCCATCACCACCATCCAATTCGACAAGGTGAGCTCCAACAAAATCATTGGTGGCTTGAGCGACGGCAAAATCGTCATTTGGGATTTGCAATCAAAGGGCATTGGTTCCCAGGTGGCTATCTTGCCCCTGTTGGCCAGTCCAGGCTTCTCGGCGTTATCCTTGAAAACAATCGATCCAAAATTTACTTTTCATCATCATTCATTGGCCATCACCTCCATTGCTCAATTCAACGTTGACGGGAATGACTCGCTTGTGAGCTTTTCCTTGGACGGTTCCATAAACACCTGGTCCACTAATATGTTGGCTTCCCCGAGATTAGAATCAATCAAAGTATTGTTACCCAAGAAAGATAACGAATTCACAAACTTTAGGGAATCGGTCAGAATCATCAAGGCCTTTGTCACAAACTCGAAAACTTCAACCTCCCATAACATGCCCTTGATAAATAGTCCCACCTCGTCCTCCGCGGGCGCTGAACGCCAAAAGAGTTTCTCCGCCCTGGATGAACTGGTGTCTACAAAACACAAGTTCTTAAATGATACAGTGGCTATTTCCGAAAATGGCTTGGTTATTCAACTCTCCAATAATGCAAAGGAGGAGTTTATCGGCCGTATACACGAATTACAATCGAAACTTGAAGAGGGGGAGTATGCAGCAAATGGAACCACGGACTCGCTCTTATTGAATAACAAAGGAGGCAGTTTTATTTTATCCTCTAATATCGACTGGACTCTCAAACTCTGGTCCTTGGAACATACGGAGCCTTTAGTGTCTATCCCAACAAAAACAGTCATACAGAAATTATGCAAGAGACCAAACTCATCGAGCCAGTTTGTAACATTGGGCTTGATGAACCACAATAGCAAACAGATCCAATCGGTCATTGAATTCTGGGACTTGGAGGCTAGGTTGTTTGGCTCCGTCATGGATATCCCGGTTGAAAGTCCAAACGGCTCAACCTCCTCCATAACCAGTATCACATTCAATGGCGATGGGAGTCGTTTGCTATTGGGTTTTGCGGATGGTACATTGAGCACTTGGGATATCAACGCTGAAGTCTTGGCGTCTTTTGTCAAAAACCAGCATAAGGAAATGGATGAGAGTTTATCTAGATTCCTACTGAAATTCGAAACCTAATAGACTATGTTTTTGTATTAACTGTAGCACCTTTCTCTCTTTTCTTGTCTAAATTCTGTTTCCACACTCTGTTTGTCTAAATTCTGTTTCTACACTCTGTTTGTCTAAATTCTGTTTCTACACTGTTTGTCTAGTTTATGTTTCTACACTCTGTCTGTCTGATTTATGTTTCTCTAAATTCTGGTTGTACATCTGTTCTCTCTACATGTGTGCTTCTCTGAATTCCGTTTCTCTCTACATTCGTACATCAAACTGTTCGTATGTTCTAAAGATTAAGTAATGTTACATAGTTTTGTGAACCTAGAAGTGAAGCCTTTCCCAGAGACATAGTCCTTAATTGTGACCCATAAATTAGATATCTTGACAAGTTTTGATTAAACAAAACTTCTAAAGATGTTATCCCTCGATCTGATCTCGATGGATTCACCAATCTTTGTTTCTTCGAAATCTTGACGAAGTTCAATACAGTCATTGGTAGCTAAGACTAGCAATTCAAAGAAACACCTAGTTGCTTCCTTTCTCATGTTTATGTTCTTTGTGGCCCTGTTGATACCCAATGGGATGGTTTCATCGTTTGTTATATTTAAGTCCTTTGCCATAAGTTCTGAGAGCTGAGTAGTTTGGTTTTCAGTGAAAATACTACGAAGGTGACCAGCAACCTGGATGGTTGCCTTTGCGGCAGATTCTCCCAGATCATCGAAATTATTATTGGTTTCCGCTTGGTCGTCTGCTAGCTCGTCAATGATTTGGTCGGATAATGAGTTCTGCAAGTTATCATCACCCAACTCGGAGTATGAAATGTCAAAGTCAATATCGTTGTTAAAATCATCATTGAATTGTAAGTTATGTTGTTCTTCTTGGATTTCCTTTTCCCTTCTGGCCATTTCGACGCACTTTCTTTGTAATTCATCGTAGTTATCGTCGATACTCCAAAGCTTTCTCCTCTTGTTACTTAAAGGCGCAGACGACTCAAAAATGCTGTTCAATTTTTCAGCTTCCGTGAGCTCTGTACTTTGTACCGAAGGGTTAAGGATCGAGTTTTGGTTATCACGCAAAGTTTGGATTGGAATACCTTCCATTGATTCTTCAGAATCGATGATCAATTTCCTCTTGGGCACGATGATCTCACCGTTTTCTGTGATAAGGCTTCTCTTTACACGCTGACGTCTTGGAGGTTCTTGATTCTGTGGAGTTTGAGGTTCATTCATGTCTGCCGGACTTTGACCGTCCATGTCAAGTTCGAGGTCTGGATCGTCGGATCCTTGGATAGGGTCCATGTTTAAAAAGTCTTCCTTCCTCAAGTCAGCCAACATAGACATCTCAGGGTCTAATTGCGCTGACGCATTTCTACCTATTTCAATTGAGTCGGAGACAGAAACGTTATCATCGTCAAGATCAAAGTCCAATTCGAGACCCAAGTCGTTACCTGGAGTAGCTGGATCCATTGCCTCGTCATATCTGCCGAATTCGATCGAGTGGTCAAGTCCACCGGATTCATCAGTTGATTCTTGAGAACTCACTTGGGTTTGCGTGAAAAAGTTGCGGATTCCACCGGTGGTATCATCGTCATCCAAGTTCAATTCATCTTGGTATAACAAATCAAACTTGGTGACTTGATCCTGCAATGTGATACTCTTGACATTCTTGATAATGGAGTCCTGGATAGAGATGTTGATGGAGACATTACCTATGTTATCCGATCCAAGATTAACGCCACTGGCGTATTTGAATGAAGTCTTCAACTTGAATAAGATGTCATTCACGTCATCTAACAAGTACTTGGTCTTTCTTGAGTAGATTCTAACAATACCCAATAAGAGTTGTCCAGACAATCTCAATGTTATTGGGTTATCGTTGGTGGCGGTGACTGTTGTTGTGGATGATGAAGATAATGCATTCAGTGTAAAGCTTAGAGGGTGGTTGGATATAAGGTCTGATGATTTGATGATACTTGTGCTCATCAACTGTTGTTTTGTGAGTTTCTTGTCGTAGTTGGCGGCTAACCACACGTAACCCAATGGGCCTTGCTTAGACACTAACAGCTCTGAGTACATGGTGAAGGGTAAAGAAGAGGGTTGATAGTTTAAATTTTACTTGCAAACGCGTTACACGAAAAACCTCAATTAAAAGAGGAGTTTGTGTAACTTTTATTAGCATCTTTTTTTTTTTTTGGTTGTTGCGCGCGCATTGACGTGTTGGCCTGGGTTTCACCGGTATTATGTAATAACGCAAGTAAGCACATTATTACGTAATCCTTTTTTTCTTGAACGGGCATGTTTTAGATCGTAACTTTTTCCAAGGCTTACGGAGAACCCACAACGATGCTGAACCTTCAAACCAAGCTAGATACTTCACTAAATGATATATTAAAGACGTCCGGATACATCTTTGAGATCATAAATAATAATAAGAAGCAAAGCAATTTGATAACAGGGACGAATAACCAGTTGATTACACCATCTATCACCGCACAGTTATCGAGCAATGTAGCCAAGTTTGAGGATATTCTTGATGAGACCATAGCCAAATTCAACGATGCGCGGTGGTGTATTGAGCAGATGCTAGAGAACAAGCAAAAGCAAGAGGAGTTAAAACAAAAGGAGGAGATGGAAAGACAACGCAAACTAAAGGAAGAGGAAGAACGAAAGAGCAAGGAAGAGGAGGCACGCAAGCGTAGAGAAGAAGAGGAAAGAAAGAGAAAGGAGGCCGAGGAGGAAATGGAACGTAAGCGCAAGGAAGCTGAGGCGACTGCTAATGCTCAAAGGGACGCTGCTGCCCGAGATGCTGCCGAGAAGGCCAAGGCTGAAGAGAATGCCAGAATACAAAGAGAAAAGGCTGAGAGGGAACGGATCGCCAAAGAGAAGGAGGCAGCTGCTCGCCAACAAGCTGAATTACAGAGAAAGAGAGAAGAAGAAGAAGCACAACGAAAACTACAGGAACAGCAGGGCCAAAACCAAAACCAAGACTTTAACGACTTTGTTTCTCCTGGTGGGTTTGACTTTAACATTAATGATTTGGGGACTAGTAAGGTTGACCCTGAAATCCCAAATCCAGGCGATATACTATCTTCTATCACATACACAGAGGATCCTTTGCTCGACGCAGTTACAACTAAAGAAAACCCGGAAAATGGCAACAGAGATTTGGACTTGGACATGAACAACCTTCTCGGAAACGACGAACTGTTGTTGGATGGTCTTAACATGAGTTTGCTTGACCAGGGTTACGATGCAGGAGCTGGTGGCCAGATGAATAATGATGATGAGTTTGATGTAGACAACTTCTTGAATCAATTTGGTAGTTAGAACATAGATAGTTCAGGAAGTTTAATGAATGGTAACTAGGATTATACTTTTTTTTCTTCTCTATTGGAGAGAGAATTATGTGATATACGTGCTCTAATTAACTTACTTCCTAATACGGAAGTCAACAATCAACCAATTAAATTACACTTTGGGATTTTTTCGCACTCGCAAATCAATTGAAAAACTTTTTTAGTTGTTGTTATAGATTATCATACATAATGTTCAGACAAGTCATTCGTCAAGTTGCTAAGCAATCTTCCAGTGTTGTTAGAAGAACCTACGCCACTGAGGCTGCTAGCTCCGACGCTTTAAAGTTGTCTCTTGCCCTTCCACACCAAACCTTGTACGCTGACTCTGAAGTTGAACAAGTTAACTTGCCATCCGTCAACGGTGACTTAGGTATCTTAGCCAACCACATTCCTATTGTCGAGCAATTGAGACCAGGTTTATTGGAAGTCATTACCAAGGGTGGTGTTACTGAACAGTACTTTGTCAGTGGTGGTATTGCTACTGTCCAACCAGGTAACAAATTGACCATATCTGCTATTGAAGCCTTTAAGCCAGACCAATTTGACGCCCAAGCTGTCAAGAACTTGATTGCTGACGCCCAAAAGAGGGCTGCATCTTCCGACGAAGTCCTTGTTGCTGAAGCTAACATTGAATTGGAAGTTTTGGAAGCTTTGCAAGGTGTTGCCCATTAGGTAATTTATGGGAAATCATATAATAAAAAGATAACGTTTATTGGGGATTGTAGAGTGTAGGAGTTTTTGACTTGATATGATGAAGGATTCAAGTGCCAATGATGTGTCGATATAATGAAAGGTATTAATGTGATGGATTCAATGTGACGGATTCTATGTGACGGATTCAATGTGACGGATTCAATGTGACGGATTCTATGTGACGGATTCAATGTGATGGATTCAATGTGACGGATTCAATGTGTGATGTGAATTCATATTTCATATGATTAATGGCTCTAGTTAATATAAGGAAAAGCTAAATAATACGGTAATAGCGTTCATTTCGATATGCAAAACCTTTTCAGTTCAATATAGAAGAAAAATCGATTTAACAAAGCCGATAGTCTGCCAATTGAAAAAAACAACTCCTCTATTAAGGTCGTCAATAGAAGTTTCTCTATAAGCTTTCTGACAGTAACCAAAACATATTCTCGTCATTAAAGCAAATCTGAAACATTTCGCTCATGCCGGCTCAAGACTTCTGGTGAAAAGAGCACTTCTACACAATCGCCCAAGAACCCTTTGAGTGATAGATTTTGAAAATGTAGACTAGAGCCTACGACTACCCAATACACCGTCATACATGAATATATTGGCTAATTGAGGCACACAGGAAACATCTTTGTCAATAGTGATGGACGAAGGTGTCTAAGTCTTCACTTTACTGATTTCTTCGGACGGGACCATCTAAAGGTGTAGCAATCACTACGAGTATAAAAAAAAAATAACGGGAAGGTCCACTCCGTTATATCAAGTTCTCCTGACGTAACCTTTTCCGCAATATATATGAAACCATACTGGAACCAAGCAAATCAGTTAGACACAAGAGAGCAACTAGTTTCTTGTAATACAAGAACATATTACATCTAAGCTCGACTATGTGCGCCAGATCATGTTTTGTTTAATACAAGTCTAGTAAATCTGAAGGCGACTATGAACGCCAGACCATGTTTCTTTTAACATGTGTATAGTACATCTGAACTCCAGTATGAGCGCCAGACCATGTTTCTTTTAATTGTAGCATCATGTGTTGAAAAATCACACTATAAAGGTGAAATCAGGTAATACCTTGAGCAATCATGAAAAGCACGTGCATTAATGCTTTCCATTAGTGAAGGACAGGGACAATTACTGTGTGGAGATGGTGCCGATGCTAGTAGTGATTTGTAGCATTCTGAATGATGAGAACAGACGAGGATTGTTAATAATAACAGAACAAGGCGATTTCCAAGGTGTATTTCACCGAATTGCGGGGTGAGGGAAAAAGCGGTATAAATTGGATTGAATATCCCCATTGAAAAGAAAAACTACCAAGCAGAGAAACTTCGAAATGAGCAACCCATCCTTAGTGTTAAACAAGATCGACGATATTACCTTTGAGACCTTGGAGTCTCCAAAGATTGTGGAGCCCACTGATGTTATTGTCGAAGTGAAGAAGACCGGTATTTGTGGTTCGGACATTCACTACTATGCGCACGGCAGAATCGGACAATTTGTGTTGACCAAGCCTATGGTTTTGGGTCATGAATCCTCAGGTGTCGTCAGTGCTGTAGGCCCTGGCGTCACGAGCTTGAAAGTTGGAGACAAGGTTGCGATTGAACCTGGTGTGCCATCTAGATTCAGTGATGAATATAAGAGTGGCCATTACAACTTGTGCCCACACATGAGTTTTGCTGCCACACCAAACTCCACCGAGGGCGAACCAAACCCTCCAGGTACTTTGTGTAGATATTTTAAGAGTCCTGAAGATTTCTTGGTCAAGTTGCCGGAACATGTATCGTTGGAGATGGGTGCTCTTGTGGAGCCATTGACTGTTGGTGTGCACGCCTCGAGATTGGCAAACCTTCAATTCGGTGATAACGTTGTTGTTTTCGGTGCTGGGCCAGTCGGTCTTTTGGCTGCTTCTGTCGCTCGTCAATTTGGAGCCGCCAACGTCATGGTTGTTGACATCTTTGACAACAAGTTAGATATGGCCATTGAGATGGGTGCTGCAACTCACACTTTCAACTCCAAAAAGGGTGGCAAGGCCGAGTTGATTGAAGCCTTTGCTGGCATTAAGCCAAACGTTGTTTTGGAATGTACTGGTGCTGAAGTGTGTATCCAATTGGGTATCGACATCTTGGGCGTTGGCGGTAAGATGGTCCAAGTTGGTAATGCCGGTGGCTTGGTCAAGTTCCCAATCACCGATTTGGTCACTAAGGAATTGCAATTGTTGGGCTCCTTCAGATACGGCTACAATGACTACAAGACTGCAGTTGCTATCTTGGATAAGAACTACAAGAATGGTAAGGAAAAGGCTCTTGTCAACTTTGAATTGTTGATCACTCACAGATTCAAGTTCGAAGATGCCATCAAGGCATACGACTTGGTAAGATCAGGTGGTGCCGTCAAGGCTATGATTGATGGCCCTGTCTAATTCATGGGGCTGTTCAAGAACATGTGGAGAAAAATGATGGGAGATTTATAGAGGGGATTAAGACTTGCAAGTCAAGTCTTTGCGTGTGTATATGATGTATTATGAACATCCTTATGAATATGTGTAGTTGATTCCACTATTGAGAGTATTCAACCAAATCTTCAACCAATGAAGTCTCAGAAGTATTCTTGACTTTCGAGGTATCAACCAATGAGTGGTCAAAGGTATATGAAGTCTCAAAGGTGTATGAAGTCTCAAAGGTATATGAAGTCTCAAAGGTATATGAAGTCTCAAAGGTATATGAAGTCTCAAAGGTATATGAAGTCTCAAAGGTATCAACCAAAGTAAATACCAAGTATACAAAAGTGAACTCGAATGAAAATTGTATGCTCGTTCAATGTGATTCGTTTCGCATGTATGAAAAAATCAAGGTGAAAAAAAAAATCGTCTCAACATCGATGTCACTCACAGCCAAAGAGGCCTTTGCCCAACTTCCTAAGAGATTACACAACTTCTTTCTCAAGTATCCACCACGTCCATTCCGCCAGTATGCTGACAAGCCTAGCACGATTGAAGATCCAAACATGAACCCCTTCATGCCAAACAAGAACCCTGAGAGCAACAGATGGCACAGCGCCAAAGTCTCGTTAAGAAACTCGAGCGACTTATACAAGATGGCCCGTAAGTTCGGAATAGAAGATATGTTACCGCCAAGTCCAAAGAGATTCTATGGTGACAAGTACTACGAGGATAAGAAATGGATGAAGGGTGTGTTATCTCACAAGAAGCAAAAGTGGGAGAGAGAGTTACCAGCCAAGTTGAAACTCAGAGAGGAAGCTATTGCTAAGATGGATGAGACCATCGTCAAGGTCAGACCAGACTACAAGAAGCAATTAAAGAAGAGAGAAGAAAGCAAGAAAACTTGGTTTTAGGCGTTTGTATATAGGCTACAATATGTGTATAAAGATTGAATGTATCTGCATGATAATAATAAAGAACAATAAAGAGTGTGTTATCGATGATAAAGAGTGTATAATCTATCAATAATGAAGAATACTTTATATTGTGGATATTCCAATCTCTCTATACATGCTAGAGTGCGAGGATTCTGTTCGCTTGAGCTTGATTTTTTCTCGTTATTCTATTGAGTCCTATTCAGACTGTTCTTGTCTCAGGCTCTTGAGTCTTTGGCTTCATATTTTTCAGATTGCGTCTTAGATTGTTCATGTCTGATCAGTTCTCACCATGTCTTATATTGCTATTAGATTCTCTATTCTTAAATCAGTTAAGTTCTCATCATATTTCGTACTTTTATATTGCGCTTTGTTGTTAGTCATATTTCCAGCTTCGCCGTTATATTTCCGGTGGAAGCTTCGGTAGCTTTGGTGGTAGCTTCGGTGGTAGTTTAATCCCCGTATTGCCGCTATGAAACGAATAAGATAGATGCGTATCTAGTGCTCATCTTCTTCTTGTAGTCGCTAGCTTCTTTCTAGCACCAGGCCCAGCACCCAGGCCCTTGATCTTCGACGCACTCTTCAGTAACACCAGGTCTATGTTCAATTCATCAGGCAACAATATCTGTCTGATTTGGTTCCCTCTGATGTTAATAAAGGACAACAACTGTGGGTCCTGGTTGGGTTGTACTAACTTGATATTCTTTAAGGATAAGTTCATCAGTGGAGAGCACAGCAATATTTGGCCATTCACGGTATTGCCATTCTTCAACTCAACAGTTACAGGCTGATTGGTGGATGAAGGAAGGTTCATCAAAAATCTAACCAACTTCATGTTCACTATACTTATTTTTTTTTTATCTTCAAGCTATCCTTTGGTGCGCACTATATATTACAGTATAGTATTTACCATTTTATTAAATATCAAAGAATTTCCTATAGCTAAGCGTGACTTTAGCTAATGAACTGTATGTATTGAAAGCAGCATTGAAGTCAGCAAAGGCGTTGATTTCGGAGGTTTTCCTACTCATTTCGAGAAATCAAAAAAAAAAAAAAAACTAAAGGAGCTTAAGCTCAATGGAATTGGTTGACAGTCTCTCAAGTCTTCCCCCTTTTACTAGGGATTTTACTATTGCATCATTAGTTGTATGTTTGCTCGTTCGACTGGGGGTGCTTTACGCCAGTTCATTTTGGGGTAGTTTGAGTATTTTCCAGTATCAGTATGCCTTATTTGATGCCTCGTGGAGGTATGATGGTTGGTTTGGCTTGCTAACGGGATCAGTTACCTTTCTATTTCAAATGTACAGGTTTTTCACTTCATTCCTCGTTCCCAATGGGTTGCTCAGTGATACTGCTTCTACGGCTCGAGGAAACTTTGTTATAGTATGTGATATTTATTTCTTCTACTCTTATAGTAGCACCTTGGAAACATACAAGTTCGGTATCATAAAGGGTGGTAGCTTACCGGATTTCTTATGGTTCCTTTTTATTTCGGGTGGGTTCGCCACCTTTATGTCGTTTATCTACGAGGCAATTGCCCCATCACATTTCCCCGTGTACCACGAAATGTTACTTGCATGTATAATTTACTTGTGGCTGCGTGAAAATATGAATTCAACGGTTAATATTATTGGTGTTATTCCTATTAAGGGATACTATTTACCACTATTCAATTTGGCTGGAAAATTCCTCGATAGTGGATTCTCCTCTTTAGTGAATTCCCTCATTGGTATTACTGCTGGATACTTGTACCAATGCATTCAGTCTGGAACTTGGCCGATCTTGAACTTGAAATTATCAACTTCCCACTACAAAATAGCCAACAGGGTAGGAACCTCCAAGGAAGAAGCATCTATGCAAAATTGGATAAAACCATCTGTTTTTGACTATGGGTACTTAAGGGCTCCAAACTGGCTTTACAGAGCGGTCCACTCTACTGCTATTCCTACCTATAAGAATTCCTTCAATTCTGCATTTAATGGGTCTGGAAATAGCTTGTCTGACTGAGAGATATTGGAATATTCTTGTGTTAGGCTTATTTCGATTAGATACTCGCAGCTGTGCATAGATCAATATGAAACCTGAAATATTAACGTCTTCATCCGTGATTAAATTCACATATATCCCGCATAAAGTCTTCTATGTAATTTCATTAATTAACCGACCAATAATTCTCGCTCATTATTTGTTTAAACCAATGTTGCCATAATACCTGCGTGCAGTATCAACCAGGAGCTTGTATGTCAACAGATACATACAAAACCCTCCACCAAATGTACCCTTCGTAAGCCTTATTCGAGCCTACAATAATCGCACAAAGATATCACTCCCGCAGTCTGAGTATGCACTCCCAGCTCCACATATTTGCCAGGTTCCCGTATTCTGTGTTTGCTGCATATGTTTCAACAGTTGATCAACATATTGTCTGTAATTTTGGAGTTCCCTTCAGCTGAAAATGTCGACTATTTCTCTCATTTCTCTTGGGGTTAGCCCTTATTGGAATCGTTATCGGAGGCTTGCAATTTTGCTCTTGTGTATGACGTCGGCTCAGTTCTTCCTTTGACAAGGTTTTTAGATTTTGTCTTTCATTTCGGTCTTTACATTTTCCCTTTAGATTTTAGTTTTTGGACTTTGAGCTTTGAATATGCTTTGGCTTTGTTGTTTCAGTTTCTGTTGAACGAACCTTTCTCAACTAGCTACATTTTAGGAACTCGATTCAAAAAGTGAAATCCTTCTAAACCTCTACACCACAATAGTAAAAAAAACTAGTAAAATCCAAAGTTTCATTAAAAAAAAAGATACGCTCAATGGGATTGTTGGAAAGTATTTCGAGTATTCCACCTGTGACGAGGTTTTTCACCATTGCCTCTTTGATTATATGTTTCCTCGTTCGCCTGGGTGTGCTTGACGATCGATCACTATGGGGTGATTTGAGTACTTACCAGTATGAATATTACGTATTTATTAACTCGTATTATAGTGGTTGGTTTGACAAAACAACGAGTTTTATTACCCTGGTATTGCAAATATACAAGCTTTTCACTTCTTTCATTATCCCCGGTGGATTGCTCATGAGAGACAATTCTTCGACTCGAAACTTTGCTATATTATCTGACATTTATTTCTTTTACTCCTCTGCTAGCAGTTTGGAGAGTGGCAAGTTTGGGATCAAACTGGGTGGTAGTTTACCGGATTTTGTATGGTTTATATTTGTTACAAGTGGGTTCTGTACCATGTTGTCGTACATGTCGGAGCTTTTTGGTACTGACTTTGTTCCAGTGTACCACGAAATGTTACTTTCATGTATCAATTATATGTGGCTGCGTGAAAACAAAAATGCAACAGTGAATTTTATGGGAGTTCTTCCAATAAAGGGATACTATTTACCACTATTCAATTTGGCTGGAAAATTCCTCGATAGTGGATTCTCCTCTTTGGTGAATTCCCTCATTGGTATTACTGCTGGATACTTGTACCAATGCATTCAGTCTGGAACTTGGCCAATCTTGAACTTGAAATTACCAACTTCCGACTACAAAATAGCCAACAGGGTAGGAACCTCCAAGGAAGAGGCATCTATGCAAAATTGGATAAAACCATCTGTTTTTGACTATGGGTACTTAAGGGCCCCAAACTGGCTTTACAGAGCGGTCAACTACTCTCCCGCTACTGCTGCCAATAAAAATACCAAAATCAATTCTGCATTTAAAGGTTCTGGACATAGTTTGCGTGATTAGAATACATATTAGAGTTGTAGTGTATATTGCAAAGGAAGTTACTCGTTTTCAGGAAAGGCTCCAATAGTCACGATTCGGTTTTCTCGTTTATCTGCTAAATGTTATCCGTAATTCTGTTGATGCAATGAGCTGCTAATGGAAATACTATTTGTTTAGTCCGATGTCGTTTACTATTAGTTTTTAATGATAACATTTCAATCATCAATGATTTCAATCATCAATGATTTCAATTATCAATGAAAAACATTTTAATCAATGAAAAACATTTTAATCAATGAAAACATTTTAATCAATGAAAACATCTCAATCAATGAAAACATCTCAATCATCCATGATAACATTTCAATCTGTAATACATTATACGTTCTTTATCCTATTACATGTTAGCCATTTGTCATCAAAATCGGCTAACTGTCAAAAGATACACACAAAATGGCTGCACCCTTCCATTCTCCTTGAAAGCATCTCCGCGCCATGTGTATTAACATGTTCTGGTCGTGTGACTGCTTTGTGTCTGCATTCTCGGCTTCTACAATAGTTGGCAAATATGGTGTCTCCCAGCTCTTTGTGCCAGCCTTGTGGGTTTTCAAGGATTTTTCTTTGGAATAATTACCCTTGCCTTTGTATTACCTTTGTATTTATTGTATTTACCTTTGTATTACCTATGTATTTACCTTTGTATTACCTTTGTATTTACCTTTGTATTTACCTTTAGGTATTGAGCTTCCCATCTCTTCTTCACATCACACATCATTTTTATACATCTTCACACTCATCTTCACACTCATCTTCACACTCATCTTAACACTCATCTTAACACTCATCTTAACACTCATCTACAATTCACACAAATCCAGACTACCTTAACTTCTCTTCTTCTAAAAAGAGTTTCTATTGAACATTTAATATATTGACTTTATATGGACATTGCTTAGGTTTATCTAGCACATACAATGCTTTGGCTCTTCGGTAGACTTACACTGGGCCACTTTGCGACTCAAGGCTTGGAGGAAAACCTGCATTTTCTCAAAATGGGAATTACACAAACCTCGAGACCCGTAGAGTGAGCTGATAGTGACAGTCGCCTCGAACCCGAGAGCGATGCCGGCAGCAGTCACACCTCCAAAAGTGCCCTGGAACATCGACATTCCATCTATTATACTTGCGTTCCAATTGTTTTGCCCGTTTCTGGTGTTCAAGTGAAGATTCGGTTATTATTTCTTTATTGTGCGGAAATCCCACTAACATATTTCTCTTGACTACGATTGTTTATTCTTAGAGTTTGGCCTCGTGTAAATTTTATAACACTTTCTGCTTAATCAACCAGACAACACCAGAAGACATGAGTGGGCCTACTAGTGACACGAGTGGTAGGGCTAGAGAAACTGTTGGTGGTGGTGAAGCAGTAATTCGTGGTGCATCGGACGCCATCCCGGGACAAGTTGTACAAGGAGTTACCGGTGATGACATAACTCAAGACGACATTTCGACCCATCTGGGAACCCATCTGGGAACACAGCTGGAAACACAACTGGGAACACAACTGGGGACCCCACTGGGAACCCCACTGGGCGACGCCGCAATCAACATGATATTCAACAAGAGCTTGAACTCAAGTGTAAACACAGTGATAAATACAGGTATCAGCCATGTTCCGTCTGAGAATGTGTCTCCGGTAATCCAAACATTCAAACAAGAAGCATACAGGCAACACGTTATGGAGCAGCAGGCTCAACAGGCATTTAACAGCATAGAACTGCCCGTAGACCAACAGGCTTACCGAAACATACAGCAGTTCGCCATGACGGGACTGCAAAGCCAACCAGGGCTTATTCAGCAAACTGGGCAAACTGGACAATATGAACTAAGCAACCAAACTGGGCAGGATGAACAAAACGGGCAAAACGGGCAAAACGGACAAAACGGGCAAATTGGGCAAATTGGGCAATATGAAGCAAGCGAGCCAAGTGAGCCCAACACCCCTGTGAACACAGAAATGCCTTCGTCCCTGGAACCGTTCGCTCCCACGGATAACAGAAGTCGCTCCGAAACTGTTTTGTCCAACCACGGTGCCAGGGCCTCCTCCAGAAACAAATTGAAAAAGAACAAGCTGAGACAACATCTCAAGAGATCCTCACTGACATACCACAGCCATCATCCAAACAAGTTGATCTACTCGGTCGACGACGACATAGGAGACTCTATCCAGGAAGAAAACTCGGGTGTGGCTGTAGACGAGGAAGATACTAAAATCTACATCGAGGGATACTCCGACGCAGTCAGGGATTTGAAGAAGCAAGCTTGGAACGGCTATTTCCCCGAGTTGGACTGGGAACAACAAAAGAAGTCAACCCAGCCTGCCGAAATGGACCCTGCCCCCGAAGAACGTGGAAGACTCCCTCCAATCAACACAGACCCAGAAACTGTGAACCAAGAAGAAACAGACGCATTGGATGTGGAAGAAGAGGACGCTGGTGACAACAGTGGCGGTGATACAGACTCAGTGCTCCTGAACTCCTCCCACGAACTGTTGAATTTGAGAGAGAGACAGGACGCCATCAACTCCACCCATCCGTTCGGTATCAAAATTTGGAAACCCTCCTTATACAAAAAGAAGAGATCGGTCGCTACTCGTGCTGAGGAAGATATCCATGACTTCAGTGCCAGAAGACCAACCACCTCCCGCATCTATTGGGGGGTCATAGTCACAAACATTATATGGACTTTGACCGTTGGGCTTTTCATGTTTGTCGTATGTAACATAGCAGCGTTGTTGGTGTTTGTGCTTTCCGGTTTCGCGATCCAGCGTAATCTGAGACTGTACGTCAAGTTGCTCCTTAAGTTGGGTAAGTACTGGTTGTTCCCATTCGGTAAGTTTGTTTTGTTGACTAGAGATGAAAACTACATGGATGAAGACGTTTTGGATGGTAGGACCATCTCCGAGTTCCACAGATGGAGATTACAAGAAGAAGGTAGGTTGTTCTACGCTCCTCCGAGAAGATTCACTGCTTCTGATGAGTCAAGACCAACCCTCAAAGACCACACAGGCAGACCTCTCCGTGATGCCTACGTCTTGCCAGGTGATAGCCTGTCTTCTCCGATTGACGACTCCGCCGATGCTCCAACTAATTCCTTGAATGACGAAGATGACGCCGATTACAATGCTGCTGATGACACCAACGATATCAAGGTACGTTTCTTTGGTAGAGGCCGTTGGTCTTGGGGCAGATTGATTTTCTACTTGGTTTTCTACTTAATATTGCAACCCTTCTTCTACCTAGTGGGATTGTTATGTTGGTTGGTGGTGTTCACCATTCCTATGGCCAAGATCTCACTGACCATCTGTGATCACATGAGACGCCATCCTCTCGCACTTGACTTTGAACTTGAAAAGGAGTTCTACAAGAGAAATGACGGCATTTTGGGTAGAGCTTCTGCTCCAAAGAAACGTAAGAACCAGGCTATCATCTTGTGTACTTATAGATGCTGCGGTTTGCACTACTACAAGTATACAATTGACGGTACCAACATCTTCTTTATTAATCTTTTATCCATTGTTTTGTTTGTCATTGGTGACTACTACTTCTTGAAGGAAACCTTGGAGTGGGACACCTGGTTCACAAATGCCACCTTTTTGTTCGGCGCATGTTTGTTTTCTATTATTCCTTTGGCATACTTTATTGGTCAGGCTGTGGCTTCCATTTCTGCCCAGTCTTCCATGGGTGTTGGTGCTGTTATCAATGCCTTTTTCTCCACCGTGGTGGAAATTTTCTTATACTGTGTTGCCTTAAACCAAGCCAAGGGTAAATTAGTTGAAGGCTCCATGATTGGTTCCATATTAGGTGGTGTCTTACTTTTGCCTGGGTTATCCATGATTGGTGGTGCATTCAAGCGTAAGACCCAGCGCTATAACCCAAGATCAGCAGGTGTCTCATCAACCATGTTATTGTTTGCGATGGTCATTATGTTTGCGCCTTCCTTGTTCTACCAAATATATGGTGCTTATGAGATAAAATGCAAGGTTTGCAACATTGGAGTAATTGCTCCAGATAGTGTCAACTTTGGCGAGCCATTCACGGACGATTGTACCAAGTGCCGCTTCATTCAACCTTCATTCTCATTGGACTTGTTGTATTACAAGGTCCTTAGGCCGTTCTCCTTGATTGTCGCTCTTGCATTGTTTGCTGCTTATGTCTGTGGTTTGATTTTTACATTGAGAACACATGCTTCATTAATTTGGGCTACCAATTCTCACGAAACCCACACTGGCCATGATTCTCACACAAGCTCGAACATCAGTTCTGTTCATAAGAAAGATGACCCTGATCTCAGATCTGCTAGTGTACACAGTATGGAAACACCAAGACGTTTGCGTTTGGAAAGCTCTTCAATCCCTTCCAGACTCTCTCCATTACCAACTCTGACCACAGAAGTACGTGGAAGAACAACCCCTAGAATCTTAAACTCTCCGCCTTTGGATGTTGCCAAACACAGGGTGAACAGAGAGAAATCCCAAAACAGATTTGGAGAACGCAAACCTCCATACAGTAGACACGCTAGTCTCGTGCCTGTTGAATCTAATAAAGATAAGGGCGAAGAAGAGGAGGACCACGCCGCTGGTGGACATGATGCTCCAAACTGGTCTCGTAATAAATCTACAGTCATATTACTTGTGGCTACATTGTTTTATGCGATTATTGCTGAAATTTTGGTTGATACTGTGGATGCCGTTTTGGTTGATTTCCCCATGGATCCAAAGTTCTTAGGTTTAACTATTTTTGCATTGGTTCCAAACACAACAGAATTTCTCAACGCTATTCTGTTTGCAATCAACGGGAACGTAGCATTATCTATGGAAATTGGTAGTGCATATGCATTGCAAGTTGTCCTTATTCAAATTCCCTCCTTGGTTCTTTTCACTATTTACCAAGGATACGACCAAGTCGATCAGATGTTTGCCTTGGTTTTCCCTAGATGGGATATCATTGCAACCTTGATATCAATTTATTTGTTCACATACATTTATGCTGAAGGTAAATCGAATTACTTCAAGGGTGTTATTTTGTGCTTGATTTACGCAGTTGTCCTTATTGGTTTCTGGTTCAATGATATGATCGCTTCGTTGGATGATGGTTATACAAGTAGACCTCCACCTCAAGGTCTGGTTCAGACTTTTTCCCAGCCACAGAGTGTGATTTTTTAATTGCATTATAATGTTCAAAGTCATTTCTTTTTATTCACTTCTAATTTAAATATAATAAAATACCCTTGTTTGCCGTTGTTGTATGTTTTTATCTCGTGCCTTATAAGCAACATATGTCTAAGAACCTGAGATTTTAAGTGCTTGAAACTGAAACAGCTTGTTTTGCATGTGTTGAGTCCAAAAGTATGTCTTTAAAGTGTTCTGCATCTTGAACGTTTCTATCTTGGTATCCCATTGTAAACAGTTATCAGATACTCTTATTAGGAATCCCTTAACAAATGCAGTTTTTTTAATTGTTCTTTTGCATATTTCTGCAACACATTGACTAAAAAGGTAATTTTTTTCAGATTGGAAATAGGGATGATATTAATCCTCACCATTTCAATAGAGAAGTTTTAGTTAGTTAATCAGCCTTTCATGGCTAGTGACGAAATAATAGAAGTATGAAGGGCTTATAAATACATGTATCATAACCGTGAACCAACAAGGATACCAAGATAAAAACAACTGAAATTCCCTGTATATATATCACCACGTAAAAAGACAACATCACAAATTATAGCGATCAAAAATGCAATTGAACTACAAGAAGATAATTCTCTTTGGAGACTCAATTACTCAATTCTCATCTTTCCAAGGGGATGGATTTGGATTTCAACCAGCCATACAAGATGTTTACCAAAGAAAGTTAGATGTTATTAACAGAGGTTTTAGTGGATACAGCTCTCGTCAGGCAATTCACATATTACCCTACCTTCTAGCAGGTGAGTTAAATGAGAAGAAAGATAATGTAAAATTCATAACAATTTGGTTTGGAACTAATGATGCTCTGTTCCAGGATATACCATTTAGCCTGGTTCAATCTGTTCCACTTGATGAATACACCAAAAACTTGGACCAGATGGTTACGTTTGCTCTTGAAAACAACGTGAAACCCATCTTGATTAGTCCAGCTTTGACTGATGAGAAATTGCTGAGCGAATTAATATCTGAATATGGCACTCCATATGGTATTCCTAAATCAACGAATCAAAGGCAGTTAGACTACGTCGAAGCAGGTGAACGTGTGGCTCAAAAGCATGGTATAGCATTTGTCAATCTTTGGGAGGCTCTAAGAATACACGGGAACTGGACAAAAGAAGAAGTTTTGCAATCAAACGGCACAACTATATCTTTCAAGGATTTGTTACCTGATGGTATACATTTCAGTGGTATTAGCTACAAGATCTTGTTTGACGAGGTAACCAGAGCTATTGAAAATTTCTATCCTGAATTTAAACCAGATAATTTACCCTCTAAATTACTTGATTACACCGAGCTAGAACCAAACCATCCAGAAGCATTCTGGGCACCCTCTGATCTTAACAGTAGTTTAAGTTGATATTCAATCCTATTTTGAATTGATCTTATTTTTGCAATTTATTAAACAGTTATTTAAATATTCAATTATCATCTGTCAAAGAGTTATCTGAGAAGTTCACTTCACCCTTTTCTTCCTGGGGTTGCTGCTTTTTTTTCTGGTCACGTCTATCCAAGTATGCAGCTAAGAATGTTAAAAGTAACCCTACTGAGGAAAGAACCGCAGTGTATGTAAAACCAATGAAATATCTTGGTTTATCAGCAGTATTCCAGACGAGAATAGGAACCCATGCACCTGTAACGTAGGCTAATGTATTTGTCACAACAACAACAAAGTTTCTCTTCATATCATGATGGAATAACAATCTGTTTATCCATGAATAGATAAATGGTTGCCCCCATGAAGTAGGCATACCAACCAAAAAGTATGAAAACCAGTGCCAGCCTAGAGGGATGTCCCAATGGGCCAAGGAAGCACATCCAATTACCAAACATATAAAAAAGGTGGAAACAAAAGCATGGTTCTTTTTACCACCCAAAAAGTCGTTTATATAAGCGAATATTATGGTCAATACAATACCGCAGGCAGTTAAAATCGATGGGTATGTATTATAAATACTGGATGGCTTTTTCAAGGTAATTTTCATCCATGTGGTAAAAGTTGGCTGGCTAATAGCAGAACAAGAGTTATTGTACGCAAGGAATACTAATGGGAACACATAAATATGCCAAGTATTGAAGAATGACTTTATCATTTTCCAAGTATATGGTGTTCTTGTATTCAATTGGGCACCTATACGTCTTCTTCTTTCCAAACCAATTAGCTTATCTTCTTCAGTGAAATACCAAGCATCTGTAGTAGATGGAGTATTTGGGTCCACACACATTGTGTAGATTGCAATTGGAAAACTGATCACAGCATCAAACACAAATAACCATTTGAAAGGAGGTAAACTTGAGTGCTTAAATCTTTTGATTATTCCTTGTTGCAATGGTCCAGAGATAATCCCACTAAGATTACCTGCAACTGCAAAATAAGCACTTCTTTTTGAGAGCTCCTCGGCGCTGTAGTTTGAACCGACGAGCCATTCCATTCCTGGGAAATACCCACTTTCAACAAATCCAAGAATAAATCTTATCGCATATAAACCTTTGATGTTATCAGGCTTACAAGTGATCATCAACACCGTTAACATAGCCCATAGTAACTCCAATCCACCCAAGTAGAATCTTGCTGACAACCTATGCAATATCAAATTAGATGGGATTTGGCCAACAATATACCCAACCGTGAACAAAGTAACCAAATAGTTGTATTGGTTTCGATTCATGGAATAGTATTCATCCATACCATTGACGTAAGCTGTTGTAATATTGGACTGATTTAGATTCTTTATGAAATATCCCAAACATGAAGAGGACAACAAGAAGAAATCTAATTTCAAAAGATACCTTTGCTCCTTGGGGTGTTTATCAACACCGTCCCATAAGAATTTCAAAACACGAAATTTCCAAGAAGTTTCCCTATAACGGATTTCTTCTGCGGACAAATCCAAAGACAAATCTATATAAGGTTCATCGGAGTGTAGTGACATTGTGGACACCACAATGTTTGATTTTTCATTATCAGAATAATCTGGTGCATTGGATCTCTTTGGAGGTAATACCTCAGCTGCCAAAATTTTAGAGGAGATCTTCGATAAGAGTCCCATTCTGTAGTTTTCAATTGATAATTGTTCAAGTTCATTTTAACTATATATATATATATATATATGGTTCTCCAGCCAGACTGTGGTGTGTGATTCCAGTTATTAGTGTATGATTTCATTTTTGCGTCTTCCACATTGAGATATTGCCAGGGGTCTTGTGGTGTGGCTGCAAATCGTGATTAGCAAATTTAATTGGTTCAGAAGTGTGTAGGCCACGCGGGTTTATAGATGAAGGAACTAAATAAGAGATCAATATTCCACATGTCAATGCACTTTTATCAACATACCACCTTCTTTTCAATGGAATTCAGTTTGTCAAAAAACGAATAGAAGGTGGTTTTCATTTGCTAGATTTTCTTCTTCGATAGGCTTGGCAGCCACACAACATACCCGGTGACATAATACGAGAGAATAACAAAAAGGATATGTTCACAAGAATTGGGTTTGTATTACAAAATTGAGAATGGAAAAGTCTGCAGTTTACTGTGGAAGTAGCCGTTTCACTATTACTTGCATTTAATAACGTGCTGTATTGTGTACATATTGTGGGGGTAAGAGAGAAAGTGAAGGTTAAATTGCAGATATTGCGAATCACTTCAACTATGGATGCAGTACCATCTATAGAATACGATGTATGATATCAATCATTGATAGCCTTTTCCACATATTCCTTGAAATCCGCTTTTTGCATTAGTTACTAGATGAGATCACTAGAAGCTTTTGAGTTTGTGCAGTAACGGAAGGTTTTGGTTAGTAACGAAAGGTTTTGGCTTGTAACGGGAGCTTAAGATTGTAATTGGAGCTCTTGATTTGTACAGTATTTGTAGCGTTATCGCTTATACAGTCTATGGAATGAGCGACCAAGGGGGTACAAAATGATGGTAGCTGAACCCTGGATTGTGAAACATTTTTGTTTTCATGTAAATTTTCTATGACTCAGTTCAAGACGATTGAATCATGAAACCGTACACATTGGTGATTAAGCTTGGTACGTCGTCGCTTGTTGATGAGGACACTAGGGAGCCACGTCTAGCCAATATGTCTCATATTGTAGAGACTATTGTCAAGCTTCGTCGTCAAGGACACAGGATAGTAATAGTTTCTTCTGGAGCGATTGCGTTTGGGATGAAGCGGATAGGGATAAACGAAAAGCCAGGGCAATTATCTGCCGTACAAGCGTTAGCGTCTATAGGCCAGGGTCGCTTAATAGCGTTGTTTGACGATTTGTTCAGGCAGTTGAACCAGCCGATTGCACAGATTTTGATCACTCGCAATGACATTATCGATTTCACGCAATACAAGAATGCCACCAACACATTGAATCAACTCTTGGAGATGGGGGTGATTCCTATTGTGAATGAGAACGATACGCTTTCAGTTGCTGAAATCAAGTTTGGAGATAACGATACGCTTAGTGCTATCACTGCGGGTATGATCCACGCAGACTATCTCTTTTTGATGACAGACGTTGAGTGTTTGTTTACCGATAACCCAAGAACGAATCCTGAAGCCAAGCCCATATTAATTGTGGACAAAATCGACGACTTGAATGTCAGAACCGATAGTGAAAATGCTAATGGGGCCGGTTCGAAAGTTGGTACTGGGGGTATGACCACCAAGTTGATCGCTGCAGAGTTAGCCACCAACGCTGGTGTTACCACCATCATAACATTATCGAGCCAACCACACCGAATTTTGGATATCGTCAAGAACATCCAAGACTCGGAAGGGATGGATTTGGCGCATCAGGTGGAGCTCTTAAACTCCGAAGTAGCCAGGAAGAACGTTCCCTTGCATACGAGGTTTTTGGGCTTATCGCGTCACACTAAAATCAAATCCGACCGCAGATTCTGGCTCTTGCACGGATTGAAAACCAAAGGCGCCTTATACATCGATTCTGGGTGCTACAATGCCCTTACCAGGAAAAACAGAGCTGGTTTACTACCTGCTGGTATCATACAAGTGGAAGGTAACTTCCATGAGAGTGAGTGCGTTTCCATTAAGGTTGTACCTGAAAGAACGAGCCCAATCTCTGAGGCTGTGGAGGTGGGGCACTGCAGAGTCAATTATAGTGCTGTAGAAATCAAGCTCATCAAGGGCTTGAAGTCACGCGACATCGAGGGTGTATTGGGTTTCGCAGATAGTGAGTACGTTGCTCACAGAGATAACTTGGCGTTCCCTCCCTCCTCCTCCTCATCCAGTGATACTTGATTTATCCTGTATATAATTTAAAGCTACGAAATATTGAAATCAACTAGTAAACGAGACCACACCAATGTCGATTGTACTCGGGGCCTCCGATTGGACATCACGGTATGAGTTCTGCCACTTAGTGTCGGGGTTGTCTGACATTTTGGATTCTGCTGTGTCTGAACTGATCAGTTGCATAGCAAGCTACAAGTCGAATCTCTACATTGGCACTTCACAAGGTCGAATATTACACTACTATAGGCTAGAAGATGATACACTAGACTTTATACTCATCTCTAAGCTAGACATCTCACTTGGTGAGCCAATTAGGAAGTTCGTTCTACTAGCATCCCTCGAAAAGGTTTTAATATTGAGGGGCAAAATTGTCACCACCTATAATCTTCCAGAACTATCACCATGTAACATTGGCAAGTTGAAGGATGTGAATGACTTGTCGCTTCTATCGCCATCCAAGAAACTGGACAAGCTAACAGATAGACCAGAGAAGGCAGGTCCTAAGAACGAAAAGATTGTGACCTTCAGCTCAAACGTGATACGAATCATACAGATAAGCAACGATAGCATAAAACTATTGAAGGATATCAATTACTCAAATGCATTAAAAGGTGTGTCTACCTCCATGTTCAACCCAACATCAAACTATAGTAACTTGGTGTTGGTGGTCAACAATTCCAATTACGACATTATAGATTTAAAGCTCAACCGCAAAGTGCCCCTATTCGGGTATAACCTGATTGGTGGGACAGAACCTTACATTATTCCCTTTGGAGCTTTGGATAAGGACAAAGTGGAGGAGGAATACCTCATAACAATTGTCTCTGATGAAACAACATCTATAGCAATGTTCATCAATTCCGCAGGGGACGCAACTAGAGGTACTTTGACTTGGATCGATCATGGGTATCCTACTGGCGGATTGGTTATCAACTGGCCTTATACTCTCGGGCTTTTTAACTCCCCAGCTAAAAAAGATCATTTGGTCATCAGCTCGTTGACCGAGTTGGATGTGAAGTTGTCGGTTGATATCCATCTGATTGTTAAGCCAAGTGATCCGATGCATCATCAAGTAATCCCACAAGATGCTAATACTCCTAATCTGGATATTAACACAAAGAATAATAAAAACCCTGAACTGGGAAAGACAACTGATATTGAAAACCCTGAACTGGGCAAAGAAACTGATATCGAAAACCCTGAACTGGACAAAGAAACTGATATCGAAAACCCTGAACTGGGCAAAGAAACTGATATCGAAAACCCTGAACTGGACAAAGACACTGATGTAAATACTCCTGATTTAGATACCAATAGTGAACTTCTCCCACTGGACACCGACAATGGAAGAAGAACTTACAACTTGACTCAAATATCTGACGTCACATACAAGAATTCAGCAGTTCAAGAGAAACTAGTACTAATCAACTGCAAAACTAACGAACATAAATCTTTGAGCATACAAATGGAAAAAACAAAGTTCAATATCCTCTTGAATGACGGAGATAATATATGGTTTTTCCAAAAATCTGATAGATTCTTGATTCTATTGGAGAAGTTTCAAAGAGCACATGAGGAAAACAAGTTAGACACTATTATTGGTGATTTGGCCGACTCCATAGATCATTTCAAAGACAAAAACATACATGAGTATTTGATTCATTTGATTATTCTCGCCAATTTTTCTCTAGGGGACTACGAAGGAAGTTTAAACTACTTGCTTAGGTTTAGAGATGGCGATTTGATGGTTAGTTCAAAATTTATTATAAGGGTTTTACTAGGCGAAGAGCTCAATGACGACATTACGATCTTCAAAGGCATACGGGATTTCTTGAAAGTGACGGAAATAAAACCAAACAAAGATTTCTTGAGGGTTTACTTGGAGACGATACTAAATGATATCATTGCATCTGACAATCCAGACTATGGATTTTTCCGTGGTGTGTTTTTCGAGTATCTTCTTGATGACGACTCAAGTACCATCACTTTTATCAAAGATAATGATACAGAAAATTGGATGTCTCTAGACGGAACCAACTCGAGAATCATCGAGATACTACATGACAAGGGGTTCAAACTATCATTAATAACGGTATACAAGATACTTTTAAAATTCAACAAGAACCAGGAGCTTGTTGATGAGTTCTGCGGCTTATGTCTAGAGGCAGCAAAGACCGGACTGGTACCCGTTGATAGTTCCAGCGAGTCCAGCGCCTTGCAATTGATAGAATTCAGCAAAGAAGAACTTCTCAGGGTTGTTCTTGAGTATATCAATCAGTTGGATGAGACTTGTTACTCAAGGCACTTATTGGAGGTGTTGGAGATTGATTCTGAAATTGGCTTCAATTACTTGAAGGGTAACAAAAATAACTCTTTCAAAGAAACCAATCGAAAGATCATGAGCCAGATATCAAAGTCATACAAATCACAATTGAGTTTTGCATTTCTTCGTATAGAATACTTGGAGGCATCGATACTCGAAGCCTATACCGAGAAAGATTTGAATGAGTTGATGGATGAGCTTGTTGCTTTGATAACGGCGCCTGCTAGTTTTAAAGAAGGAGATATAGTCAACTTTAGCATTTTGCAGTCAACTTATAGTATCGAGAACTCTTTGAGAGAATCCAGCTGGCCAAAAATCACTTGGATCGACTATCTCGAATTGAATTTGAGGAGATTGGAGATGAAAGAATTCACAACGATATACTTAAAAGTTTTTGAATTGTTACAGATTTTCACTGTGAGGGGACTCGATATAAGCAAACATTTGGAGGCTTTGCAAACAGACAATACTTTTTCTTACATGAAGGTGTTTTCATTAGAAGGGAATGAAACAATTGAACAATTCCTTCAGTTCAATGATTTCTCTAGTGCTGAATACTACGCTGTCTTTGGTATGTTCCCGAAACCAAGGTCCCCGTATTATAGACTTTTAAATGCCGATAATACCATTACAACAGAATTCAGCCAAGCAAGGAGCAACCTAATGTACATATTCAACTTTTATCTTCAAAGAGAGGAGGAAATTGAAAGGATAAACTCTGTGGCTCACTTCTTGTCGGCATACAGTGGGTATGCTGATTCTAATCAGCTGTTGAAGTTTTTCAGCATCCAGGATATGTTGAAGGTTTTGCCGGATTCATACCCAGTGATATACCTCTATGAGTACTTGACGAATTCCATTGTTGATATAAATGCCCGCAATAGATCAGCACTCGTGCATAAGTTTGTTAGCAAATCCAATGCTAACTTCACCAAGAAAATATACGATGAGCTTACTCAAGATAAGTAAGCAATGTTCTATCCTTGTATTCAGACTGATATTTAGTAAATTGACTGGTTAAGCTGAATTTTAGTTGCATTGATTTAAACTGGATTTTAGTAGTTACACTAAAATATTTCGACTGATATATTAAACTACACTTTAATCTTAGGATATTTAAGCTTAGAGTACTTTCGGTATTTAAACGATATAATTATTTACAAGTAGCCAGCAATTCTAAGCAAGTAGTCGATAACCATCCCTAACCAAAAGATGGCACCGGTACGGGTGTTATCCACAAAGAAGGCCCAGCAGCTTTTAGGGTCGTCAAAGTTGACAACGGAAATTTTCTTGTAGAGTCTTGTGATAGCCCATGCACCAGTGACGAAGAAACCAGGGCCCATTCCGTTCAAAACACCAGCGGCAGCATACAATGCACCTTGTGCATAAGTCATTTTTTGGAGAATTCCGCGGGATCTGTCTCCCCATGCTAACGCCGAAGATTTTATACCGGCTGCAGCGTCGAACTTTTTATCTTGGTGCGCATACACAGTGTCGTAAGTGATACCCCAAAGCCAATTTGACGCTGCCAATGGTGCAATCACAGTCCAATTCAAGGGAGCACCAACTGCCGGATACCCAACTAAAATCCCCCAACAGAAACAAAGCGAAAACCAAGCTTGAGGGTAGTATGTAAATCTCTTAAATAGTGGGTATACAGAGATGACTGGTAAAGACAAAGCAGCCACCCAAAAACAATCCCAAGGCAACGATAAAAGCACAGCCAATCCTGCAAGTCCCTGTACACCTGTAAAAGCAATTGCGCTTGGAATTGAAACTCTTCCACTAGCAATCGGTCTCTCGGTTGTGCGTGCAACCTTTGCATCCAAGTTTCTATCCAAAAGATCATTGACAGTACACCCGGCACCTCTCATGATTAAAGCACCCACACTGAAAAGAGCCATTGCGGAAGCTGTAGTTGCAAGCGGAGCCGCGACAGAGTAAGCAGCCATGGTAATACCCCACAACGAAGGAATCAAAAGAAGTAATGTACCAACGGGTTTCTCTAATCTCATCAACTCGGCGTACGGAATCCATTTTTCAGGTAACTTCTTTAACCATCCCAATCCTTGTAATCTTGCAAGACGCGCAGCCTCTAACTCTTGTGGTGTGAATACAATCGTCTTGTCAGTAGTTGGTTTGCTTGCAGGAACCTCTTGTCTATGCACCACAGGAAGCTCTTTGAAATCGCTTCTGATGATTGCTGAGCCTGAAAAACACCGTATACATTCCGATCTGAAAGAACGAACAACTAGTCTATTCAACCCTGGCCTTAAGACTACTCCTATCATTGTGTGTTCTACTTTTATTTTTTTTTTTTCCGCTCTCAAATCTCGAGATCACACAACAAAATTTCACGTTAATATGTGACGGCACTGGACGTTGCCCTCCATTTTGTAGAGACAATCTCAGTTATTGAGAGACACTTCAGACATTAGCACCTTCAAACCCTTCATACTCCTGTTCATTGTTATTCTGTACACTATCACGAAGGGCCTTGTGGCCATGAATCAAGTTCTGTAGATTATGTAATTCTTCGTTATCTGGAATAAATGACGGTTTGTAATCAAAGATTTGACGGCACATTGGGCACAATCCCTTTGATGTTTCCTGTTCTATCCACTTGAGGATACAATGCAAATGGAAATTGTGAGTGCAACCGGATCCTAGTACTATGGGACACTCATCTCCAGGGTACTTGCAATTCGGGCAGGTTCCATCAAAGGAGACTCTGCAAATTCCGCAAAGCTCGTCCGCATACGTCTCGTGGAAATCGATCTTGTTGTTCGGGTTCTCGTTCTCTTGGTCCTCCAGGGCATCTGGTTGTACGTTCCAATGCCATGTAGAGAACCCATGCCATTCAACAACTTTCACTTTCATCTTTGTTTTGGCGCTAGTTGTTTTTTTTTAAGGAAAAAAAGATCTCTTGAGATAATCATTTGATTCGTAAGAAGACGGTTTTTGTCTGCATTTGTGAGCTGCTCAAATGGGAACCGTTCTTTCGAATATGATTGGACTGGTCTGGAGATTACGAAGTACTAAAATTTTAACGACTTGCCCGGTTTTTTTTGTTGGCTGTGTCTTCGTTTTGACTAGTTTCTGCAGACTATTGAACCTGTGTGGATAACTACATTGACTAGTATAAATCGCGATTATTATTCCATATAAAACATATATATTGGTCATTTAGAAATCAAACTAGTAACAGAGGTACTGGTTGATTGAAATGACAGAAACACCACTAATACAAAGAAGTCTTTCAATAAAGATGTTTTTGTCACCACCAAATGGCTTGACCAAGTAGGCAGATTTTTCAAAATCCAAATCATCACCTTCAATTGGGTACTCCAATGGCATGACATCTCCCAGAAGAAGATCCTTGCTGACAGGGTAAGCTAAATACTTGACTCCATTGATAAGGACTTGTTTGGTCTCATCTTCTCTCTTGACAGAGAGGGCAGATGTAAGAGAAATAAGCAAAGTTGCAGCTGCGAATGAAAACTTCATGATA
Organism: Kodamaea plutei; assembly: GCA_030705055.1. Lineage (NCBI taxonomy): Eukaryota > Fungi > Ascomycota > Pichiomycetes > Serinales > Debaryomycetaceae > Kodamaea > Kodamaea plutei. Next base: position 32,996 of record JANIWJ010000013.1, on the reverse strand, counting down.
ATTGTGTGTGTTGATGTTTTATTTTACAAGGATATTTATCCCTTTTTATAGGATTCTTCTTTGAGCTCAACAAACACCACATGTCTGAGAACAATTACCGTATTCCTGAGTGCAATTACCATATTCCTGAGTGCAATTATCACAAGTACGAGTGCAATTACCATATGCCTGAGTGCAAGTATCACAAGTACGAGTGAATAAACCAAATCACATGGGACACATCATATCATTTCATATGGATCCCTCCTTACTTGATCCTAGATGGGAACAAGTGTAGATCATTTTTTACCCTTCAACAAAGAAATAATTTTGCAGCCATTGTTAAATTGATAATACCATCAATCATAAACTAAAAATAACATAGGTGAATTTCATGCCAATATTTTTCTAGCTAATACATTCATCAAGCCACAATAAGCCCGCATCTTGAAGAATACAAAGTAGTTGAATTTCAGAACATATATGTTATTCAAGCGCTAACTTCAATTTAGAATTTGCCATCTCTTGTCATATGCACATTGATTGTACCTGTTTCATAGCTCCGTCTATTCTTTCAATCAATTAGTTTTCATATTTGGAATTTTGGTACTTTATGAGCTGTTCTTAGTTATCTTTCGTAAAAAGAGGAGATAAAGTGGATTCGTGTGTAATAATAATTTGGCAATAACATAAAAATGTAATCAAAACATTTTTCGCTGTAGAAGTGTTCTAGGGGCTCTGGCCCTTTTTGCGATCTTTTCACAATGTACAAAAAAGTTGTTGGGGCTTCATTTGAAGCGCAACGCACCCCAATCGAACTTATCATTTACATGTTATCAACTTGCTCCATAAGCCTTGAAATTCCTATGCTAATCATGTGTCATTAATTTGGTATTTTTTGGACGTGTAAGATAATACAAGTGCTTTGGCTCTAAAATTGAGAAGTATCGTCGTATTTTAAAGATTCCGTGTACTTTTCTTTGTTCCAACTTTTGCACCCAATGCACAAAACGGGAACTGACGTTACAACTGTCAGACTTCATCTGCGTTATCTTTTATTAATTAGTAATAATTGTCATTTATTAAAATAAACCAGAATATAAGGGTAATACTAAGCGTCATCGGTCTAAATAAAAAGAACTAATAACAAAGGAACTGGTTAATTGTAATGACGGAAACCCCACCAATACAAATAAGCTTATCAAAGTAAATATTTATCGGACCAACTCCATTTCCATAAGGCTTGATTAAATAAGCTGATTTTTCGTAATCCAATTGATCACCTTCAACTGTATAGTTCAATGGCAACATATCTTCTGGCAGAAGTATCTCCTTACTGACAGCGTAAGCCAAGTAATTGACTCCATTGATGGTGATGTTTTTGGGTGTCTCTTCCCTTTTCACAGAGAGAGCAGAAGTGAGGGAGATAATTAAAGTAGCAGCTGTGAAAGAAAACTTCATAATTGAGAATGGTTGATAATTTGATCTTTCCTGGATTTTTAGCCTTTTTATACGGGTTTTTGTTTTGAAACAACAACATGGAGGCAATCCAACAAATTGCACAACTAGAGGTGATTTAATGAAGCTGACAATTCTATAAGTTGAAATGAAATCGTACTTGATCCATAGTACCTATTGCCCCTCCCGAATAATATTTTTTGAATAACGAGGGTGATTTTGTAACCACTGTTAGTGGTAAAAAAATACGCAACAATACAGGGGAATTTCAAGAGTAAATAATCCGAGACATTTAACAACAATTAATAACATAGATGGCACAATTGATGAGGATTTTTCTTGATACACCTATGTTTATGGAATGTCAAACAAGATCTATTGATGAACAATTATATTCCCTATTCTTGATATGAACACACCTCGTTATTGTTTCCATTTGACATTTGTCTACATTCATCTGTATTTGGGATATTTGATCGTAAGCTTTGTGCCACTACTATTTCATGCTGCACATACAGATCAGTGGCTATTCACTTATTAACATTGGGCTTGAGCAGATATTTATGATACGAATTAAGCTACAATTGTCTCTAATACAATAATATTGTCTACAGACTCTAGGTGGGGTATTCTTAGGTGGTTTTCCTGTAAACCAAACCCTTGAATATATCAAAGGAGTTACCATCTGGTTGTAAGTGTAAAAAGTTTCCTTTAATATCGTCTCTCACAATCAACAATCCATAATCGGACGTTATTCCTTGGACTGTGCACTTTGAGTTCTTGTATCCATCCACGTCCACGCCAACCTTTTGGTTTGTGTGGAACCATCTTTCGTAGTACTTTGGTAAGAACGGAGCGAGTCCGGATTGTTCGAATGTTGGGTAGTAGTGGTTCAACAATTGCATGATTTTAGCCAATAGAATTTCATTTTGGAATGGGGCTAGAGGTTCCAACCCCCTAGAACCCCTTAGTTGATTTAATCTTTCCAATACGATGTTCAACGAGGTGGTTGGGGCTTCGTTTGAAACATTCACACCTGCACCCCATACAACATGAAACTTTCCATCCAAATACTGCAGATTGACGATTGCGCCGGATACCTTAACATACATTTGCTCGTCATTTACCATTAAATTAGAATTATCGAGGTTCTTATCGTTCATACTATTGAAGTATTCCGGTTTCAAAATGTACAAATCGTTTGGCCATTTGATTTTGATAGGGATATCGTCGTAACCAGCAGTTTGGCCAACCTCTGTGCTTCCATAGCCCAAAATGGCCTCCACTAAGGCAAGACTGCACAAGTATTGCAAAGTAACCAAGTTTGTATTGTGATCTTCACCAGCCGGGTTGAGTTTGAATAGAACGGATGCAGCCAAAACCCCTTTTGGGTTAATCCAAACGTTACCACCTCTTCCTCTTCCTGCGATTTGGGTGGTTGCCGTGAATGTAAACCCGGTAGGTAACGACGAAAGAAATTGGGGGTTCTTATCCATCAAGGTGCTGGTTGAACTCACAACTTCGCCATAACCTAACACCGAGCCAAATGTGTGATTCTCGGGCTTAAGTAAATGATCCAATGCACTAAAGTATAAAGACATATTAAAATCGGGGGTTGCTTTACTTTCTGGCAAACCACCATTATTGAAAAACTTGATATGCTTAGGAAGTGAATTTACATCTTCAAGATGCATTTCACCTTCTTGTACCATTTCTATTTCTGGTTCATTTTCATCGTGGAACACAAAGGTATCGTTGGCATCTTCTAGAATGTTCCCATTGCGCAAGTCGCCTAAATTCTTCAATTTGAAAGCCAATTCCAACACCTTTGAGACGTGCAAGTGGGAGGACACATAGATGGGGGTTATCTTTGGAATGGATACCGACGGGTCGTCGTTTACTTTCAATCCCAAACGCTTCAACAACAGCTTAAACAATAATTTTCTGTCGTGGTCACCTTTGGTGAGACTCTCCAGGATTTCCTGGAAGTGGCTGCTTTCTTCCGCACTCAACTGGTCTTTTGGGAAGCGGCGCAAAATGGATGGGACGAATTCGGGATGAGTTCCCGAAAGGATCACATCACCGCTACCCACTTTACAGTGGATAATTGCAGCCTTGTCTGATTCCTCCGGGCTATCGAGGTCGGTAACTTCGGCGTATCTGGCCAAAACTTGAACGTTTTTGAATTTGGAAGCGTTCATGAACATACCACCTCCATTGTGGTAGTTCACCACTCTGGCGCTATTTTCGAACTTGGGTGCATTACCCAAAGCCAGTTTGTTCTCTTCCCCCAAGCCCAAAGCCAGTTCGTTCACTTCCACCAAGGTAGCACGAGCGCCATGGTGGGACTCATAAACAAACCCTTTGAATGCGCTTCCCTTGCACGTGCCTTCAAAAAAAGCGAGTTCACGGGGCCCGCTCACTTCGAGTACGGGGTCCCCCACCTCGAACTCACATCTCAGCAGGCCGTAGTAACCACCAGCACAGATACCCAAGAACTTCCCACCTTTGCGCACAAACTGCTTGATTCGTTTGTTCCCCTCTCCATTCAACACCTGGCAATAGGGGCTGTCTGCACCGCCTGGGATCACCAACATGGAGGTTTTGTACATCCAGGGTTCCTTAAGCAAGGTGGACTCGCCCACCGGGATAACAGCATAGTGTGGTGATAAAAACGTCTTCAAGGACACCAAGCAGTGCTTGACACTCTCGGTGGTGGTTCCAGGACCAGTGTACACCAATACATTCATAGCCTTTCTTACTAATGATATCGTAGGAAGAAACAAAGTGAACAAAATCTACGGGAGTCATAGTGAAAAATTCCCCCCAAAAAAGTAATTTTTCGTGTAGGAAATCTACAATAAGCTAAAACCCCCTAAAAATGCTTAGAAGCGTTGGACAAGCCACCATAACGCTAGACCCTACGCCTGGGTTTGTAGTGAAGACGCGGATCTTGGAAGGCGCTGAGGTTGGAACGAAGGTGTTTATCAATGTGTGTCATGATGTACAGGTGCCTAAGCCGGAGGTGGACTTTGATCCTGCTGTTGTGTTCCCGTTGATTATCGACAACCAATGGGAAATTCCGATTATAGTGTCGACGCAGCGCGAGACCAGCGATAAAAAGGGTGTGCGGTCGTTTGTCTACGACTGCTGTATGAATACAGTGTGTTTCCAGTGGTGCCAGGTGAATGCGGACTTAAAGTCGATAGTCATCGAGTGGTGCCTCGAAGCCATCGAGTTGATGTTCCTGTTGACCTTGGATAGAGACCATTCCATTCCGAAAATGCTTAGCAAAGGTGATTTGGAAAAGACTGTGGTGCATGCGGATGACTTGGATGCCCTGGGCTTCCAGAAGAAGTTGCATCAATTGAAACAAAACGAAGTTATGGGCCTTGTAGAGGAATTGCATCAGGAATCGGATCATGAAGATAGCCTACCGGATATCATGAATATCAGTGGAAAGGGTAAACCATTGATTGAGGAATTGGACTCATCCCCAGCAAAGTCATCCCCAGCAAATTCATCCCCAGCAAATTCATTCCCAGCAAATTCATCCCCAGCAAATTCATTCCCAGCAAATTCATCCCCAGCAAATTCATCCCCATCAAATTCCCCAACAAACCAACCAAAAATAACAAAGAAATCAACCCCCGAAACAACAAAACCACAACAATTATCCTTTGAGTTAAGCTTCAGCCAGAATCCTTATGTTATAAAATTGAAGCTCCCCCAATTTACAGATTCACATAGCTTTCTGTTGGAATATAAAGAGGACTCAAACGTTATTTTAGTGAAGAACTCAGATGCATTGTACTATTTTTCAAAGAAATCAAATTCTTTAGAGATCCCTCTTGCTACTCCTCCAAACGGGGTCATTCTAAGTGAATTTGTGAAATCTGAGCGAACCTTGTATATCGCCTGTAAATAATTCTTACGACAGACAAGTGTTTCTACCGAATTTTCAGATGTCACCAAAATGACCTAATCCTTATAGAGAAGTCTCGCTAGAATTTTCTTGGATACATGAGGCTGGAATGCATGAAAATACATCTCGCGTGTCTTTAGGAAAACTTCATAGGACGGCTCTTTGACTTTGTCATAAATATATAGAAATTATAATTGGGGATACCTGTAAAGACAATAGGTTGAAAATCTACACACTAGGCTGTAGATCTAAGACTGTGCTGGAAATGTACACAAACTGCTAGAAATCACTAGCTGGAAATCTAGCACGGACCAAAAACAAAATAGTTTTCAGGAACGGCAGAATTTGTCCCTTGGGCGGGCATCATAAGGGTTTGGATCATTTTTATTCAGAACAATCTAAGCGAGAGTTTGTCCCTTGGGCGGGCATCATAAGGGTTCGGATCGTTTTTATTTAGAACAATCTAAGCGAGCACTTTCTCGATTGTTTTTGTTGTTCTCTGATGTAAGAAATTTTTTACCCTTCATTTCTTTGATGTTGGGCATGGATAAAGGGCACTATATCAAATTTAGATTGGTTGATCATTGAAGATACATCTGTGAAGGGCTATACAGAGCCAAAATTCGTTTGTTCAGTTCATTATTTTGGGAATTATCTCTCGGTATTGAACTTTAGACTTTGATTTGATTAGCTGCTGTATAATTCGTACGGACTGACACTTTAGTTAGTATTTTTCTGATATTTCGTTTATTTAGCCATGGTATCATCGAATTACTGGTTAGATTTGAATATCGGTTAGCCATTGAATATCTGGTTAGATTTGAATATCGGTTAGCCATTGAATATCTGGTTAGATTTGAATATCTGTTAGCCATTGAATATCGGTTAGCCATTGAATATCGGTTAGCCATTGAATATCGGTTAGCCATTGAATATCTGGTCGACATACATTTGAAATACTTGGCGAACTCCAGTCTACTTGATTTAAGTGGTGGAGCCTTCGTTTGGGATCGGCTATATTGACAGTTTACGAGGGTATCTTGTTTCTTAGAAATTGCGATAGCAAAATTCAAGATTATGTTCTTATCAAGATTTGGTAGCGAGCATCATCGATATCATAGGATCCACGTTATTTCGTAGGCTACACGTTATAGAATACACATACATCATGAAAATAGACAATATAGATAAACTAACCATAAGCACCTCCACATTATCGGACCCCTAAGAGAAACCCCCGACAAAAGAAGTAAAGTGACTCTTTTGGCGCTAAGATATCGGTTAGCTGGTTATCTCTGCCTTGTGTGGGGCCCAAAGACATGGGCTTTTTTCTTTCTTTTTCCACGAAGCGCATCTCTCACTGAAGGGGAAAAAGCGCGCTAAACCTTTTCGATATAAACGTACAAGGGTGCCTTTTTCTTTTGTTCTCCAAAAAAATCAAGATGAGTGAAGATACTAGCTTGATAGCAAGCGTTGATGACAACTACGACTCGATCAACAAGGCTGACGCCGGTGATGGTGTTGTGGATGTGAGCGACGAGCTCAAGTACATAACCAAGTCCTCGTTACCGTTAGTTGTTTCATTTGTATTGCAATATTTTGTCTCGGTTATTTCCATCTATGCGTGTGGTAAGTTGGGACCCACCGAGCTTGCTGCCGTTTCCTTGGCTGTGTGTACATTCAACATCACAGGTATGTCTATTTATCAAGGAATGGCCACCAGTTTGGACTCGCTCTGCTCGCAGGCGTACGGATTGGAAATGTACGATTTGGTGGGTCTCTACTTTCAAAGATGTTCGGCAATCATGTTCACCGTTACTGTATTTATTTTGCTCCCAATTTGGTGGTTTTCCTATTACATTTTGGACCTAATCATTGCTGACAAGGCTGTTGTCGAGTTGGCTCTGGTGTACTTGAGATGGAACATCTTGGGTGCCCCAGCTTTACTCTTGTTTGAAACTGGTAAGCGTTTCTTGCAAGCCCAGCACATTTTCAACGCTAGTACATGGATCTTGGTGATTGTCGTACCATTAAACTACTTTTTGAACTGGTTGCTTGTGTGGAATCCTGCTACTGGTTTGGGTTTTATCGGAGCTCCAATTGCCATCAGTATCTCGTATTGGTCCATCGCTCTCTTGATGTTTGCCTACGTTTTGTTCATCGACGGCAAAAAGTGCTGGAACGGTTTCAACCTCCGCCTGAACTTTTCAAACTGGAACCCAATCTTGAAATTGGCCCTCCCGGGTATCGTCATGGTGGAAGCCGAATATTTGGCTTTCGAAGTTTTAACAATTTTGGCTGCTGCTTTCGGTACTGCTTCCTTGGCTGCTCAGGCTGTTGCTGCAAACATTGGTACCTTGGCTTTCCAACTCCCATTTGCTGTTTCCGTTGCGGTCAGCACCAGAATCGGTAACTCCATCGGTCTGGGCAATATCGCTCGTGCCAAATTGGTCACCAAGTTGTCTTCTGTGTTTGCCATTGTGATTGCCCTCTTCAACTTCTCGGTCGTTTACTTTGGTAAATCAACCTGGGCTGACATCTTCAGTGAAGATGATGAAGTTCGTAGAATTACAAAGTTCATCTTGCAATTCGTCGCAGTGAACCAGTTGTCCGACGTGTGCAATGTCATTGCTGCGGGTGTCTTGCGTGGTCAAGGTAGACAACGTATTGGTTCTTTCCTTAACTTATTGTCTTATTATGTTATTGCCTTGCCTGTTGGTTACTTGGCAGCTTTCCAATTCAACTTCGAATTGGTTGGTCTCTGGATTGGTCTTGTTACCGGCGTGGTATTTTTGGTTTTGGCAGAAACTCTTGCTGTTTACGTCAGTGACTGGGATCTGATTGTATTGCACGCCTTAAGTACTCATGGTCATTAATAGATGTACATTTTATAGTGCTGTTTACGTCAGTATCTCGTTCTGATTGTGCACGCTTTACTCTTGGTCTTTAATAGAAGTTTAGATTTATATAGTTTGGTTAATGAATAGTTTCATTCTTAGGTCTTCCACCTTTTTCTGCACTCCCTCTATAGACTTTTTGGGGAACTCATTGCTATCCTTCCCTGTATACTCGTTGTGTTATCGCTTACTTTTGTCGCGATTCAATCAAATCATTATGAAAAAAAAATCTTACATAATCTCATCGCAAAGTCAATGGGTAGAAGGTTTGATAAGAAGAACGCACAGACGTTCAGTGTTGTTCACAGAGCGTATGATGACGCCAGGTACTACGACGAGGAAGCCAGTCTGCATGTTCTTGTGCCAAAAGCACAGAAGAAATCCAAGGCGGAGAAGAAAATCTATAACGCTAGTGAATTAGAGCAAAAGTTGAATATCCAGGATGTCCGTGCCAACGAAGGTATGGCCGCACAGTATGGTATCTTCTATGATGATACTAAGTACGATTATATGCAGCATTTGAAGCCTATTGGTACAAGTCAGGATGCTGTTTTCGTTGAAGTCAAAGCAGAGGAAAAGGCTAAGAAAAAGCTTGACATTGAAGCCATCTTTGATGACCAGTTACCATCCAAGGAGACTAGAAAGGTTAATGCAGACGCCTTTGAGAGTATTCCAAAGGAATTGCGTGGTTTTCAGCCAGACATGGACCCCCGTATTAGAGAAGTTTTGGAGGCCTTGGAAGATGAGGCATACATCACGGATCAAGAAGACGACGAGGCTGGTGAAGGGGATATCTTCAACGACTTGCTTAAATCCGGTGAGGCTGACGAAGACTACTACGACTCACAGGATGAAGACTACGATGAGTGGGATCTTGACAACTACCAGGACGAATATGATCAAAAATATGATTCTGATAACTACCAAGAGCCTGAAAATCCATATAATGAGGGAGAGGCTCCCGAGGGTATAAGTGCCGATATTTCCAAGATAAACAATGATTGGCAGAAGGATTTCCACCGTTTCAAGAAAGAAAACAAAAACAAGGTCAACGAGTGGGACTCCGACGATGAGTTCGACGAAGACGGGAAGTTGGTTGAAGACGAAGAGGAGGAAGAAGGCGATGTGCTTGCCGACCTTCCAAACTTGACCAAGTCCAAAAAGTCCAAGACCAAAATGAGAAAAAAGAAGGGTGCCATGACCGACACCAGTTCATTCTCTATGACATCATCTGCATTATTCCGTACCGAAGGTCTCACTATATTGGATGACCGTTTTGACGTTTTGTCCAAGAAGATGGAAGAAAATGACGAAGAAGAAAATGAAAAGCCATACGAGGCTTTTGACATGCAGAAGGAAAGATCTGACTTGGAGGGTATGTTGGACGATTTCTTAGACAACTATGAGCTTGAAGGTGGAGGAAGAAGATTGGTGAAGAAGGATGAGGAAAGAGCTAAGATCCAAGAGGCTGCGAATAGAGCCTCCAATACAAAGCTTGCTGCTAGGAGAGAGAGGGAGAAGGGACAAGATCCTTTGGCAAGATTCGGGACGATGAGAATATAGACTGTAGATAGGCTATGGCAGAAACACGACATAATATGAAAGTGTACATGTGTAAAATGGGCTAATGGGAGACTGTAGACGGCGGGCTAAGACTGCCTTTAACGAGAAGTAAACCATGAATTCGCAATCATATCAGTAATCACATCAATAATCACCTCAATAATCATATCAGTAATCACATCAAAAATCACATCAATAATCACATCAATAATCATATCAGTAATCACATCAAAAATCACATCAATAATCACATCAATAATCATAACGAATTTAATTAACCAGAAGTATAAGGTTTCTCAAAGGTGGTACAGTCCCTAGCATGAAGTGAAATGCTATTTAATCACCTCTTAGAAAGTGCCTTTACATTATCAGCTAAAACTGATGATCGACACCTATTGCCTCCTAAAAAATACGACTTTTTACAGCTGGAATGTGGAATTTGAGCTTGGAATCCCTTGAGTTCCAAGCCAAATGCACAAATACCTACTGTGGTGCTAAGCTCGGACCCCATTGCACGCATCCCAATTACACCCTCCGTGTAAAAGGCTTTCATACTTACATAAGCTCTGACACCACTTTTGAGAAAGAAAAAACTTCAACATCAGAAGGCAACAAAACAACTAAGTGTGTCATTGCGTAAATAGTATTGTTTTGTGCAGCACTACATCGAGGTAAGCTATAGAAAAGCAGAAGGGAGATAGAACGGTATATCTCTGAGTTGGAAGATTCTGTTTTGGCTTTTAATTTTTTGAGGATAGACCGGCGAATATTAAATATATTTTTTTAATTTCCTGGCTAAACAGTTTGAACTGGGAGTATTTGACCACCCACCCCCTGAATAAAGAGAAGAAGATTTCCGGTTCACCATTAAGTACGCGCAGCGTTTTCCTATAGCACTACTACTTTCAGTTTTAGTTTGTTTTGTATCTATCTTTTACATTAAGTTTAGTAAAGATAATAACATGTCACATCACCATCATACAGTGTCATCTATTCTGCGTGTTTATGCAGATGTGCTTTCTACCAAGCCTCAGAGCTACTGGGACTACGACGACATAAACATCAAATGGAACTCCCAGGAGAATTATGAGATTGTGAAGAAGCTTGGCAGAGGGAAGTACTCTGAAGTGTTCCTTGGGATGGACTTGACCAAGCAAGACAAAGTAGTGATCAAAGTTTTAAAGCCTGTGAAAAGAAAGAAGATTAAGAGAGAGATCTCCATTTTGAAGAACTTGAACTCGGGACCCAATGTGATTGGGTTGTTGGATGTAGTGCGGGAGCCGCAGCTGAAGACACCATCCTTGATTTTCGAGTACATTGAAAACATTGACTTTAGAACCTTGTATCCTCGCTTTACAGACCTCGACATCAGGTACTACATGTTTGAATTATTGAAGGCGTTGGACTATTGCCACTCTCTTGGTATAATGCATAGAGATGTTAAGCCTCACAACATTGTGATACACCATGAGAAGAAGGTTTTACGATTAATCGATTGGGGTTTAGCCGAGTATTATCACCCAGGTACCGAGTATAATGTCAGAGTCGCCTCCCGTTATTTCAAGGGACCTGAGTTATTGGTGGACTTTAGATTGTATGATTATTCCTTGGACATGTGGTCCTTTGGTTGTATTTTGGCATCCTTGGTGTTCATGAAGGAACCCTTTTTCCACGGCAAATCTAACACAGACCAGCTTGTGCAGATTGTTCGCGTGTTGGGTACTCAAAGCATGAACCAATACCTCGAAAAGTACCAATTAACCTTGAGTGACGAATACGAGGACTTGGGTTACTACAACAGAAGACCTTGGGAGAGATTTGTCAACGACAACAATAGACACCTCGTCTCTAACGAATTCCTCGACTTCATCGATAAATTGTTAAGATACGACCATCAGGAAAGATTGACGGCAAAGGAAGCTATGGCCCACTCCTACTTTGATCCAATAAGAGAAGGCTCCTCCAATTAACTCTAGATTTCGTTTTTTCCTTGGTATTTAGTTCTATTTAATTTGTAGAATTACATTTCTTATTGGTTGTTTCTCTATATGTAAACTTCCCTCGTGGATATTTGCTTTTCAATATGATCATTATGTTTTACTATTGTAGTTTTTTTTAACTTTTTGACGAATTTGTAATATTTCACTTGTTTTCGGAAATATGTCCATCTGTTGAGAACGGGTCTACTTTCCGATTCCTCGACTCTGAGCTAGAATCGGGGCTCACCGAGGTTTTCAGTGATATTTAAAGGGTTCCAGTGATACTTGGAAGTTTTTAGTGACATTATATCGACATCTCTTTCTCATAACATTTCTAATAACATGAAAACAATTCTGATAACATAAAAACATTTCTAATAATAAAAAAACATTTCTAATAACCTTTCTAAAGCACTTGTAGCATATAATAAGACTTTTTAAGGTTAAAACAGGTTAATGTTTTGTGTGCTTCTTCTGTATCTCGATATTATCAAAGTCACTTGTGGAGTCAAAAAAAAAGCGCTCGGAAATAAAATTTCAACAAACCATGACCAAAGTATTCTTCGACATTACAGCTAACGGCGTTGCCAAGGGTAGAGTTGCCTTTGAACTTTTCAGCGAAGTTGTTCCTAAGACAGCTGAAAACTTCAGAGCATTATGTACTGGAGAAAAGGGAGTTTCTGAGAAGTCAGGAAAGCCACTTCACTACAAGGGTTCTATTTTCCACCGTGTGATCAAGGACTTTATGTGTCAAGGAGGGGATTTCACCCATGGAACAGGTATTGGAGGTGAATCTATCTACGGCGAGAAGTTTGAGGATGAAAACTTCAAGATGATTCACGATAAGCCATTTTTGTTGTCCATGGCCAACGCTGGACCAAACACCAATGGGTCTCAATTTTTCATCACTACTGTTCCAACGCCACACTTGAACGGCAAGCACGTGGTGTTTGGACGTGTGATTCAAGGTAAGGGTGTTGTCCGTCAAATGGAAAGAAGCGAAAAGGGAGAAAACGACAAGCCAGTCGAAGACTGGGTGATTGCCGACTGTGGCCAATTGGCTGACGACTACGTTCCAGAAGTGGCTGTAGCTGCAGATGGTGATATCTACGAACAAGTTCTTGGTGACAATGACAACATTGACATTGAGAACCCAGATTCCGTCTTTTCTGCCGTCACCACCATTAAGGACATTGGTACCAAGTTGTTGAAGGAAGGTAAATTCGATGAAGCGCTCGCCAAGTACAACAAGGCTGCTGGATACTTGGAAGAGTACTTCCCTGATGATTTGTCCGCTGAGAATATCTCCAAGTTACACAGCTTGAAGTTGGCTTCCTACTTGAATGCTGCACTCGCCGCTACAAAGGTCAACAATGGCAAGGCTGCCATCAAGGCTGCCTCCAATGCCTTGGAAGTTGAAGAGATTGACGAAAAGTCAAGAGCAAAGGCATTGTACCGTAAGGGTATGGGTTACTTGATTGCCAAGGATGAAGAGTCCGCTCAAATGACCTTTGAGGAGGCCCTTAAGATCCAACCAAACGATGCTGCCATTTTGAAAGGTTTAAACGATGTGAAAATTGGTATCAAAACCCGTCGTGAAAAGCAAAAGAAGGCCATGGCCAAGTTCTTCTCCTAAGAGGGAATACGCGTACGCACACACACACACTACAGCTTTCTTAAAAGTGATGTTTGTATATATAGAAAGTTAAAGTTAGCGGGGTCATTCTTTTGTACCCATAATTACGCGTGACTAATTGTAAATTGTAGACCGCGTGAAGTTGTTCGCCACTTTTCAAAAAAATGATGAAAAAAAAAACTAACCTTTGAAAACAGGGCATATCATAACAACAACCACCCTTCAAACCTTCAATAAAGATTAGCCTTTGCCTCAATCCATCATCTTTTTGAACTTGCGAAGAGTTATACACCAATAGAGTCATTACAGCACTTTTAGTTGGAAGGATTATTATTGTTCTTGTTGTTTCGAATCACGACTGAAAATTTATAGCAATAGCAAGCCTTTGCGTTAGTCGTTGTTCATTTTCCAGAATCGGTTTAGAGTAGCACTCATTCATTTGATTGCCTAAGTCCCCATTCACATTACAACCAACCATACACAAGCAATCAACATCCCCAGGAAACGATCGAACGCTTGTTGTACCAAATCCACCCCTCAAAATCTGTATTATTTTATTAATCATCAACTAAATTTTATCATACAAAAAAGCATTTTAAAAAAAATTATACAGTATAATGAGTCGTCAGTTCCCATACTCGAGTGCCCCGCTCAGAGGCGTCAAAGAAGTAAGTATCAGAGAAAAGAAATGAAAGTCACAGCAAGTTTTACTAACATTATTTTAAAGGTTCAATTTGGGTTATTGTCTCCTGAAGAGACCAGAGCTATTTCAGTGGCCAAAATCGAGTACCCAGAGACCATGGATCAAGCAACTAAGAAACCAAGAGAAGGTGGTTTGAATGATCCAAGATTGGGTTCTATAGATCGTAATTTCAAATGTCAAACTTGTGGTGAAGATATGGCTGAATGTCCAGGTCACTTTGGTCACATTGAATTAGCCAAACCAGTGTTCCACATTGGTTTTATTGCAAAGATTAAGAAAGTGTGTGAAAGTGTGTGTATGCACTGTGGTAAGATTTTGCTCGATGAAACAAACATCGGCTTTGCTCAAGCAGTGAAGATAAGAGACCCTAAAAAGAGATTCAACGCAGTCTGGAATGTTTGTAAGTCTAAAATGGTTTGTGAAATCGACATAGCTGATGATGAAAACCCAGATGCAAATACACACAAAAGAGGTGGTTGTGGTCACACTCAACCAACTATTCGTAGAGATGGTTTGAAATTATGGGGTACTTGGAAAAGTAATAAAAACTTTGATGAATCTGATCAACCAGAACGTCGTGTCTTATCTCCTTCAGAAATTTTGAATGTCTTCAAGCATATTAGTCCTGAAGATTGTTACAAGTTGGGTTTCAGTGAAGATTATGCAAGACCTGAATGGATGTTGATTACAGTCTTACCAGTCCCACCACCACCAGTCAGACCATCTATTGCTTTCAACGATACCGCTAGAGGTGAAGATGATTTAACTTTTAAGTTGGCCGATGTCTTAAAAGCTAATATTAATGTTCAAAAGTTGGAAATGGATGGTTCCCCAGCCCACGTTATCAGTGAGTTTGAAGCTTTATTACAATTCCATGTGGCTACTTATATGGATAATGATATTGCTGGTCAGCCGCAAGCTCTTCAAAAAACAGGTCGTCCCATCAAGTCTATCAGAGCTAGATTAAAGGGTAAAGAAGGTAGATTGAGAGGTAATCTTATGGGTAAGCGTGTGGATTTCTCTGCTCGTACAGTCATCTCAGGTGATCCGAATCTTGATTTGGATCAAGTTGGTGTCCCAATATCAATTGCCAGAACATTGTCTTATCCTGAAATTGTCACACCATATAACATTCACCGTTTGACAGAGTATGTCCGTAATGGTCCTAATGAGCATCCAGGTGCCAAGTACGTTATCAGAGATACAGGTGACCGTATCGATTTGAGATATAATAAAAGAGCCGGTGATATTGCTTTGCAATATGGTTGGAAAGTTGAACGTCACTTGATGGATGATGACCCAGTTTTGTTCAACCGTCAACCTTCTTTGCACAAAATGTCTATGATGGCGCACAGAGTAAAGGTTATGCCTTATTCGACATTCAGAATGAATTTGTCAGTTACCTCTCCTTATAACGCCGATTTCGATGGTGATGAAATGAACTTGCATGTTCCACAATCTCCTGAAACGAGATCTGAATTGTCTCAAATCTGTGCGGTCCCATTACAAATTGTTTCTCCACAATCTAATAAACCTGTCATGGGTATTGTGCAAGACACTTTGTGTGGTATCCGTAAGATGACTTTACGTGATATTTTTATTGAATATGATCAAGTTATGAATATCTGTTACTGGATCCCTGATTGGGATGGAGTTATCCCTCCTCCTGCTATCACAAGACCAAAGCCTTTATGGACAGGTAAACAGGTCTTATCCTTGGCCATTCCTAAGGGTATTCATTTACAAAGATTCGATGACAAGGATATGCTGAGTCCTAAGGATAACGGTATGCTTATTGTCGATGGTGAAATCATGTTTGGTATCGTTGATAAGAAGACTGTCGGTGCTGTTGGTGGTGGTTTGATTCATACTGTCATGAGAGAAAAGGGACCATACGTTTGTGCTAAATTGTTTAGTGCTATACAAAAACTTGTTAATTACTGGTTGTTGCATAATGGTTTCTCGATTGGTATTGGTGACACCATTGCTGATACTGACACCATGAGACAGATTACCGACACTATTCAAGATGCCAAAGAAAAGGTGCAGGAAATTATTTTGGATGCCCAGCAAAATAGATTAGAACCAGAACCTGGTATGACTCTTAGAGAATCGTTTGAACACAATGTTTCCCGTATTTTGAATCAAGCTCGTGATACCGCTGGTCGTTCTGCTGAAATGAACTTGAAAGATTTGAATAATGTGAAGCAGATGGTGACGTCCGGTTCTAAGGGTTCCTTTATTAATATTTCTCAAATGTCTGCTTGTGTCGGTCAACAAATTGTTGAAGGTAAGAGAATTCCATTCGGTTTTGCTGACCGTACATTGCCACATTTCACAAAGGATGATTATTCTCCAGAATCTAAGGGGTTTGTTGAAAACTCTTATTTGAGAGGCTTGACGCCACAGGAGTTCTTCTTCCACGCGATGGCAGGTAGAGAAGGTCTTATCGATACTGCCGTTAAGACTGCCGAAACTGGTTATATTCAACGTCGTTTAGTCAAAGCTTTGGAAGATATCATGGTCCACTATGATGGTACTACGAGAAACTCTTTGGGTGACATTATTCAATTCGTTTATGGTGAAGACGGTATTGATGGTACACTGGTGGAAGGGCAAACTCTTGACACGCTTCCTGGTTCTGATGAAAGTTTCGAACGTCGTTACCGTATTGATGTATTGGATCCTGAAAGATCGATTCCAGAAGCATATTTGGAATCTGGTAAGGAAATCAAGGGTGATGTCAAGGTTCAAAGATTCTTGGATGAAGAATATGATCAATTATTGGAGGATCGTCGTTACTTGAGAGAAGTTGTTTTCCCTAACGGTGAATACAAATGGCCATTACCAGTCAACTTGCGTCGTATTATTCAAAATGCCCAACAGATTTTCCACAATGGTCGTCACAAGGCTTCTGACTTGCGTTTAGAAGAAATCGTCACAAGTGTGAGAGATCTTTGTAAGAGATTGTGGATTGTTCGTGGTACAAGTAAATTGGCCAAAGAAGCTCAAGAAAATGCCACATTGTTATTCCAATGTTTGTTGCGTTCTAGATTGGCATCCCGTCGTGTGATCGAAGAATTCAAGTTGAACAGAATTTCATTTGAATGGGTTATTGGTGAGATTGACTCTCAATTCCAGAAGTCTGTTGTTCATCCTGGAGAAATGGTTGGTGTTATCGCCGCCCAATCTATTGGTGAACCAGCTACTCAAATGACGTTGAATACTTTCCACTATGCCGGTGTTTCCTCAAAGAATGTTACTTTGGGTGTGCCTCGTCTTAAGGAAATTCTTAACGTTGCTAAGAACATTAAGACTCCAGCTCTTAGTGTTTTCTTGGATCCAGAAATCAGTGGTGATATTGAACAAGCTAAGATTGTGCAATCTGCTATTGAACATACCAGTTTGAAGAATGTTACATCCTCTACTGAAATTTTCTATGATCCAGACCCAAGGACAACTGTTATTGATGAAGATTATGATACTGTTGAAGCATATTTCGCCATTCCAGATGAAAAGGTTGAAGAGTCTATTGAGAAGCAATCTCCATGGCTTCTTCGTTTGGAATTAGATCGTGCAAAGATGTTAGATAAACAATTGACCATGGCACAGGTTGCAGAAAAGATCTCTGAAAACTTTGGTGAAGATTTGTTCGTTATCTGGTCTGATGATACGGCTGATAAGTTGATTATCCGTTGTCGTGTTGTTCGTGATCCAAAATCTTTGGATGAAGATGCTGATGCCGAAGAAGACCAAATTTTGAAACGTATCGAAGCACACATGCTTGAGTCCATTTCATTGCGTGGTGTTCCAGGTATTACCAGAGTCTTTATGATGCAACAAAAGGTTAGTGTTCCTGATGAAACTGGTGACTACACCCAAAGGCAACAATGGATGTTAGAAACCGATGGTGTGAACTTGGCTGAAGTCATGGCTATTCCAGGTGTTGATTCTACCCGTACATACTCGAATAATTTTATTGAAATTCTTTCTGTGTTGGGTATTGAAGCCACACGTGCAGCCTTATTTAAGGAAATCTACCACGTTATTGCTTTCGATGCTTCCTATGTTAACTATCGTCACATGGGTTTGTTGGTTGATGTGATGACATCTCGTGGTCACCTTATGGCCATTACTCGTCACGGTATTAATAGATCTGATACAGGTGCATTGATGCGTTGTTCTTTCGAAGAAACTGTTGAAATCTTGCTTGAAGCTGGTTCAGCTGCGGAATTGGATGACTGTCGTGGTATTTCCGAGAATGTTATGTTGGGTCAAATGGCTCCATTGGGTACTGGTGCTTTTGACGTTATGGTTGATGATAAGATGTTGCAAGCCGCTCCATCCAACTTGGCTGTTGCTGATCAACACGCTGACGATGGTGGAGCTACTCCATACAGAGAATACGACATGGAGGACGATAAGATTCAATTTGAAGAGGGTGCAGGTTTCTCTCCAATCCATACTGCCCCAGTTTCAGATGGAGCTGGCGGACTTACCTCCTATGGTGGCCAACCAACCTCACCTGCTGCAACTTCACCATACTCTTATGGTGCATCTTCACCTACTTTTGGTGGAGCTACTTCTCCAGGTTATGGAGGAGGCTCTTACTCACCATCTTCGCCAAGTTACTCACCAACTTCGCCATCATACTCCCCAACTTCGCCAAGTTACTCACCAACTTCACCAAGTTACTCTCCAACTTCACCAAGTTACTCACCAACTTCGCCAAGTTACTCCCCAACTTCGCCAAGTTACTCGCCAACTTCACCAAGTTACTCGCCAACTTCACCAAGTTACTCACCAACTTCACCAAGTTACTCACCAACTTCGCCATCATACTCCCCAACTTCGCCAAGTTACTCACCAACTTCACCAAGTTACTCACCAACTTCACCAAGTTACTCACCAACTTCGCCAAGTTACTCACCAACTTCACCAAGTTACTCACCAACTTCGCCAAGTTACTCACCAACTTCGCCAAGTTACTCACCAACTTCGCCAAGTTACTCGCCAACTTCACCAAGTTACTCACCAACTTCACCAAGTTACTCACCAACTTCGCCAAGTTACTCCCCAACCTCCCCACAATATTCGCCAACATCTCCATCCTACTCACCAGGATCACCAGAATATTCACCAAACTCTCCAAAGAAGGAAGAAAAAGAAGAGTAATCTTTATTTGTTTTTGTATTTATTAGCACCTTGTATTTTGAACAATCTTGTACTTTATAATTAACTTCTTTTCATATTGAATACATAATAATCTAAACTGATGTAGATTCTGGCTACACTTTTAAGGTGTGTGTAAAGCATTTTTCAACAAGGTGCACTGAAAATTATCTCATCTCATGAGTAAGCAAACAGAGGGAGCGGGCTTAAAGGCACTTGGAAAGAGGCGACAGGTTTTCAAGCCAGTTCTCGACAATCCGTTTACCCAGTCCAATCTCTGGCCGTTCATCAGTCCTGAAGTAGCGGATCAGATCCTCGATTACCTAACGGTGTTATTCACCGAGTTGGGGAGATACAATAAGCTATTGAGCGAAGCCAAGACGAATGGAAACAAAGACTTTGTGCGTCCCAATGAGCCTTCCATTCAGAGTAAGATGACTGTTGGGTTTAATTCTACGGTGAAAGCCTTGGAAAAGCAAGCTTCGGTACATAGAGATAGATTATTGAACAAGAAGCGCAAGGTGTCGGGTAAGGGAGTATACATCAAATATGTGTTTGTGACCAAGTTCGATATAACACCAGAGATATTGACACAGTCATTCCCGGTGCTTTCATTCACGGGATCACGAAATAGCAGTGACCGTGTCAAGTTGATCCAGCTCCCAAAATCGAGTATGGGGAGATTATCTAAATTGCTTAATATCGATAATGTCGGTGTGGTGGGGCTCTCGGAGGATTTAGCTGAGGCACAGTTATTGTATGAATTGATCGCAAGAGAGGTGAAAGATGTGCAAGTGCCATGGTTAGAGGGTCTCTTCGATGGGGACGTATCGTTTATGGGCCCAGCGTTAGGTTTCTTAAAGACATCTGCTCCGATTATGCCTAGAAAGAACGACCATAAGAAACCACAGAAAAATACACAGAAATCTCCAACTGCCGGCAAATGAAACTATTGTGGAGTGGTCCGCTAAAAGAATAATACCTTGGATTTAATGTATATGTAAAGAAAGAAGTAGAATAATAGTATGGAGTTAGTGATAAATGTAAAGATATAAGTAGAATTAGTGTGGATTTAATGATATGTATAAAGACAGTAAGCATGAGATTGATAAGTGTGACCGCCAACTTACCTGTGCAGTGTGCATTCCGCTATTAGCCAAGCCCTACTTATTTTTGAATAGATTTTATAATGGGTTTTAATAGTATTCGCAGACTTGAGCGAGACCATTCTAAGAGTGTGTACACTGTGATGATGAGATTCCTAAACAAAGATTATAAACATACCAACTATTAGCTCATTCAAAGCATGTGACATCATCGATATTTGGATTACATTCCATAGGAAGCAACCAACAAAGGCCATCTGGTAACATACGAACAACCAGTGAGAAAGTGAAAAATGAAACTTTTCACGAAATAAAAAAAGAATACAGACGCGTCATGAACCACGCATTGAACTTGGAGCTCCCATGGGTAGAAAAGTATCGTCCTCATATTCTTGACGATATTGTTGGGAACGAAGACACTATTGAACGTTTGAAGATGATTGTGAAAGATGGTAACATGCCACATATGATTATATCTGGGTTGCCAGGTATTGGTAAAACCACATCTGTGCACTGTCTTGCGCTTGAGCTTTTGGGGCCTGAGTTGTACCATCAAGCCACGTTAGAGCTTAATGCATCTGATGATAGAGGTATTGATGTTGTTCGTAATAAAATCAAGCAATTTGCTCAAACCAAGATATCCTTACCTCATGGAAGACACAAGATTATCATTTTAGATGAAGCGGATTCGATGACTCCCGGTGCTCAACAAGCCTTGAGAAGAACCATGGAAATATACTCAAACACCACTCGTTTTGCGTTTGCATGTAACCAATCGCTGAAAATCATCGAACCATTGCAATCGAGATGTGCAATCTTGAGATACAACAAGCTCAGCGATGCGCAGGTGTTGGCTCGTCTTTTGGAGGTGGCCAAAGCTGAAAATGTCCAATACAACACTGAAGGCTTGCAAGCCCTTATATTCACCGCAGAAGGTGACATGCGTCAGGCAATTAACAACTTGCAGAGTACCGTTGCTGGTTTCGGTTTCGTAAGCGATGTCAATGTCTTCAAGATTGTGGATCAACCACATCCTTTGGTGATCCAAAAAATCTTATCCAGCTGTGTGGTCGACAAAAACATCGATGCTGCTATAGCTTTATTGGATGATTTATGGTACAAGGGTTACCTGGCTATCGATATAGTGACCCTGTCGTTTAAAGTCGCAAAGACCTTGCCTGGAATTGGTGAACAGCAGCGTTTGGATTTGATAAAGGAAATCGGGTTTGTACATATGAGGGTATTGGAAGGTGTATCTACTTATTTGCAATTGTGTGGGTTGCTTGCAAAGGTGAGTGATTTGTAGTCAGAATGGACAATGTTCTTGCTTTAACTATGAATAGCCATGTTGCTCATAGGGAACTTGGCGAACTTCAGTGTATTACAGTATAAAATCGAGCCAATGAATTTATGAAACCTACAGTATTGACCGAACGGTATTATAAAACAGAACACATATCAAGCCTTTTTAAACGCTAATGATAAAGCTTCTTACATGCAGATATAACGAGATGTTACATAATGTGTGTACGACACCAGGTAAAACTAATATGCTGTATTAACCGGCCACTACTTTGCCTTAGTTTTGGGACCTTGGTAAGCATCACAGAGAGCCTCGAAATGTACAATCTGGTCACCCAACAACCCACTCGAGCCTTGCTCTTCGTTTTCATTCTTCAATATATTGACAACCAAGAAGAAGTTATTGTAGAGGAAGATTTCTTTTTCCGTAGCGCTCTTACCGTAGAAATGGTTACTTAACTTTGTCAATAGCGTTTCAAAGTCGTTTCTTAAACGACTGATAGAGATGAAGAGTGGTTCACCACGGAAGTCTTCATCGGTTGCAGGGGAAAGCTTAAGCAACCCCAGCAAAAACTGTGCAAATTGTTGAGTGACGCCTACCGGAGCAAGACTGGTTTCACGGCCTGTTCTAATGACCGATTTTCTTAATGATTCACAGTTCATATCGATGATTTTGGTAAAATGCGGCCACAATATCATCAAGAGGGAGTTGAGGTAGTCATCAACAATAGGTATACGGAACTCGTTATGTAGTCTTGATTGTGATTGTTGTACTAGACGGATCATGAGGAGTGTGGCGTAAGCATCGCAACTCCCTGAGCTCGAAGCAGAGACAGCAGCCGCAGCAAGATTGACTCTAGCTGCAGCCAGGCTCGTGCCCTTTGGGATGTTCACAGGATGGTGTGTAATTAACCACAGTACAAACTCACGGCCTGTTTGGAAGACGCTTTCAAACATCACCTGTGACCAATCCTTGCCTGTATTTGCTGAAGCCACTTGCGATTCGTCCAAACTTGAACCCACTAACGACCCAAAGTCATCAAACTTCTCGCTCCCCTGGTAGAAAAAGTCCACAACGAACAAGTACTCCACCACGATGTTATCGACAAGGGCGATAGCCCATTGCTGGTATAAGAACTCAAGCCAGTACAGAAAGGGGGTAGTTTCTGCGATTTGCGAAGGGATGGAGGAAGGCGGCGAGGTCAAGTCGCCCGCTTCTAGTATCTCCTTACGTTTATCCACGCTCAGGAGGTAGTCATTTAGGGAAACCTGTGCTGATTGGCCAGGGATGGTGGTTGCTGCTGCGTGCGCGGGCGTGTGAGCCGGCGCAAGCCACTTCCCCAACATGCCCTGTTTGTCGTCCACAAACCCCAACACAATCGAAGAGTCTACATGGCGTATGCTGAGGAGTTGTAGGGAGTGCAAGTATTTGGCGAAACGGGTCAGGTAGTACCATCTCATGGTGAATACGTAGGCAGCTTGTAGTTGTCCCGCCAACTGCGGGTGGTGGGTTTTCAAGAACACAAACGCCTCCTTACGCTCCAAAAGACGCTGTTGGACGTTCTGGGATGAGATCTTGGTGGTTGTTCTGAGCAGTCTGATTTCACTGATCATGTAGTCACGGATTTTCTCTAAGCATTTATGCTTGAGGAGTTGTATACCATCTTTGAGTTCAGCGAATGCCTTCGAGTCCTTGTACTGAGCATGAGAATGCTCAATTCCATCCACTAGCAGGAGCTTCTCGCTTACAAACTTGAGGTTTTCCATCCATTTGGCACTCACTTCGTCAGAAATTATTGACTTGGCCACATCTGGTGGGATCATGAGGTCCAAAATGATCGGGTTAAGCTGTTCCGTTACAGCCTTATGCATCCCAGAATCAGACGAAAGCTGATGTGACTGTTGCTGTAAGGCTATCAAGCTCGACGAGAGAGTGTCCAATTCGGTGTCAAAGGCACTCAACACCTTTTCGATAGGTGCCAACCGCGACCGGTACTGCTTCAACTGTCGCTGATGGGTTTTGAATTGGCTTGTTAATGTGTCTAGTTGTTCTAATGAGAGTATGGCAATGTCATCGGGGATCGGTATAGTGGATTCACTGACTTCGTCAACAGGGAGGATGCCTTTGAGTTGGTCCAACGCTGTCATGTTGGATTGTGTTTTTTTAAAAATCACACTGCGAGTACCGAGTAGTACTGCGTAGAAGTGCTACTAGACCTTCGCAAGACGCGCTGCATATCAGTGCTTCGAGATCTCCAGAAGAACTATGAGCATTACTACAAGATTTCCAGAAGGGGTAAGTGCTACTATGGGCATTTAACTTGCTTTGGACTTTTTTGGACTATTAATGGACTATCGACTAGACTCATGAGAGGCTACTTATTAGCAGTCTAATACCTTTACAAAGAGTGATGCCTCCATGAAAAGTGTACTGCGTTACCGCTCCATGGCTATCGCTCTCCAGAGGGCTATCAACCTTCAATATCAACTAGTAGGTAACTTCGCAGAGTACTCATCAGTAGATCACTCGCGGAGTACTCATCAGTAGATCACTCGCGGAGTACTCATCAGTAGATCACTCGCGGAGTACTCATCAGTAGATCACTCGCGGAGTACTCATCAGTAGATCACTGGCGGAGTACTCACGTTTACTCTTTATGGAGTATTAACTTGCACATCATTCTTGATCACTCCTCATATCTATCTCTTTGAAAAGTCCTAACTTTCACATCAAGGCTAAATGACTTCAGAGCTACAGATGTTCTTCTAGCTCACGAAGCCCATCTTTCTGGTCCTTTGAATTTTGCTCTCCTCCACCTTCATCACACATATCAAATTAACCCCATGTTCTCGTTTCTTTATCCATGTATGCTTTTACGTCCCATGCTCATTATTGGCACCTCGATTTGGCTCAACTCAAGCATCACGCCAAAATATACCCCAGCTTTATCTCTTGCGAAATTACACATATTGATAACTGAAAATGTAATACACGTTAGGTTCGTATTTAGTTTTTTATAAGCTCATTCAAAGATATAACGTCTAGATATCCAATAAGATAACCATTGACAGGACCCATTCGAAGGATGCAATGGTAACGGAAAGGATGACTCTTCATAATGACAATGTAAATGGTAACTTAGTGGGAATTTCAATGCTTATAGTGTCGCTGCGTATTATTGTAGTTTCTGGCTACGCTCGCCACGCTAGGGGTAGGCAAAAGTATCGCTACAACTTGCTACGCTCGCTGTAGCGACTCGTTTTATGTCCATAAAAAAAAGCTACAATTGTGGATGTTAACTGGATCACAGAGAGCGATTGTGGAGTATCGAGCACAGCCTGGGGAGATTCTCGCGATCGTCGCTGGGCCCGGGAGTGGGAAGACGTTCACTGTTGCGAGTCGAGTGAAACATCTTGTAGAAGTGGAAGGAGTTGATCCTAGTGAAATATTGGTGTTGACCATGACGAACCGTGCCGTGAGCTCATTTACAAGAACTTTGCGGCTATTGGGTGTGGATGATAAGCAAATGAGTATCTCCACGTTCCATTCATTCAGTGCCAACCTCGTGGAGCAGTACGGACACTTATATATGGCTGGGCTGCGCAAGAAACGGTTGTTGGACGATTTAAGCTGGCGAAACTTTACCACTTTCTTCCTGGGGAAAACGATCGGGCTCAATGGCCAGAAAATCGACACCAAGATACAGGCACCCACTCTCGAAAAAATGCTCGACGAAATCAAAAGTGGTACCTTGACCCTTGGTGAGGCTTCCAGGAAATATGGCATTAGTGAGCAGTTCATCAGCGAACTACTCAAGTATTTAGAGAAAAATGGTATTATTCGCTATTCGCACTTCATCTCAGAAGCCATCGCCTTGTTGGAAGTGTCTAGTTTGGCCGACACGTGCATCCCTCTAGTGGAGAACCTCAAAGTGGTGGTTGTGGACGAGTTCCAGGATATGCATGTCCTGCTCCTCAAACTCGTACAAGCGCTTCTTAATTACCATGCAGGTTCAGCTCGAACAAAGCACTTGACTATAGCCGGGGATCCTCACCAATGCATTTACGAGTTTTTACGGGCAGATTCAAAACTATTGTCCAAGTTACCACTGTACTTTCCCAACTCCGAAATAAAACAATTGCACATCAACGAGACCTTCAGGTTATCTCCAGAAATTCTAAGTGCAGCAAGAGAAATTGTGCTTCGCCCAAGTGCACTTATAGACAACAGTTTCGAACCTTTTTCAACAAAGGAATCCTTGTACCCCCCAGTTTTAAAAGAGTTCAAGTCCATCCACGACGAAGTGGACTTTATAGGCGAAGAGATATCGAGGATAATCCTTGAGCTGGGCGGGCTTTATAAACCATCTGACTTTATCGTTTTGGGGCGCACAAACAAAGAAATCGCTCTAGCTGAAAAATCGCTTATTGGCAAGTATGGGATAAAATGTAACAGGTTTTCTCTGCAATCGAATTGGACCAGTTCCAATGTACATTTGTTCTTGGATATCATGAGTGTGCTCAATAACTCTGCTGGTGCAGATTTCAGTTTATTGTGTTGTCTTATGATATTAGATAACAAACCCAGTTCGAGTAAGGTTCGGGTTGCAAAATTATTTAATGCGTTCGAAAGTTGGAAGCACAATAATGGATCTGATATTCCATTAGAAACGTTTTTGAAACAGCAATTACGAATACCCGGAGAGGATCCGGAGAAACCGGTGGACGATCTAGAACAGTCTGTGATTAAGGAAGTGTATAAATCCAAAGAACATGGGGCCACCTTGAATAGAATACTGGATTTCTTATTTTGTATTGATCAAGAGAGGGATCGTCTCACACGAGGTGAAGCTGCCGCCGACATCAGTCCGTTTGAGATCATGAGTAGTCTCTATCGAATTGTTCTGAGTGTGAGGTTACTCGAATACTTAAATTCACCATTTGTCAGTAGACGCACCAGTAAACTGGTGGAGTCACAAACCAGATTACATAGGAGAGAGTTAGAGCAGAACTTGACTTCATTCTATAATGCATTATCGTTTTGCTTCGACAAGTATCACGAAACGTTGGAGCATAATGAGACATTTATGGATTTTTTTTTGAGGAACTACAATGAGGATGTGCCCGTAATAGATGACGGTGCTGTGAATTTGTCGACCATCCACTCGGCCAAAGGCCTCGAGTTTCCTGTGGTCTTTATTTTGGGATGCAACCAGGATTTTGGCGGCAACGGATACTGGAACGAGATCTTGCACGGGAAAATCGATCCGGTGAGGGCCCGATTATTTTATGTAGCTTTTACTAGGGCACAGAATTTTGTGTTCTTTGGCAACTTGGGTTTACGAAATCATCACCATAAGCTCGTTGATCACTATTCTTCGAAGCTTGCACCCGATTTTAAAAGTGTTAACCCCAACAGCATGAAACCAATTTTGGATATAGTGGCGAGTGACCTCCAGAGACCTGTTCCAAATGTGCAACAGCTTGACCGAGGCACCGAAATGTACCGCAAGTGGTTTTTTTCACCCAAGGATAACAACCATTCGATAGACTTCTCACAAAAGCGTTATCTCCACACTGCAAGAGCGTATGGAGTCGTATTATCTCGCAGAAAATACATCCCACTTCTTAGAAGAGTCATATTTTAGCACTTCCTCCATGATGCATTCCCCAGTGCCGGAGATACTGGGGTAATATTTCCATGTTAGGAACCGATTAAGATCCGAGTCAGGCACATAAATTATTTGACTCCGCGGAAATCTAATTTAGTGATAGTATTCGTTTTAGCAGTCTATTTTCTAAATATCTCTACCTCCATTGAAAGATTGAAATGATTAACGTTGTGTTAATGGAGGGAAACAAGAATATCAATCAAGGTAAGGAGGTGATTGACTATGAGTACGATGAAATATACAAGTATTTGAGTGAATTTCAAGTTTCTCTAGCTAATAGTGCAGTCGACTTTGGATTGAAGACTAAAATGAAATCAGCTGGATCTGATAAGAGGGCGTTCGGGGTATCAAAGATGACACCTTCGATCACTGTGTTTAAGAAGAAAAACCTCAAGAAAATGCAATTGGGTACCGGTTCACACATGAATATGTACCAACAGAACGAGCTAAACACAACCGTAGTCACCGAGTCGGGCCTTGCAAAGTTCAGTTGCATACGATGTCGCAAGTTCAAGAAGAAATGTACACGCACTATCCCTGAGTGTACCAGTTGCTTGTCTTCTGAGGAATTATGTGTTTATGTCCCCAGAAAGATAAAGACTCGCAAGGCTTCATTTAGCAAACCGCTGTCATGTGCCGAAATTCAACTGGTGTGTACTGAAAATACAGAATCTGGTATTCTACACAAGAGACACACTGAACACACAATATTTGATAATGTAAAGTCCGCATTGCCTATGGAGCCCTCGCTTTCAAAACTGCATCACATGGGAGTGGCTCTCCCCATAGAGGAATACAGGCAAGGAACTCAGCTGGTGGGAACTCATTTTGAAACTATTCCTATGGGAAACAAATCGATGAAAACTCATTACGAAACAACTCCTATTGGAAACCCACCAGGGATAAGCGGGCCGGCGATAACTCCCATTGAAAACCGAGCGGAGATAACTCGACATTTCGTGGTGACTCCGCCGAAACCGGTAAACCCAGAAGCTATGTCGCCCACAAAACACGGTGCCAAACACGAGGACCACCAAAGTCCATATAACAACTATACATGCTCTACAGTTTCCTCCAAAAAGCATTCAAATGACTTTCAGATCATCCTTAATTAATTCGCCATATATAGATTACTTGTAATCATTATCATAAACTAATAATACACCTATGCTAACTTTGAGAGTAAGCTTAAAACACTAGAGGAGCTGGTAGGTTTTTGTTCTTCCCCGCCTGCCGAGAACCCAGTAGAGGGATCGTATTCGTCGTCGTCGTCGTCGCTGTATCTCGACTCCGAACCACTTTCCTGGTTGTGACTACCCGGAAACTCTATGTGGTCGTTGTCATCTTCTATACTGTTGGATCCGTAATCGGAGTGGAATTCCTTCACCTCCACATCTTCGGAAAAGGCGACTCTCTTGGAGGACGGTGTGGACCCGCCCGAGGGAGTTTGCGAAGCACGTCTTTTTCTCGAACTGGTCTCGACAATAGCGGGCTTGTTACCTATTTTGTTTTCAGATTCATCTTCGATTTGGTTGTTGTTGTTGTCGTCATCGTCATCATCGTCATTTTCGTACGTGGGCATCAAATCCTCATCGTCTTCATCATGCGTGTTTGGATTTGCACCACTTTTATCATCGCTCGAATTGTCATCATACGCAGGAGAAGGTTCTTCTTCTTCGTCGTCCTTGGTACTCTTTGTGGGAGCAGGCTTCTCCGGTTCAGCAGCCTTTTCTTCATTAAGCATTTCTTGTAATTCATCACGAGTAGTGTATAACTTTTTCAACTTGTCATTGATAATCTGGATCTTTGTTTCATCTGTATTTCCAGGGGCATCCATCAACTTCAACAAGTTTTTTAACTGCTTCACGATTTGCTCTTTGACATTTTGGATCTCTTTGATGTTGATTATGGAAATCTTGCCTAGTTTTTCCAACATGTTGAGTTTAGAAATGTACAGTTTTGGTTCCGGTAAGTTTTCCGATGTGGAAGGGTCGTTAGGCAAGTAGGTTTTGGATTGGATTCCAAACTGGGTCAAGTTGCCCTGGCTGTTTTCCGCGAGTTTGTTCAAATTCATGTACAAGTCATTCAAGTGTATCAAGTCGGAAGCTACTGCCGAGGCGGGAGCTGTGGAGCTCTTGTTGGCGTTGGGTTCTTGGGTTGTCTGTGGTGTGGAGCTCTCTGGAGTGGCCGACTTTTCTTTAAGGGCACCAGACGCCGGTTTCTGGGAGGAAGCTATAGCAGAAACAAAGGTTTCAATATCCGACGGTGCGAACACCGATCTCTCGCTCCAAACCTTGATTAATCTGTTCACCTTTGGTTGGATTGGAGCATCCAAAGCACTAAATGTCAGAGTCAACACCTTGGGCAATACAGCACCAAACTCGGTCACAAACTCGTTCTTCTTCTTTCTCTTGGCACGTTGGACAACATCATTACAAAGATGCAAGAGAGATAACACCTTGGATGAGAATGTGGGAGATGACATAGGAATACTCAAGGTATACTCGGCCCACAATTTGGCACTCTCTTTACTGTGTCTTTGGTGGAAGAAAACCCATTGTGAAATAGACACAATCGACTCTTGTGTATCCTGCAAAGATCCAAGCTTCTTGTTGAATGAATCCCTTGAGAATGACATTCCACACTTTCTTTGGTTAATTGGTGAATTTTTTTGTTGATAGTGTGCATACAACAAATTCGCTCTTGCTACAGTAACAAGATGAACCTCTATAATTTGAACTATAGACGATTCTCCCTTCCCATTAGTTTCCCAAATCCTCTTTCGTGTACAAGTTCCATTCTCATGGCTCATACTTTCGCTCTTGCTATACTTTCGCTCTTGCTATACTTTCGCTCTTGCTCATACTTTCGCTCTTGCTATACTTTCGCTCTTGCTCATACACCCATGGAAACTGTCTTTACATTATGGCATATACACTAGCCTATATGGTATGTATATACATGGTCCATATACACCTACTCACAGTTTGTAAGCAGGACATAAGAAGGATCCAAGCAATAGTCCATAATCGAACAAAACAATCTATAAACGCCACTCGGTTCTCTCTTGGCTTCCTTTTGACTTCCTTTTGGGTTGCTTTCGAGTTGCTTTTGAGTTCCAGTATTGGTTCAACCTTTAGGTCTACTGCTTTTACTAAACTA
Organism: Kodamaea plutei; assembly: GCA_030705055.1. NCBI lineage: Eukaryota > Fungi > Ascomycota > Pichiomycetes > Serinales > Debaryomycetaceae > Kodamaea > Kodamaea plutei. Next base: position 2,442 of record JANIWJ010000013.1, on the reverse strand, counting down.
TTAGTTCTATTAGGGTTCTACTAAGGTTCTCATATTACCCGTGTGTTTTCTTGCATATTTCTCCAAACCATTGCATCAAGATTGAAACACATTCAATTGAAATGCTAGACCATGTTTTGTTGTGTTTTCGTCCCCAAACTATACCAACAATGTCTATTGTGGAAGTAGCTCATCACTATTGTAGTTTCCATCAAAACCTCTGTCCACTCCAGAGACTATTTGAACCGCCAATATCCCCTATCAGTAAGACGTCGTCCAAGTAAATGCTCCTACAAACAGCCTATAAAAACAGGAACCTTGTTCCAAAGTTCCCGCAAACATTGAAGCAGGAAGAAAAAGCGCGTTTCGTGATTGTTTTTTTTTTGCATCAACTATGGCACCTAAAACCAGAAAAACCAAGGAGCCAGAGCCCACGATCAGACACTCCACGAGAAAGATAACCAAGGTGAAGATATCCAGTCCTGATCCTGTGAAGCCTAGAGTAAGCAATAAAGGAAATAAAAAAAGTGGTACTGGAAGTGAACAATCAACACCCAAGAGGAACAGCGGACTGAAGAATGGCGTAGTATCGCAAGCAAGTACACCATCCAAGAGTGTGAAGACACAGCAGGTGATAGTTTCCGAGAAGGATGTGTTGTCAGTATCAAATAACCAGGAGCTTATTGAGTTGGTGAACTCGCTCGTTAATACCCATCAAGATGATATTTTTAGCAAGTACAAGGCCAAGGTGTCGGCGCAATTGGATAATGACCACGCGTTGATAGAGAAGCTCTATGCAGATTTGGAGGCGAAACAGGCTATAATAGACAAGTTACTCATTGACAAGCCTGAAGGAGTTGCTCCACCACGGCTTCTGAAAAACGATACACCTAACTTGAGCCATAGGGCCCCTGATATCATATACCACTCACCCATTCGTAAGAAGTCTAGGGGCAGCTCCAGGGATGACGATCCGTCACGCATGATAAACCAACACCAGATGTCAAAAGAACTAGAAAATATCGGCTTCACGCTAGACATGCTAGAATTGTTGACTGGATTGCGCATCATAAACTTCCAGGAAGATGATACACGCTACTACTTTGATGTGAAACAAACTGCAAACTCTTCCTCTTCTACCACCGATGACATCAGAAACCGTGTCTATATAAACTACAGATTGGTCATTTTCAAATCTTTTGAGTCAACCGCAGAAATACACTATGTGCCAACCTTCTTAGAAGCCCTAGAACCTGACTTCAGACAAGACCCCGATGACTCGATACCAGAGATAGACATTATCGAAAACGCCAAATACCTCAAAAATCTGCTACCGGACTACTTGTGTGAAAACTTATCATTCCCCTACAGCACATTGGCACAGTTCTACGGCAAAGTCAGTCGTGCTTTGAATAAAAAATCTAAATGATGAATATGTATTATATATATTTTTTTACTTGAGTGTTATGGAGCCATCTTCATTTTTGGTGATTTCCAAGCCCTTCAAAAAGTCCTTGACATCCTTGGAGTTTTCCTTGGATGCCTTCTTGATCACTTTGTATAAGTTTTCCAGCTTGTTAGACTTTAAGAATTTGTCTAACAGTGAGGATTGTTTCTTCTCCTTTCTTTCCTTCTTTTCAGCCTTTGGCTCAACCTTTGCTTCTGGCTTTGGCTCGGTCTTCTTGATCTCTACCTTTGGCTCGGCTTTCTTTGGTTGGTTCTTCTTAGGACCCTTGTATAATGCCTTCTCGTACTTTTCAGCTTCAGAGATACAGCTGGTGTGCTGTTTGTAAGAAATGCCTTGGAACGTTGTGGAACAGTCGATACAGGTGAAGTATGCTCCGTAGCATCTTTGTGTGTGTTGATCTAACTTCTTCTTAACAATAGTGTCATTACACACTTCACACGAGAACGAAACCATCTTGTAGTATATGTATATATTTCTCCACGGTTTTCGCGATGAGACATTAGCTGCGAAAAATCACCAAAAGGAAATCACACTAGTGATTACCTAACGACATACGCAACTTCGCTCGTAAAGGTCAGTGGGCTCAAGGAGCGCATTTTAGGATGGAAAGTGGATTGTGGGCTATTACGGTCAAGTTAAATTGTAGAGCACTTAATAGAATTTTTTGGGTCATGTTAGTGGTTTAATAGAAGAAGAGATTCATATTGTTATGGGAAACTAGGGCTCTGCAAATTAAGAAGTCTTATTGTCTACTAAAGATGAAATGTACTGACCCTAACAGGGTAGGAGAATATTCGAGTAATTCTCACTTTGAAAACTTTTGAGTTACCCGGATATTGCATCGCACTATAAATTAGAGTGCATCGGCACCCAGTTATATTTTTCTTCTTTGTCGACGTACTTCATAGGATCATTTCTATAGGTCACGTCTCTCTTTGACTCTATTAACGAGCCACTGAATCCAACTTGGTTGATGAGTGAGATACCCTTGTACC